>OZ025271.1:16380458-16833581 GCA_964019165.1 Mastigias papua
GATCTAATATATATATATATATATATATATATATATATATATATATATATATATATATATATATATATATATATATATATATATATATATATATATATATATATATATATATATATATATATATATATATATATATATAACTCATCGTTATTGAAGTTTCTCACATAAGTATCAATAACTCGACCTTTTCTTCCCAGCAGCTTTGTTCCCAGACCAGCAGTGTTCACTTCCTGCCACTAACGTTGGCAAGACCATGCCCCCCCCCCAAATCCAGCTCACCTATTTAATGGTCTGCACTCACACACCCATGCATACAGACTCACACACCCATATATAGACATGGAGTACACGCCTTTTTTCTTTGTAAGAACAACCTTTATAAGAACATCAGGCTGAGATTTGCCCAAAATATAAGAACAACATAAGAAATAAAGCAGGCTGAGATTCCACAAAACTTAAGAAATATAATATCAAAAACAATTGAAACATAAGAAACCAACGGAAGAAAATAAAAATAAAGCTTTATGACGGTTTCTCCAACATATACAGTTGCAGTAACACACCCAAGTTGACGTTGATATAACTTTGATTACTTTATTGAGCAATTGTTATGTCTGGACACTACTATGCCTTTGAAATTGCAATACACAAACAAGAGACAAGATAAGAAAATCCTGAGGCTGAAATTATGTGGAAAAATAAAAAACGCCAGGCTGAAACTGGAGCCAAATGTTCTTATAAAAAAATCGTGTGGGATATTTATATACGTTTGAAACGAAGGTTATTTCCTTTTGGCGTTTGAAATCCTGGTCATTCTGGGATCAGCTCCTATCGAAACTAGAAAAAATTGGATGATATCTAAAACAATGAAAGCCCAACAGTGACCTCTCGGGAGATGTATCTGGCAACCTTGAAGAAACTGTATCATGGTAAACATTTCTATTTACGAGGCCACGAGGGGATGTTAAAAACAAACTATAGAGCCGCGTTTCCTCATTTTTATTGACACAAAAAGCGCCCAACTATTCGACCATGATGCTGAAGAGAAACGTGTCACCATTGTTTTCGTGCACGCTCTTTTTGTCCAATGAAACAATTCTCTTTCTAATATTTGCGCCACAAAAAGCTCGAGTAAACAATACTTGGTGACAATCGATCAAATTAGCCAATCAGGTATAAGCAGCAAGTGATCATCAATTGTTCAACGAATAATGAGTTAACATGGGATTCGAATCCTTTTGTGTGACTTGAAAAACGGGGGTACAAGAGAGATTCTATAAAGTAGCTATATTAAGGGTAAAATGGAGAACCTCTATATGTAACTAAATTGTAAAATAAGCAATTTATTCACGCTAAATATACTAGACTTTAAGAGGTAAATAAGGTTAAACATAAGCACAAAATTACAGAAAATTCTAAATATCTTGCACTGATAAATGCGTCATTTAACATTGGGTGTATTTTCACATGCGTCATCTGTAGAGCATCTTGCTTTTGAGGGTAAGTTGCTACTGGAGCTAAGATTGCTCCCTACAGCTGTAGCTCTCCTCTTGTTAATCATGTATATCAAATGGATATATCAAATGTGACAATGGTTGAGACTATTGAGGATTGAAAAGAGGACTAAGAATGGTTAAGTAACTTAGGGTAGAAAAGGAGTAAAACGCCATATATCAATACACTGATATATTATGAATAAAGTTCGAAATAGCAAGGTTGATAGTATGTCTCTGCCTTGGGTGTTTGGAATTATGTACAATCCTGAACTGTTTGGAATGATCAAGATTGTGGCAATGGCTGTGATGGAGGTTAGTAAATTAGTGTTGCTGACAGTATTGCTAATGACGATGCATGTGAATGCAGCGATCAGGATATCAATTAGTTTTACTTCGTCTGGAGTACATGATTTGGGATTTATTGTAAAACAATGCAGCAAGAGCGCTCTGTCAGTGTTCTACGCTCTTCACCCCCCTGCCTAGGCAGGTCCGAGAAATCTCCTTAGTTTGGTAATCTTGGACTAATCTTGCGTTCTGATTGGCTGAAATCATCCATTCAAAGCGTCGATTGTGAGAACAATTGAACTTCGATACCAGACCGTTTTAGAAGCGCGCGACCTTTTGGGAAGATGGTTGAAATAGTATAGTTACGCCACGCGATCGCCGTAACAGTGCATTGAATCACAATATTATTTTTTTGCAATTAAAAGTGCTCGGTGGATCGGAACATTCCCCATTATTCCAGATCGAGTACATTATTTGAATTTGCTTAACGCATGCTGTTCCTTCTCGTCCAGTGGATGATGGAGCTCAATGTTGAGGCCTGACCAGGTACCCATCATAAACATACGAAGCAAAGGACCAAAATACGCTGAAAGGGTGCCTACTGTTTCAAATCTTTGACGGAGAAAAGAACATGAACCTTGGAAATACTGACAAAGAATTAAGCGATTTGTTGGATTTCAGTGCCGTAAGTAATATGTTTTGTATTTTATGTGGGCTGATCAAGGGAAAGAGCATTGCAGGTAGTGGTCCCGTCGCACTTTAGGCCTATTTTCTGACTTTAATTACGGGCACAAGTAATTCCCTTTGAGACCTTTTTTAGTAATAAACTATTGTATATTCTAAATATTGTTGGCGTGCTCTCAGTTTATTTGTTGACGTGCTTGATAGCTTGTTTGGTGCGGAAGCCTCTGGCTGTTGGCCTAAGCCAATAGAACAACTTTGGGCATTTCTTCTACCTGTTGTTGATCGACTATTGAGTTGTTTACGAGTCGTGATCTTTGCTCTTAGTAGCTAAGGAAACATATTTCCAACAGTGCGTTGAGTTTTGTCGTTTAGTGGTCGTTCTGGATTTCAATATACTGCGTTCTATCGGAATATTGGTCCCGCTTTTTCTATTTCTGGACAGGTCACGACTGCTTATCTATAAATGTCGATTGGCTGAGTAGAAATAGCGTGGAGACCCTCCTATTTTTAGACTACTTGGAAAAATTATTAATCCTAGCATCGAAACGGTCAGTATAGTGTTTGCCGTTTTGATAAAACGTCGAATAATTTTCCGGTACTTGGTTATTTGCTGTTGATCACCAAAGATACTTTGATAAAAGGCAAGCCAATAGGGAAGATCAATTAACAAAGTTTACTATATTCATGAATGTGCTGTTACCACCAGAATAGCGTAATTAGCCAGAGCCACCCAGAATAAGGGTATTTTAATCCTCATTTTCAACTTTAGATATCTAAAGTATTTTAGTAAGAGTGAACCCTGAATCGTACCCGGAAACCAAAAATCTGCTACACGATAGTACTACGGTATATCTCCAGCCAAGTCGACATTTTGTACGTGGAAACTGAGATTTCCTTTTGGCAATCTATACTTGCTAAGTGCGTGAGTTTGGGATTTATAGGTTCGTAGGTTGCAATAATTTACGATCATTTATCGACTTCTATTCGCCCAAAGTTTAGGCTGTGTCTAGTGGCTCTAGGATATGATTTTCTATGCACGTATTATTATATTCATTTGAAGCAGAGCAGAATGTTGCCCAGCTCGCAACTCGTTTGCAATAGGAGCAACAAAGCCTTCCGTGCAGCTTAGGGTAGATGGGAGTAGAGGTTGGCACCACCATATCTTAAGACATTTGGCGGATGGTACATGAGAAGCAAATATTGGATACGACATCCATGCAATACTGTTGGAATATACTGCATGCAGTTTCTGAAATATTTGCGAAAGAAATCTCTCTTCAAGTATGAACAATTTAGAGAAGAGTTTGCTTTGAACTTATCGGGAATCAGGAACATTGATCTTTGCCTAAAGTTAGCTGATATTTAGGTATGCAAAGTGAGTGCAGTTACCTTACATAGGTAACTTTTGGTAAAGGCAGCTGAGAGAATCATTTAACATGTCTTGTTTGTCGGTGTGTATTTTTGTCAGCCTAGTGGCAATTGTCATCACCCTCGTTACAAAGAGGAAACCTGGAGGGGCTTTCACTTCACCACTTGTAGTAGCATGTTATTGTTGAAAATACTCTTGCTTTTTTTACTGTCATGGTGCCAGTTAGCAAAATTGCTATTATTTATAATATATCAGGTGCTTAAAAGCAAGGACTAATGGCTCTAGCCCCCCCCCACAAATGTGACATAGCAGAGTGGTTTGGGGCTCTCAGGAATATTTTGCCTGGGGTTCTTTCCAAGCTTGCAGTTTCTGAAATCTAGACAAAACAATAAGGATTTTTATGAATAAGAGTGAAAGGAAGCAATAAGTAGGCTGCTAGTTCAGGCAATCCCAGGTTTTTAAATGTCAACAAATGCAAAAGCTATCTGTTGAAGGGGCCCCTTTGGGGTCTCAAAAGCTTGGGAGCCCTCAGAAGTTGTGCTAGCCTCAACATAGGTCAGGCACACCACTCCCCCCCCCCCCAAGAATCTCTAGCAAGTAGTATGTATTGATTACAGACAAGCGAAATAAGTTTATGTATATGCTGCTATACTTCTCAGTTGTCCTATGACAAATTCACACTGCCAGCCCAGGTATATATGCTAACTGAAACAGAAAATTCAGGAGAAAAATCAGAGTAGCAATGTTTCTTAATTTACTACAAAAGGTGCGCTTTCCTTTTTGCTCAGGGAAGCTTACATCTACATTAATGCAAGCCCCAAGTTTAGCTGCCTTTAGTTTTGGCATGTTTTTCTTAGAGGCATATAATTACATATTTGCTCACTTGCATATTCACTCACTGACACATTCAATAGTACTCACTCACTTCCCCAGTCATACCATCATACACTTTGTCTCTCAGTTACATAAGTATTTGTTCATCCACTCACCAACTCACTTATTGCACATACTAGGCCATTTCATGGAAGGCGTCATACTTTATCACATACCGTTGAATATCAAAGTTAACAACTGCAGTCTTATTTTCTCTAACATGAAAATGAATTTGGTTGGACATTATATTGCAGTTGGTCAATGATGATTTTTTTTCTCTAATTGTATTGGTCTAGTCAGGAGTGTTCAGTTTAAGAAACTTAGGTATAGTCAGTTTTGCCCATGCCACAAATTTTTGGTGACTTTCCACTTGGAATTTCCCCTCTGTCCAAATGGCTATGAAGAGAGCACCTTTTTGCTGTGTCTGTTGCTGGCTTATCCCCTTACAGTCCCCCTCAAAGGGCTGCTTGGAATTTGCATACCTGCAAAACGAAATTCTTATTGGTCGAGAAACTTTATCTCAAAGAATCTTCGAAGGTAACACAATGGAACTCTATTCCAGTTGGCCCCTTGAGCCAATAATTACATTTTGAAAGGAGTTGCTGCAGGGCCTATAGCCATAAATGTTTGCATATCAACACTATTGTTTAAAATGGATTTGGCTTTCTTTTGGAATTGCATGATGGGTGTGGCCAAAGTTATAGATTAGCAAACTACATTAAAGTTAAAATTTTATCTAGAACTTAATAAATTTTAATGTATATTATAAGCACACATGTTGAGCAAGTTTTGATGACCTATTTTCAATAGATAGACTAGTTTACAAAATGCCCATAGATATGTTCTATTTGCTGATTTAAATTTCCCCTGATTGTGCATATTTGAGAACACTGATCAGATCTATTTTCTCCCAACCTAATCGACCAATCATCATACAGAAGGGGCCTAAATTTGGCTGTGGAATACATGTGTGATCAGAATCCTGCATTTTTGTTGGCCCAGCACAGGAATGGTTAAGTTTGCGTAGCGTTACAGTGTCGCATAGACGGACAAAATCTATAAAATTTAAATAAAATGAAAGAGATAATTGTCTTCATTACATATCGGAATTTTAAATGTATAGACTGGGATCCCAAAAGTCCATTACTGTAAATCTTCGACTTTTCCCCTCGTACAGGCCCCTCCAGTAAGCCCCCTTGAATAAGCCCCCATGCTTGAACTTCAGATTGTTAGTAAGCCCCCAACATAGAGGATGATAGAGACTCGTGCCTAAAGTTAGTCTATGTTTTTAAATCTATAGAGAAAGGGGATTTGGCAGTGAGCTTTTTATACGACATTTGCCAAATAATCTTGTAGCCCCTCTCGAACAAGCTCTCCCTTCGAATAAGCCCCCATTCCAACTGTATAAAAGATAGGTACCCCCCATGGGCTAATTTGAGGATTTGCTGTATTGAGCTTGCTTAACTTTTTTTAGCACACGAGCACATCTTATAAACCACATTCTTATAAAAATATTTGTACCACTTAGAGCCCACTCATTTTTCTATCAGGGCAAACTGCGCACTTTTTTGTAGCAATGCCATATTTTTCGTTGAGCCTCAAAATTTTAAAATTGTTGTGTTTTGAGCCTAAGACTATCCTTAAATCAGTCGTAAATCTTAGCAGTTTTGGGTAGTAGTACTCAGGTGCACTCGGCGATGAGCCTCATCATGGCTCAGTTCAGTTCAGTGCAGTTTTTCATTTTAAAATCCCACAACATACAAAATTCAAATGACAACAAAAAGATGTAAAATAAACTACGCCATAAATTACAGTACTACACACAATGGGTTAATGACTCCCAGGCCGGATATGTGAAGCTCAAACGTGTTTTGTTTTCTGTAGAAAAATCAGATAAACAACGAATCTATGTTACTGATGAATCTTACGCCTTGCATTATTCTTAAATTATTCTTCAATTTCAAGGATTTTGAGCCTTGATGTTCGTATAGACTATATTCTTATAAGAAAGTGTGTAGATACCCGGAGATGTCGCAGTATATTTGGTAGAAAAATCGTCATTTATTTTGGCTCATCGCGCCGTATTTTTCTCGTGACGAGGCACTTCCGTGTGGAAAGGCCTAAGTACGTCATTCCTTGAACATATTTTCGCGATCGTTTCCGCACAGGTTGCAATTGTATTGCAGTTCTCAGATTTATCCCGACTAATATTCTGAGCTCAACGAGTTTCATTATAAACCAGCCAGCGCTTTGATAGCTCCGCGTAATGTGTTGCCGATCAGAGGTCATGTTCTTTTCACTTACCGAATAAGGAAGGGCCGTACAGTACACATACACGCCTTTTTTATAAGAACAACCTTTATAAGAAACATCAGGCTGAGATTTGCCAAAAAATAAGAACAACATAAGGAAAAAGCAGGCTGAAACTCGACAAATCTTAAGAAATGTAATATCAAAAACAATTAAACATAGCAAAACAACGGAAGAAAATAAAAATAAAACATTAAGACGGTTTCTCCAACAAAAACAGTTGCAGTAACACACCCAAATTGACTTTGATATAGCTTTGATTACTTTATTGCACATTTGTTATATCTGGACACTACTTTGCACTGGAAATTGCAATGCAGAAATAAGTAACAAGATAGGAAAATCCTGATGCTGAAAGTATATGGAAAAATGAGAAACCCCAGGCTGAAACTGGAGCCAAATGTTCTTATAAAAAGCGTGTATATTCATACATACATACATACAAATGCCTCCATACGTACACACTTGCATTAGTTCAATAGTAATAAGCCATTTATTTACAGTTGGTTGACTACTTACTAATGGTTCGTACTCGTGACAAGATTGAGCTACACGCAGTCCTGCATACGTTGATATATATATGCTATGCATATTTGAAATCATACGTACATACCTAAATACATTCATAGATGTAAACATAGACGCATAAAAAACATACATAAATGCATATACAGTAAAAACCCGCATAAAAGAACCTGTTTTGTTAAGAACCTTGATCCTGAAATCCCATCTGTTGAGCCGCCAAACTGAGAACATCAAGGAGCCTGAAAGTGGGAATGGTTCTTATATAACAGGTTTCATGTTGTCTGTGAATAAAAATTCACGAGTAGAACCCATCATACTGTAGGTTATCATATTAAACTAGGATGCTGACTTAAAGGTGCTTTCAACATTGCCAAGAAGTCTATTATTGAAAACAGTTTTAGTGCGTGTAAGGCATGTACTGTAGATAAGAACTTTATTAAGAACCTAACAGGCTGGAATTAAGAATACCAGCCCAATAATTAAGAACCTATCGAGACTACCCAGAAAAAACCTAGGTTCTTTTATGCGGGCTTTTAAGCAAGTACATATGCTTTACAAGAAACACGTTTATGAGAAACCTAGTCCTGGACGCCTTAGGATTTAAGAAACTTTTAGAACTACAAGGAAAGAGTTGAGAGACTTTAGAACTTTCTGTGCCATCTTCCATAGTTTCGTAGCCCCCTCTTTGCCTCCATAGCTTTAACAAGTTTCCATTACCGTATGTTTTGTGTGCTAGGCCGTATCGGCACTACGAAAGACAATGTTTTTCTTTTTGCGGCCGTTATCAGTGCAGTTTTTCTCATTGGCTTAAGAGACTTTAAGAAAACTTTCGGAAAAAATTCGTGTATCCTTCCTGGAGTGGATAATCCGAGGATTCGTAATTGTTGGAGTTCGATAGTTAGTTCTAGAGCAGGGACTGCCAACCATTTCATTTCGTTTCATTTTATCGTGAAGCCGCAACTCTATGAGGTGCGAGACATCGTTTCAGGGTTGCGAGAAGAGTTCGTCTCAATGACAGTAACTTGATCTACTTATTTCGCCCCCAACGGCCTAGAGCATAATATTTGTTCTAGGGGGTGCGAGGTCAGAGCAATAAGTTTTTAGGGGTGCAAGGGAACTGGCCACCCTACCTCAAATATACCGGCAGCTCAGGATAAGTGGCCCTCTAACGGACACTCACCCAACGTACGGAATCGTACATGGGACCTTTTCTTACTTTCCCCCACTGACATTTAAGACTTTCGGGGCATTCTCTCCTATAAACATTGGCTTCTAGGCTTGTTAGTAATTTGTTTTGCTCATTTTCCTCTTTTCAAGGCACTGAGGTCTTTATTTAGTATGCAAATCATCAATTCTTAAAGCCATTAATTTCTAGCCATAATGTCCCTCATTTTGTCTGTGGAAGCTCAAGTTCTGTCCTCAGCGCTATTGTCAGAAAGAGGTTCCTCATAAACAAAGGCGTCGTTATACCCGAGAAATTAAAGTGCGCATGCTCAAACTCAGTTTTCGCCAGCGATCGCCTGAAATTCGCTTTAATGGAGACAGGCCTTAAGACACTTTGGGCCAATATGGTTTGGTGACTGGAGCCGAAATTGCGAGTTAGCGTGTTTGCCGTGGAAAGGTTTTGCTTTCCGATGTGATATTTCGCCCCAACATCCGTGTGGTTAGGCTCCCTTTGTTCCACAGACCCTAATATGGTCATTGGTATGGGGCTTAAGTAGGTCCGTCATGTCCGTCTCGGTTGCAATCAGTGAGAGCTGCTGGTTTAAATCCTGTTACTTAGAAGCGAGGATGGATCCCATACTATTTACAAACCTTTTCTCTTTTGGAAGACGCACAGGTGAACACCTGACCACGAATCAGAATATATGACGTAGTTAGCTTTCGTAATAACCCATAAATCACGTAATCACGTTAGAAAAATTCCCGCTTGTGGTTTTGGGGGAAACATTCGTATTATAATGTATTGTGATTGTGCTGATGATAGTAACACCTTGTTCCTATCTACATTATTAGCTCAGTGGTTCCCAAGGGACGGCGAAAGATCTCTGGTGGACCTCGATGCGTTTTAAGGGAACGCAAGAGACCATCGTCGCGTGTTCAACTCGTCAGGGACGTAGGAACCGGGGGGCATGGCCTCCACTTTTTAGCAAACTATGCAAAAGTTCCGCTTTGAAGCCCAAAATGGGCGTGGTAATATGCCCCTTTTAGGACTTGGCCCCCCACTTTTTAGATGCTACCTACGCCCCTGCAACTCGTTGCTTTATTAACCTGTATCACTGTTGATATTTGTTTTCTATGAAAATACATCTATCAAAGCATATATTTTTTGCCTTTGGGGACCGCCTGATTCGAAAAAGTATATTGTAGGGGACCGCCTTATAAAATATTTGAAAGTTTGGGAACCACTGAATAGCTAGCTGCTTTTCCGGGAGTCAATTCGATTGCAATCACTTTTCGTTGTTTAGCGAATCTGCTAAATGCAAGCATCTCTCTTATATTAATGGGAATATCGCTTCAGGCTTGCGTTAAATTCCAATGGGAATATTGTTCCGGACTTACGATAAAATCCGCTGGAATATCGTTGCAGACTTGCATAGATTGCAATGGGAATATTGTTCCGGCTTGTGATGAACTCCATTGGTAATGTCGGTCCAGACTTGTGGTAAATTCCAATGGGAATATTGTTCCAGACTTGCGATAAAATCCGCTGGAATATTGTTACAGACTTGCGTAAATTCCAACGGGAATATTGCTCCAGCTTGTGATGAACTCCATTGGTAATGTCGGTCCAGACTTGTGCTAAACTCCAATGGGAACAACGTTCCAGGCTGGTACTAAAATCCAATAGGAGTATTTTTGGAGACTTGTGTTCAACTCCAATGGGAATATCACCCCGGGCGCTTCTGCTAAACTGCCATGAGAATATTGTTCCAATTTGCTCTAATTTTCAGTCCTAAGTTGTATGTAAACATGGGGCCTTTATCAACTTTTGTCAAAATCATAGATCATAGATTTTTGTCGCTGACGACGATCTTTGTTATCAAACTTGCCTTATATTTGTCGTTGTCGCTGAGGACAAAATTCGAAAATCTTGCCATGTACGGGAAACATTTTTGTCGCTGACGACAAAAATCTTTACTGCCAGCGACAAAAGACTTTGTGTGTACGTTGAACTTAAGTGAAACAATTTGCAGTACTTCTGTGTTGGGCAAGAAAGGTTTTAAATGAAATGACAGTGTCACAAACGGAATGTGATGGTGTCGCAAACGGAATGTGACAGTATATCAAATGGAGTGTGGCGGTATCGCAAATGAATGCGACAGTATCGCAAGCGGAATATGATGGCATCGCAAATGAATGCGACAGTATCGCAAACGGAATATGATGGAAAACATAATCTGGAAAACGTGGAAAAGTCAGAGGATTTTTATGAAAGAGTCCTGAGAACCCTGATTGCTGGAAGCTTTCTCTTAGCAAAACTGGATGAATATGGGTTTGATACCAACGCTCTTAAATTGATTCATAGCTATCTCTATGACAGGAAACAGAGGGTGATGGCAAATGGAACATTCAGCGCCTTGTACTCCTAATGAATAGGTGTACCGCAGGGATCAGTATTGGGGCTACTTCTATTTAATATTTTTGTCAACGACATTTTTTGTCTAGTGAGTGATACTGAAATCTGTAACTATGCAGACGACACGACATTATACGTTGGAGATAAGAACCTTGTGTCAATGCTCGCAATAATAGAAAAAGATGCGGTGTTATTATCCAAATGGTTTTCGAATAATCTCCTGAATTTAAATGAAGACAAATGTCATCTCATAATATTCGTAGCAAAAGACCAGGAGTGACAATAAATATCGGAACCACAGAAATATCAGAAATGAATCTGGAAAACTACTTGCTATAGTCGTAGACTAAGAGTTGAATTTTAGCTACCATGTTAATCAGCTCTGTATGAAGGCAAGCCAGAATATCTGTAATAATAATAATATCTGTAATAATCAGCTCTGTATTAAATATCTGTAATAATCATAATAATAATAATAATAATAAATAATAATAATAAAAAAGAAACTATATGCTATAACAACGGTCTCTTAATTCATAGATGAGGACAAGCTCAAGCTGATAATGAGATCCTTTATCATGTCACATTTTAGTAATTGGCCCTTAATTTGGATGTTCTATGACAGAGCCACAAATGATCGAATCAATAAAATTCACGAAAAGACTTCGCTAATCTTATGCTGAGGCATTGAATCCTCCTTCGACGAACTACTGGCTATATATGACTCAGTATCAATTCACCAAAGAAACCTGCAGTGGCTCATGATAGAGATATGTAAAACCAAGAAAAAATTAAATCCATCTCTTATGGAAGATATCTTTTTTGAAAAACCGAACACCCACAATTTGAGAAATAATGATGGCCTTATAGTGCCAAAGACAAATACATCTCATGGGATTGAAACGATAAGGTATATTGACAGTAGGCCTTGGCAATCATTACCATGTGAAGTAAAAGAATCTAGAAACTTGCAAGTGTTTAAGAAACGCATAGGAAATTGGAAAACGGACAGATGCAACTGCAGGCTTTGCAAAACATTTATTGAAGACTTGGGTTACATTTAGGCTAGTGCATTTTAATTTGTATACCTATTTTACGATATATGTATTGTTGTATAGTTGGCTTTAATTAGCTTTAACAGTTCCTAGATTTTCACTGCACATTTAGTGACAAAACAATGGTACAGACAAAAGTAGAACATTGAAATTCTAAATCTTGACTACTTCTTACGACTAAAAGCTCAAGGGATTTCAATGAAATACTTAAAACTAGCATAGTAAACAATCTATGTGGGTTTTCGCTACAATGGAATGGAACCGGCTTCCTAGTGTTTGGTTGTTTGCTCGTATTAAAAATTCTTCAAATTGAAAAGTTCTTTAGGGAATGTTCCATTAGTAAAATAGGTTGTTTAAATATCTCGGCATTCTGCATGTAGGTTCCTTATAAAGTGGTTCCTTACAAAAAATCATGTATTGCAAATAGAATATGAAGTATCACGAATGGAATGTGACTGTATCGCAAGCGGAATGTGACGGTATCGCGAATGGAAAGCCACAGCGTAATTCTCGCAGGCATCAACTGAAAATGTAATTTGTCGAGAATTCTGTTGATTGTTCTCACGCAACCTGTCTGCATGTTAGTTTTATTGTGAGTTGCGGGGCATTCGTGTACATTTCTTTTCAGTTGTGGACAATGCCAATTTATCGGACAACACTCCGATACCTGCCAAATTTTACACATCGGTAGCAAACATTTGTTACGGCTATTTAGCAAGAGCGGGCGTTTTTCTCTTACGGGCGTGAATTACTCTAGACGAGATTGCCCACGACTCGTTTAGAGTGACACATTCGAGGCCAGGTGTTGTTTTGGCTTGTCCTTCTACTGGACAAAAAATGCTTTTCGTTCAGAGGAGCAAAAATCTGGAATAGTCTCTCCACGGAGGCTAAGCAGGCAGCTACACTCGATGCCTTCAAGATCAGAATTTAAGTCCAGAGAGATTTTGAAATATTTTAGACTAGTTTTATTCTAGATTATAAAGTATTCCATTTATTGTAATTAGGCTTTTTTATATATTTTATATTAGAACCATTGTATTATATTTTAGATGGAGGGCCCCTAGAAAATCAGCATTTGCTGAAGGGTTATCCTCCTAAAAACTGTAAAATCAAATCAAATCAAGTCCGGGAACCGGGTCTAATGACGAGGTTCCGTGCTACAATAAGGATTTCTCGAAGCAGGGTCCCCTGGAGGAATGAATATATTATATGACTTCTCTGCTTTTACAGAAAACTATTATCAACAGTGATTCTAAGCTAATAAACCAACGAGCCCAACAAGCGAAGGCGTACTCTCGTGATCTACTGAAACCTTTCGCGGTCCCCGTGCATCTCTTCGCGGTCCCCGTGCATATCTTCGCGGTCCCGCGGAGCCCAGTTTGGGAACCACTGCTATGGATAGTGCTACTTGAATGTAAATGTAAGATGCTTCGCTTCGTTTTTGCGCGGGGTTAATAATTAATGTACACGCAGCGCATTTCTCAGCCTTCAATTTCGTGCTGAAATGAGTTGAAAGTTTATTATCGCTTTATTCTAATCTTCCCATTATTTTTTAATCTTTGCTTCTTGTCCTAGATGTTCAATCAGCCAGCCACGAGCTCATCAACAAGAACGAATGGAATTACGGCGTCTGTCAGTAGTCGTTCTGGTATGTACACTTTAGGCCTAAAGTTTACTTTCCATATAATCGTTACGATAGTTTGTGTCATAAAATCTGCAAATGCCCAAACCACGATTGGATATCTCAAAAAGAGGTTTTTCGTACGTCGGTGCTAAGGCCTGGAATTGTACCCCAAAAGATATACGAAATGTGGAATCAACTCACCTTTTCACACCAAAAAAATGAAAACCTACCTCTTGGGACAGTAAAGTAAAATTAATATAGAAATAGACGATCTATGCACTAGCCCCAAACATGACCTCCTGGTAGAACAGTTTAACATTTGTTTGTTTTGTTTTTGTTTATTTATGTAAACCTATTTATTTATTCAAACACTGAAGGAGTATCATGTATATGAATACTAAAATTATAAACTACTTTATTAAATATATTGAGTAAATTAGTAATCCCAGCGGTCTTGTATAAACGCGCACGTACGTAGCAAGTAAACCAAAGAGATGATGGGCCTGCATAGAAATTGAAACTTGCAATGTGTACGACACTCAATCTTTTCGTAGGTCTCACAAACCCAGTTTTGAACTCTCTAAATTTTTTGAGCAGTCGAACTCAACTTTCTTATAAAATAATGTGTGCATAATACTATATCTAGGTACATGATATGTTTTAAAGGAAACCTCGGTTTGAGTTGAGGCTGACTGAAGCTCCTTATTGTTTTGTACCCAAATGAGGCTCAGAGCTCCCTATCCGGTTTGAGACAGGTTGAAATTATTTGTTACTTCAATAGCAAACGTGCTCCACACTGGACGTCTCCTCTGAAAGACAACAGTGACATGCAGGCCCAGACGGTAGTTTTATAAGAAGCGATTTGCAGTATGTTTTGCTTTACAAGTGGATAAGTTATCAAGACCTCGTTGAAATGAGAAAGCTGAATAACCAGAGACGGTTAAACGTATGTTCTCTATTTGCTCAGCTGCAGACCGCATTAGCATTACTTAGGCTGAGCTAAAGGGCATAAAAGATGACTGTATGGTAATTAATAGATAACCATTATAGTTAAACGGCACTTGAGAAGCACGGCGTGGTGGCAAAAATGCTCTTGGAGCCTAGAAGAAGTAGCAGGCACGATATGTCGGGTACGACTCTATCAGGTTATGGAACGTCGGGTACGACGCTCATCAGAGTAGTGTTTTTATATGGTTTGGGATTTGATCCATATTTGAAATTGGTATATGCAGTAATAATTAAGGCAATAATTCATATCAACTACATATCTACAAAAGTGAAATATCTACTATATTAATCACCTAAAGTTGATTAGGAATATCCAGCCAAATACAAATGTAGAATACTCTTAAAGTACTGTCAAAGCTCCTGGATTTATACAAGCAGTTGACAATCGCGTTTTAGGCTAGCCCCGTTTTCCACGCCGACCTCGTTACTCAAACCTCTCGTTCTCAGACTAACCTCATTGTCAAACCGACCTCTTTTGCATAACAACCTCGTTTTCATATAACTCCACGTTTTGCTATGTGCCAGTCTTTTTGGCTTAGTAATGACCTCCTCTGCGTACAGCTTGTAAGCGTTAGTGGGCGTTTTGCCAGTCATATTCTTCAAGTGAGGATTTCTTATAGTAAAAATAATTCTATCTTGTTTATTTCAAAATCCTGACCTTGTACGCAGCTGATCTCTAGGACGTTGAACTCGTCACGCAACCCCCGTCGTAGTTCGAGCAGGTTCCATATCATCATGTGCGCCCTCGTTACACAGCAAAATATCCCTCGCTTTCGGTAGAATGGCGCTGTTTGTTGTTGTTGTTGTTTACTGGTCCTGTACTTTTTGATAGAATTCGAAACGGTTCGAAGTTGTCCTTCGGCTTCTTATTAGGTATGTCAAGAAACCAAACAGCTTTGAACATGGGATGATTATCTGCCCGTCTTTTCTATCGGGAATCTGGTTCAAAGCCTAGTACGTAAAGCTCCCTATATTTTGAACTTTTTTGGTGACATTCTTAAACGCGTGAAGTTCCGTAATAGTTTCTTAATTTCAACTGCACATTCAGTACTGTAGCTGCATCTTAAGTGTTAGGCGTTAAGGCAGAATACTATGGACGAGTGGTTCCCAAACTTTTCGAATTATTGGTCCCCCACACCATACTTTCTCGAAGCAGTGTTCCCTGGAGGGGTAAACAAACTGTATGACTGCTCTACTTTTGCGGAAAATAAATATTAAAAATGATATAAGCTAATAAAAAACGAATCAAACAACCGTAGGTAACATTTCGTGGTCCATTGAAACCCGTCGCGGTCTCCGTGAAACCCTTCGCGGTCTCCGTGAAACCTTTCGTGGTCTCCGTGAAACCCTTCGCGGTCTCCGTGAAACCCTTCGCGGTCTCCGTGAAACCTTTCGTGGTCCCCTAAGGGACAGCGGGCCCCATTTTGTGAACCTCTGCTATAGGCATTGTCATTGTAAGTTTCAATGGTAAATCGTCCATTGAACACTTGATGCGCGGATTACGCACAATTCATGCGAATTTGGCAACGGCGACTTCGGTGAATTTAGCCGACATCCTGATCTTCGACGGCCATTTGCATTGATGCAGATTTTCGAAGTTGTTCAATCTACTAGAGATTATGACTCTGTTAGTACATATTTCTTAAATTTTTTTACTTTCTTTGTGTAGGTTACATAAAAAGCGGTTCCCTGTTAGAATGCGTTGTACGCATTTCGTCTGACGAGCGATCACCGCGTTTTTAGCCGCTCGCATTGGGCATTCCTTTAAAATTCACATGAGTCTAGTTTAGTAAGATTCCTCTAACATCATATCTTCTTATTTAAATTGAAGACTGACATTAGAGATTGTATCTTTTTGGCACATCATCTCGTTGTCTTATTGAAAGGCCAAGCGTCCTGTTAGCTTATTGTTATCATCCAGTTTTCATAGTAAGTGCTGTGAAGGTAATGTTGCCTATGTATAATGAAATATAATGTAAAATGATATGATGTCGAATCATAAAATATATATAATATAATATGATATAATATAATATGATATAATATAATATAATATAATATGGAATAATGTAATATAATATAATATAAAATAATATAATGTAAAATAATATAATATAAAATAATATAATATAATATAATATAATATGATATGATATAATATAATGTAGTAAAATATTGTAAAATATAATATATAGTATAGTATACAATAATATATTATGATATAGTGTAGTATAGTGTAATATTGTATGGTATAATATAATATAATATAGTATAATATAATATGGTATAATATAATATGATGTGGTATAATATGATATAATTTGTTTGGTTACGGTTGGCATAGTGCTGGCTATAAAGCTAGGAAAGCCAACCATTTGAACAAAATAAAATTACCAACAATTTAAACGTAGTATGTACATCTTTCTATACAGCTCAATGGATATATAAATATGTAAATAAATAAATATGTAAATAGAAAAATAAATAAGTAAATAAATAAATAGATAGATATGTAAATACATCTTGCAACAGATTAGTTACTGGCAAGAGATTGAGAAACATTTGATGCCTTCTTTTACATGTCCTGTGTTGTTTATACGCTGGTATGTTAGCGGCATTTTCTAGGCTTAGGGTTTCAGCAGTTGTAAGCCAATTGCCCAACCGAGTAGCGTTTTTCATGATTTGCGGTTGCAGATTATAGTATAGGGCGGGTTATGTTTTTTATAAGGCCATTTTGCGGCGACTTAAGTGTCTAGGACTCCTTACCCGTGTTTTTGTTGTAAGAAAACCACTTTTTGCCTGAGCCTCAATGTTCTTAACTAGTCCTGAAATTGAGGCTGAGATTTTCCTAAGATTTCTGAACTTTCAATGGAGTAAACTGAATGAGAGAGGTTATCATCACTTGTTATTGGAAAGTGTTACTCGTTGTTACTGTGAATCATCTCAGAAGTTGTCTGTCCAGCTGTCTGTTCCCTTGAGAGAGGGGACAGCGAGCCACCAAAGGTCCCAGGGTGATCTTAAATCTGTGTCCCTAGAGCCCTGGTTTCCATGTTGTCATGAGTGTCGTGGACACACCCCAGTCATTGCATCGGCGATGCTACTGGGACCCTTGCGGTGATATATGAACGTTTCTTTGGCTATGTCGCCGACGTCCCAGTAGGGTTTAAAAAGTTGAAATGCGTTCAACTTTTGATTACGCTCCCATTGCATCGCTGACGAGTCCCCGATGACTGAGATGCGTCCCCGTCGCGTTTACGGCTAGGCCTTAAGAAACCGTACTTTTCTAAAAGCCTTGCCGTCCCTTGCGGTGCTCCAATTTTCTCTATGTATCCAGCATACATTATTTTCTTCTAGGATTTTCTGAATAATACTTTTAAGTTACTCATCTCTAGTGAGGGGCTACTAGGATTTTGGTGTAGTCCTAGGCATTTGTATTATCTGTATTATCTGTATTACTTTTTGTTAAATGGCCATTGGGTAGTTATGCTTTACCATACTCTCAATGGCATCGTTTTTTGTTTGTAAAAAGTTTTGTATTGTATATTGTATATTGTATTGTATTTTGTATTGATTAGAGGTGTAAAAAAACTTATTTTAGTTACTGTGTATGTGGAATATGCATGTATTAGGAAAATTGTTTGACCGATTGGATTAAGTTACCTTAGAGTGACACATGATAGTGAACTATAGGCAAGCGAAATCAAAGTTGCCATTCATAATATGTGCTCAGTCCTTTTAACCATTCACGTCGTCCAGGGTCGCCGTCAATTTTCCCACAGTGCTTGGTGTTTGAGCTTGTTGTTAATGAAAATATTAAGTATATTAACACTGTAAAACTGAACAGAGTTTGATTTGCTTTACGGACCAAGCGTATATGTCTCTTTTTCCAAACCATTGTTTCATTTCATAGTAAGACAATAAGGCGGACTCTCAGCGTTAGGTGAATTTCTCGCTGTGCAAAGTCGCTACGGTGTCAATGGAAAGAAAAGGAGTGGGCAATAGGCAGAAGGGTTCGTTATCTTAGGCCATAGGTAGCTGGTCCGATGAGATTGAACAACCGGTCATGGTATCAATTACCGTGTGGAACGATGCGGGAATTTAACAACCGGTTCCGGTATCAATTACCGTGTGGAACGATGAGAGCATTTAGCGACCGGTTCCGGTATCAATTACCTTGTGGAATGATGACAAAATTTGGAAACCGGTTATAAGATTATTTACCATGCGGAATGATGACAAAATTATAGCAACCGGTTTTGGTATCAATTTACCGTTTGGGAAATACACCTTAATGATGATTTTTATCTTCATAACCAGAAGAAATGGAAGTGGCCAATTGTAGACTAATAGCCAATTTCACACAATGGCTTTCCATCTGTTTCGATGTCTTGCTTTAAACGGCATTTCTGAACTCGAACTCTGATGGGAAATCGAAATGTTTTCGCGTTTTGGAATGTCAAGTGTACGTGGTTTGTTTCTAAGGAACCGCTTTATAAGGAACCTACATGCAGAAGGCTGAAAATTCTACAGAACGTTTATCACTAGGAACAAAATCCTTAAGGATAGCTGTTCATTTTCAAATATTTATCACTGCATCCAGTCGAGAAGTAAGATAGCGAAATTCACATAAATTGTGTAATACTTATAGCAAGTGGTTGATGGGCGGGTTTCGGTTGAAATTTCTCCATTCTCCATACTGCCCTGTCTTAACACTAAACATTTAGAATGTCTATATACATATATATATAAACATAAATACATGCATTCATGCATACATACATACATACATAAATATATAGTACAGTGTTGCGTGGAATTCTGTGATACAGTACTCAATGCTTGGATGGTAGCGCTTTACATAGTAATTGAAGAAAATGATGAATTGAACAAAAACTTCGTCCCTACAGGCTTGTAGGTATGAAATTGTAGTTTAATTTCTCATTTTCTTCAATTACATAAATATATATATATATATATATATATATATATATATATATATATATATATATATATATATATATATATATATATATATATATATATATATATATATATATATATATATATATATATATATATATATATATATATATATATATATATATATATATATATTTACAAGGAAGTAAGGAATTATTAAAGAGCATTTTTGCAGTGGCTGATGGTACTTTTATTGGATCTCTGACGTCATTTTTAAATCGATAGAGATAGGGTTATTGATTTTTCCTCCACGGAACTGTCTTTGCTTTAGTTAGGAATTCATAGTTGTACTCGTGTTTATTCGATTATAAGCCGCGAATGGCTTTTATGTAGTTTTTGGTCCATTTTGCTGCGATGTATAATCATGGATCTCTTATCAAGTGTGAGCTCGCGATCATTTCATTTCATAAAGTTTATTGAATAGTTGCTGAGTACATTTTACACATTTCATAAAATCATAAATAAAATAGTTATCATAACTAATTAAAACCAACCAATTTAAGGCAGAACAAAATAGACAAACCAACTATGTAATTTGAAAGCACAGTTCATGTATTGTTGACATTAACTGTGCATTTTGTTTTTACCAATAATGCACGCTCATTGAATACCATTCCCAGCTTTGATTATTTTTGTTTGAATACAGCTATGCTCTGTGCAGTTCCAATTTCATCACTCGGGCTTCTATCAGTTTTCCACCCGTCGTTCTGACAAAGTAAAGTGGGGGGAACATCCCCAAGTCGAAGCTCTCTTGAATGGTATTTCGAAGGAAAGACCCCCCTTACCATAACATTTATTTATATGTGATGTGGATCAACTTCTTAGCTGCATTAAAATCAATTGGTATGACACCAATAACTTGACACCTATGCAACTTTCACAGACAATGATAACTCTTCTTGGTCTTACTACCAATAGGAGAGGGTCTGAACTTCGTAGTTTTGAGATTTCAAATACATGTAAAATTAATGATTCATATTAGATATACCTTACAGGTAATGTCAAACCTGTAAGTAAATGTACGAAAACAAAATATCTTTTCCATACAAAGCAAAGTATCTTTTCGATTCCCTTGGTTTGTGGGTGCTGGCCATAATTTACGGCGGCTTTCATTGAGACTTTTGGACAGAAATGCTTTTCACATAAGAGTGCTATTCTATAGAATGCTCTTCCCATTGAAATCAAATCTTCAAGGAATTATGAAATATTAAAAAATCATATCTGCAAGGTGAAGTCTTGATTCACTCTTGCATATTATGTTATGCATAATTTTAACTTAATTTGATTCATTCTGTCTAATTTTTTGCCTTTGAATGTTTTGAGATTACATTGTAAAGAAAATTATTCAAGTTTGTATTTTGTTTTTAGTTCGATTTATTTGTATAGTAGTTGTAATATTTTTGCTCGGCCCATGATAAATCAGTCTTCAAATTGACATGGCCAGCGTACCCGAAGAATTTGAAATCATAGTCAAATCAAAGTCAAATTTGTTTATTAGGCCTATTTGCCGCTGATTATAATTGAGGGTGGTTCATAATTAAATAAATACAACAAATTTGATTGTTACTTTGTGCACTTGAGTTCTTGAGGCAGTGAGAACGAATATTTTTTTTCTTCAACATATAAGCAGTTTATGATCCTATATGCAAAGACTTTTCCTAGTGTGAACTGTCAGGACGGGTGCCCTTTTGTCCAGTCCGCCTTGGCTTACTTACCTTGTCACGTGTCAACTGTTCTGACGTCAGACCATTGTAATGTACGCTTAGGGGCCGTCCATATAGTACGTACGCTTTGAGGGTCGGCGGGTGGGTAAGGCTAAAAGCGTACTCACATGTATAGGGTGGGTGGGTTGGTAGTGGTCAAGGGGTACGTACGATGCAGTCACTTTGAAAAGTGACAACGTTAGTGCGTGTTTTCCGCATATGTGAAAAATTGTTGCTAGAAACGGGCAACATTTTCCAGAAATATGAAAAATCTTCGTACGTTCATACAGAGGTGGGTGGGTGGGTGGGCTAAGTCAAAAGCGTACTCGCGCTTACAGAGTGGGTGGGTTGGTCAAAAACGTGATGATCATGGGTGTACGTACTTTATGGATCACCCTTTATAGCTAATACAATCGGGGAAGGACTGGGACCTACCGGTTGCTCTTACTAGACGCTTAACAACAATCGACTGGCTGGTACTCGTCAATGGTAATCTTTAGAAGGGGTAGGAGTGGCAAATGATCCGATGAAGGAGATAATTCAGCATTCAATCTTATAATACGACGATTCTACGACCTCAGGTATGGGATAGGGATAAGGATAGTCGAAGAATGCATGTAGTTTGCTTTTATTGTAGAGTTCATATCATAGATACAACATGTAATTAGGTTAGATTTTATTATTGTCTTTAGCAGGGCACATTGTAAAACAGTTTTCTTATATATTAACTGAATGTATTGCACTGGATAAATTGTTAAAAATACAAAAATATTAAAATATGATAAAAAAAGTCGGGAAATTTAGTACAAATGCCTCCCCCCCCCCTTTACGGATCTGCAAAAGTCTGCCACGGTTGGTCATAGTCTATAACCAAATGTTTGCCGTTTCTTGGCCCTCTGTGGTTTTTCTCTGCTCTTTTTGTTTACTTGTATTTTGTGCATACCTGGTTGGTCTGCTTGGTGATGTGTTTTTTCAGGGGTCCTGTGTTCCCCTTTACTTTCACGTCTTGCGAGTGTCAGTGCTCCAGAGTCAGATGTTGAAATGCATAAATTATATTGCAAAAATTGGTTTCGTTCAAGTAACCATTTATGGCAGTTGCTGGCAATATTTTTGCTGTTGTTGCGTAATGTATCAATATATGTTTCAAGAGGTCTGAAATTGGCTAGACCCGCGAATTTGTTTCGTGCAAAGATAGCATAAAAATCCGCACTTAGTCATTGTCATTTTTAGCCTGAATTTGTAGTTTCTTTGGTTGCTGTTACTCTTGCATCATCGTGTTTTTCACTCAGCTATTTATCTACGTATCCCCCGTCTCCTGTTGTTGTAAGATATAAATATGCTAAGTTTTAAAAAGGTGCCGTGTATTTTGTATCTCTTGAATATGAAACACGTACGCTGTGACGATGTGAACCCCCGTGATCTTTGCGAAACTTAAAGAAGCCTTCTTGATTTTCGACGGCTCGTAATTCGAAAGTTCTGTCTTTTTGCAGGGACAACCATGGAAGATGGATGGACTGCCTACGAATCAAGGGTATGTTTTTTCCCGTTTAGTAGCAATAACTACGCTTCGTTTGATAGCATTGAACTGCAGCAATACAGACCGCACTGACCATATCTATCAGTCGAGTCACCGTGCGGTGTAATTTCAAGCTGTTCTGTTTTTCCTGTGTGCTTCCCTCTATTCTCTTGCGGTGAACGCTGACGGCTTTGAATAGCAGACTAGCGATTTCGTTTGAGCTAAGGTGATTCTCCCCGCTAGAACTTTGACCTTTTGCGTATAGCAGGAGATATCCCTATAGAAGCATCGAGTTGTCATGATTTCCTGGTATTCCGATTCATTCGACTAGCACGCGCGTTTCTAACGACCAATCACTTCGGTCCCGTGCTCACGTTCGTTTTCCCATAATATCTGCATTTTTTGCTGCCAGTCAGATTTCGTCTAGTACCTGTTGACCGTACAATAAATGCAGACTCGTGCACGTTTTTTTAAGAAGCTGCTGCATCAGCACACTACATGTAGAGTGCCAACGCGACTAGGGAATTCGTGATAACAAAGACAGAGTCCCAAAGGAGCTTTTCAAGTTCATGAATTTTTTTGTTACTGCGGACAATCGCAAGGGAGGAAACAAGTTCCATTCATTCTAGCCCAAACTCGCGTGAATCCATACGGCAACTGTTTATTAGTAGCCGTTGGTAGATAGCTTTAAATTTCCCCTTCTTCAGTGCTATTTCAGGGAATTAAATGTGCATTTAGAATTTAAAAACTATTCAGGAACTTTCAGTACTCAGATTTAATCAACTTTTGGAATTCAGTTACATATATGGCTGCCAAATATTCTTCAAAAATATCTTGAGTATTGTCGTCTATATTAGTTAGTGTGTGTCTTAATATGTGTGTTGGGCATGGGGTAATCGTTGTTGTTTGCTCCCCATGGTATCGTACCAGTTGTGTCTGTATAGTTATTCAAGTAGTTTAATATGCTATGATTCTGTATGTAATTCATGTAAACCAACAGAACAAAAATATAAAGAAAAGAAGTTCAGAGATTAGGGGTATTAGGAATTAGAACTTGAGCCAGGTTCCTTGGAAAATGGTGTTGTACATTTGTGTTACGGCCTGATTGGAGGAGATTGTTACGAGGATGCTTGCGTATTGATATTTCCTCCTGTTCTTGCCCACTGGCCTTGCAGTCTTCAGACTCATCACAGACTTTATATTTTCCCATACACTTTATGACTTCATATCCAATGTTCGTTCTTTTTTTGCGAAGTTAGTGTACATGTGTTATGACCTATGTGACTTGGATAATACCACGGTGTCAGACATATTTCCCTGTATATCAAGCGGTGACTTGCGTCGGATATAACCGGGATTTATGGGACGGCAGGTAAGAATGCTCATTACGTACCCACGAGAGTTAGGGCCCTTGCTATATAGGACGTTTCCGGACTTTATTCTGGAGTTAGGGCCGTTAGATATTAAGCACATTGTCTTAATTTTCCCGAGTCAGGGCCATTTATTGTAAAGCACATTGTCCGATCTTTGTACCGAGTTAGGGCCATTTAATGCACAGCACATTGTCCGATCCTATTCCCTGGTTTTACAGACGACTATGTTCCTATTGAAGACAGAGCCCACTTCATTAATACTGTTGGACGGTTCCACTGTGACCTACAAGACGATGAATAAGATATACCCTGAAAATCTTTGGAATAAATACGAGCTAGGAAGTGAGTGCTTCAGTTGTAGAGCAAGGCACTGTACTGATATGCAAATCCCGAAGTGAAATCTCGAGTTTCCATCTCGGAGAAAAATTCCGCCCAAGACAAGCTTGCTCCTCTCACCCCGTTTATTTGAATTTGAAAAGTTTTTCACTCACTCCACCCAGAACGTCAACGGGAGAGAGTTCTTTCTTTCTCACATTTTGATACGTGCATAGTTGCTAATTAGAATGGAAAGTACGTGATACGTTTCCACCCATCCTGTTTATTTATTTGAAGCAAAAATTCCACTCGCCCCGTTTATTCCTCATACCCCGATTACTCGAAACTAGAGAACATTTAGAGAAAAGCTTTTATTACTCGAGTCGTAAATTTTGGAGTGAAAGTTCCTATTTCAATTAGGGGTGTTCTAAATATCAGGAATTTGAAAATAACCTTGGAACACATTTTAAGAACTGAGTGAGTGAAACACGATTTTCTGGAAGATCGGTCGCACCATCAGTTTTTAATTTGTAATTACTTTAGCTGTTTTCAATAGAAGTTTTTTATTGTACATATGCGCCTTGCAATCCGTTTAGAGGAATACATATATATTTAAATAAGTATATAAAGAAATATATATAGATATATGTATGTATATGTGTATATAAAATATATATATATATATATATATATATATATATATATATATATATATATATATATATATATATATATATATATATATATATATATATATATATTTGGTATAGATGGTACGGAATAGTATGATCTTGTATTGTTTTCAAGCTAGTATTGATACAAAATAAATGTTTGGGAGTGAGTTTAGGTTTAAGTGTTCTTTCATCCAGCTCCCTAGTCTTACGTCAGCATTTGTTTCTTTCATTATATAAGTTTTAATTTTTCAGTCTCTAGGTCACCGCTGCTTCCTCTAAATTCTCTCTAGCTTCACTTTACCGTACCCAAACTCCTTTTCCTCCCCACGCTTCCTCATTCTCTCCCTCTCCATCTTGCTTTGTCCCCGTTCACAAGTTTTGCCTCTCTCTGAGTTCTCCGTTACAGGTAGCATAACTCTCCTACTGACTGTCCCTAAGCAGCAAGCAAAAGTAATCTGGTCTGCCGTACATTGTTGTTCTTTTCACATGAAAGCGCCCTGTTTCGTGTTATTCACATAAAGCACTCTCTCTAGTACTGTACTTGGCCTTATTTCACCTGGATCTATTTTTTCCATCTTGTGCAACTCTTCCACTCTTATCTCTTCATACACTCCGCCTTTGTTCTTTTTCTGCCCATGCACTACATGTCGATTGCAACTATCATTGTCTACGTTATCATAAATTAGCATAATTTTTACTTTTTCAGATTGAGAACAATAGGCCATGCGTTTTGTCTTCCCAATAGAAAATGTACATTGTGAGTGCCCCCTTCCCTAGCCAATGTCGATGTCCATGGAGATATGAATTATGTATTCGATTTTCGCGCACATTCGACTGTTATTATAATCACGTGGTTACATTTCAGCTGCTATTATCCACTGACTAATTAACTCGTATAAGACTGTCTCATAGCGCAGCAAATTTCCCAGGATTAGCTGAATTACTCCTCCACATTATACTGAGTGCACATTGGAATCTCTTGTCGTTAAAGGTTGGGGATCGAACTGGTGTTTATTCCAGAGTATATGAACACTGGTCGCCCTCTATTCGCTAAATAGATGACATAATTAGCTGTCTCAAGTTCACTGGTTAATAGATTCGGAAAAGAGATCGTGTTGTAGAATGAAAAAAGAAAGAATGAACGAACGAATGAGTGAATGAATGAATTGATGAATGAATTAATGAATTAATGAACGAATGAATGAAAGCAACAAGGATAGAAGATTAGACAAATTAAGAAGATGTACTTTTGTCATATTCCTTGCTCTGTTGCGTTGCAGTTTTTCACTGACACAACTTTCCAAAAACCTGCTTCACATTAGGCTCCCACAGGCCGGCCGCGAGGGGGCATGGGTGGCATAGCATATGGAAGCTATCCAAGAAGAATAGGCTCCTTGGAAGATACTTTGTCAACAGCAGAACTTGCCTTCTACTTTGCAAATCTTATGGTTCCTATGGTTTTTCTCTAAATAATTCGGCCCGCCGGCACATATCACAGCTTTCATAGATATCCCGGCGGGTTCCGCCAAAGTCCTTGGTACACTTGCAAAAGCCAATAGGAAACGTTATCCTTCTCGGTGTTTTCAATAATACCCCTTGCACCTCGCATGTATCCCTCATCCTCACTAGAGCAATGTTGCTTCGTGTATGAGACATCTGAAATTCTTGCGCAAATGAAATTTTGAGCTTTGGATATTTCACCTGAAATTTTTCCATCATCGCGTTTATATATCCCAAAAACAACATCGCTGAGATAGAGAATGAAATTTTAGCGTCCCAGGACTTTTGGCGAGTATCCTATTGCGAAGTTTCGGCTGTGCTAGCAGAAAACCACACCCAATCCTTGGATACCACGCTCACATCATCGGTAAATCTGTATTTCACATCCCCCCTGCAAGAAGCATCATCTTCTCTTCGGACAGTAGAAGGAGGGGCCGAGCCAGCCCGGACCTTCCCTCTTCTATAGCCCTGGGAAGAGGTGTCAGTTATTACATTGGAGTAATCCTATTAAGTTCTGTGAGTTTGTTGTCTGAAATCTGCTTTTCTCTTGTTATCTTTTGATTGTGAGTCATAGGTTGGAATTAAGGCCGCATTGAACGTTGAATTCAATTAGTTTATTCGATAGATTATTGTGCAACCACTTTCGGCCGTCATTAATTCGTTCGTCTCAGGTGGTTTGCAAACGAGGATGACATACGAAGGAGGGTTGCTTTCGGCTGCCTGAGATGAATTCCAAACACTGGGTGCTGGTTCTAGAGCACTGCAAACTACCGTTGACCTTTGACTACAGAGCGCGGTAAACTTCGCTGTCAGCCCGAGTAAATGTATAGAAATTTCAATGATGAATTTCAATGAAATTTCAATAAACGTACATTTAAAGAATTTGATAAATTGTAATTAACTATTTTTGTAAGTTATTTTTGTAAATTATTTTTGTAAGTATGTAAATAGTTGGTATTAATTAGTACACTTCCTTTGATGTGTACTATAGATTTATGTTACCAACTTTAAACAAGTTAATTATTATTATTATTATTGTTATCATCGAAATACCGTCACGTCATATTTGTGAACTTGTCCATAAGTTCCGTTGGAATCTCTGGACAATCTTGCGATTCGTTTATTCACATGTGTAACGATCTAACTATTAACACACGGCAAACTAACTTCATAATTACTAAATTAACTAGTATAATAATTCGCATAACTTATTACATATTCTGCATGCACAACAAACCCAGGATTAACCCCTAACTTCTTTCTTATTAACAGATTATTAACAGATTCCCCTCCTCCGTTAGCTTGTTCATAGATATAGTATATCTCATTTTTTTTAAATATTAATTGTAATTAGGCCAGCCAAGTACAAATTACATATCATTAGAGAGATTTGTATTTGTATGTTTAGTTTATATATGTCAAAGTTTAAAAAATTATTATTGAAAGGTGGCCAACGCACCCGACATTGCTCTCGAGTTTAGCAGCGCTTGTAGTGAAGACACTGCTTGTGCACATGCCCGGAATCCACTCGATGTCTAAGCCACGTCAATACTTGGCTATACAACTCCCAACAAGGCGACCTAGCTCAAGCCTCGGTCAAACGATCCAACATTTGACCCGTGAAATCATTGAAAAATCACCGACCTTAATTATCTCCGGACTCATATTTTTTACTCGTTACTTATGTTTATATTATAGTAGATTCTTTTTAAAATATTGTAAACAAGTAATGTTGGGTTGAATGTTGGATGAAATGTTGGCTTTAATGTTGCGTCGTTTGACCACTCTTGTTGGATTGCCTACTAATGTTGGGTTGAATGTTGGATGAAATGTTGGCTTTAATGTTGGGTCATTTGACCACTCTTGTTGGATTGCCTACTAATGTTGGGTTGAATGTTGGATGAAATGTTGGCTTAAATGTTGCGTCGTTTGGCCACTCATGTTTGATTGCCTACTAATGTTGGGTTGAATGTTGGATGAAATGTTGGCTTTAATGTTGCGTCGTTTGACCGAGACCTAATTTTCACTATGCGAATCGTCGAGCGCCTTATTGTCAATATCCGAGAGGATTTGGCCGGGGCTTGAAATCTGTTCTTTTCCTTTGGCAGTTCTACCAGAGTGCACTCATTGGATATTAATATAATTGTTTACAGAGTTAGCATAGAAAGTACAAAATAGTTGTACATGTGTATAAACGAATTGCGTAAAATAGCTAGTAAAACCCAACTTAGTCATAGAGCAAAAACAGAACGCGTAGAAATCAAATAAAACTTAAAAGCAGTAAAAATTCTCTGCAGAGCCTACATTGGCGTTTGTTGCGCGTCCAAGCTTTTCTTTTGATTCTGAAGGACAACTCATGGCTGTAAATTATTGTCTGCCGAGCCACGAGTTGCCACGCGCCATCGTAGGAAATCTCTTCCATGTGTTGATGGCGTGTGATTAAATCGTTTGGATTTGAAGGGCTATTACTTTCGTCTACAGCGAGAAAGACATATTCAGTACGATTAAGTGCAGGGATAAAGTGGTCTCCGTCTTTGGCAAGAAATAAAATTAACTGATGAGCCGGGTCGCAATTCTAGATTTCAAAGATATTATTGCTCTATATTGCTATGTTATGTTATATATTGTATTGTATTGTATTGTATTGTATTGTGTTGTGTTGTAACTTTATTGTATGTATTGTATTGTATTGTAACTGTATTTTATTGTATTGTATTGTATTGTATTGTATGTATTGTAACTGTAGTCTATTATATTGTAACTGTATTGTATTGTTTTCTATTGAATTGTATTGTATGGTATTGTAACTGTATTTTATTGTATTATATTGTAACCGTATTTTATTTTATTGTATTGTATGTATTGTAACTGTATTTTATTGTATTATAACTGTATTGTGTTGTATTGTATTGTATTTAATTGTATTGCATTGTAACTGTATTTTATTGTATTGCATTGTAACTGTATTTTATTGTATTGTATTGTATGTATTATGACTGTATTTTATTGTATTGTATTGTATTTTATTGTATTGTATTTTATTGTATTGTATTGTATTGTATTGTATATTAGGTATACGTACTGCAACAGTAGGTTATTTACAGAGTCTAACAGAGCTCTCAATAGACGGTGGCTACCGGCGATAAATCGCCGCCTATTACTGCCTAGGCTGCCGTCTACTTTGTCTCAAAATGATGTAAACAAGTATATGTGCAGAATTGACTATAGCACGAAAAAGCAGGAACATTCTTTAATTGTTCCCGCTTTCTCGTGCTATAGTGAGGTTTTGTAGTACAAACAGACATCATTGAATAAGATGGAAACCAAGATTTCATTAGTCACCGATTAAAAACATATGACAACATCAGAGGATTCGCTATTCTCTAGAAACACTTTTTCTTGATTGTTTTCTGATGCTTTTCCAAGTATGAATCTTTCAAAACGAGCTGTCATCATCTTAATTTTGGAGTACACAGAACTTGGGGCAACACAACGGGTTTCTTCCACAGAATTTATGCCGAAATTCCTCAAAAATACATTTCCAAGGGATATTATGTTATATTATATTATGTTGTATTATAGGATAATTACTCTTGTATTAAAGAAATAAAATTGATGATCAATAAAGGATAGTTGAACCGCTGAGACCCTTTACTTTTTTCAGAGTTTTGATGGCCAGAGCGGCAGTCTATTTGGAGATGACGAACCAGAGCTTCTCACGAGCTCCCGCAAAGCGTTATCCACTTCAAATTTTACAAGCGTATCAGGTGAGCGTTCTGTTAAAGTTTCTCTGTGTCTGGTAAAGCTCCTCTTTTGAGTTTATTTTGTATCATGGCTAATAGTCTGCTCTTGAAACGTTTTTGAGTAGAAACGGCAGTCCATATACACACGGGAAGAACTTTCAATCTCTAACGATTGTTCGCAAGAACTTAGGAAAAACGCCCGCAGAATCCCGCAGAAACATTTTGAAGAAAAGGATCCTCCCATTTTGCCACAACAACCACTCGACCCTTTCGTCAACAACTCAACTTTTTACAAATATCCTTTCTGTAGCGAAGAAATGTTTTTTGTAGTTCGACAAAGAAGCGTCCTTGTTTTGAACGCCTGGGGAATTCAGTTCCAACGGGGCTCCGGTGCTCACAAATCCCAATACAACACTTTGCTCCTCCTACGCAGTAACATAGATGCTAACTTCAAAATCTATTCAGATAAGCCTCTTGACTCTAAAGTATATCTCTTATGCACCCGTTCAGAATTCAAGTCGGCCATATGTATGGGTAAATATTAAAGGAGAGTTTAGGAGGAGAGCTTACGTTTCATGATACGAAACTCCGAGTATGCGTTAGATAAGCACCGAAACTATGTTTGGGAATCCCCAGAAAGAGCTTGGTGTAAAGGTTTTGAATGATATCCCAGCGACAGCTCGTATTTGCTCCAATAAACGCCTAGGGTGTTTATGAAATTTCATAGATTTTGAATGGAGCCTTAATGGGAGAGGAGCATTTAATACCGAAGGAAGTTTACTCAAAACATTAATTTTCTTTGAAATTTGCATGGAGCGTCTATTAGTGAGGGGTGTTAAATGTATGGAATCGACTAACGAATCACATAAAACCTACCTCTTGAGTCAGTGAAGTAAAAAATTAACAGTATAAGCAATTTGAAATTGTCAATACTATCCCAAACATGACCTCCTGGTAATACATTCTCGTTTCTATACTTTTGCGTATTTGTTTCATTTTTCATTTCTTATTTTCTATGTAAGTACGTAAGTTAATTGTACTGAAGGGAGTATCATGATAAAAATGAAATGAAACGACTAATTATATGAACTTTTATGAACAAAGGGAAGTAGTTTGCCTGATGAGTGCCTACGCACGAAACTCAGAGTAGCAGAAATATGTTCTTTCATTAGGTTACACTTTGCCTACACTCTATACTTTGCTATTGCTCTGCTGCGGTATATTGAGCACTGTTTTATATATATATATATATATATATATATATATATATATATATATATATATATATATATATATATATATATATATATATATATATATATATATATATATATATATATATATATATATATATATATATATATATATATTTATATATATATATATATGTGTGTGTGTGTGTGTGTGTGTGTATATAATAATAATAATAAGTCAAAGCCGCACTAACTTAGTATATAAATAAAACATAGAGAATTAAAAAATATACTTTCTTCTGTTGTAAACGTTTCGATATATTATCTTCATCAGTACTCTGAAGATAATATATCGAAACGTTTACAACAGAAGAAAATATATTTTTGAATTCACTATATATATATATATATATATATTTATATATATATTTATGTATGTATGTATGTATGTTTGTACAGTATGTATAAACTGGTAGTATTGTAATTCAAGTTGGTGTATCTGTACAAAATGCAGAACAAGATGTGTGTACTTATGTAGTAACAATTCCAGGCTTCGCTGACAGAAAAATTGGTTTTTACTGAAAATAAACTACCCCACTAGGCCAATGTTTATGCCCCGCTTTTAAAATTATCATGTTGCTCTTCTTTGAGAGTTTCGGTTATGCCTATTCGATAACGCTTTGCCTCTCGACGTTTGTCTTTAGCTATTTTGTCAATTTTGTTAAAGCACTTCTTCTCGTTGGTCACTTACTATGCTATGAGTAAAATCCCTGCCCTGATCGTGAAGTACCCTTCCCACTTATTTGGAAGTGCAATTTCGAGAAGTCCTAACTGGGGCTTAAATAAATCAAGGATCTCCCTGTACAGATTTGCGTTACATTGGTTTGGGTGTATTTGTAGTCCTCACCCCCTCGCTACCTCTGCAACACTGTATCCCTACACCCGGATAGCATGCCTGCCCAATTTGGGCAGAACATCTTGTCATTTGTATAAAGATAAATTTTAGCGCTGACAGATTTTTCTTGCTGATACCTGAGGAGGTACCACGCGAAATACTGTCTTCTCATAACATTAATTTCCACTATTTCGTCGAATAAAATCAAACAGAAATAGTTTCTCACCTACTGTTGTGCAGACTTTTCTTCGTCTTTGCTGCCTCCTTTTTCGTCCCCGATTTCCACCTTTGGATCGAGGTTCTACTACGACGTTGTTTTAGGATCTGGAGCACGGAGCGGTGTTTTGATATTTAGGCCTAAATATTCACTAGTTACATTCTAGTTGATGATTTAGCTGGCTATCCAAATTGCATTGCTGCTATGTAGAGCATGGCATTTAGTAGATGATGCGCATTTGCATTTTTACCGATAGTCGAGCTTCTGGTTTGTGGAACCTTCCAATCCTTTGCAATGTAGGCCTCGGTTCGCTTTTGCCAGATGACTGTTGTTTCATCGAATACAAATCTGAACACAAAGTTATGCTTTATCATCGCTAACCTTTCGTTACTCTAGTCTGCAATCAGTAATTCTCGGTGCTATCTCAGTTTTTCTGCAGTTTCGTCAGCCTGCGTTAGAAAGATCATGAGTACTTTTGCTTGTTTCGACATGGTTGGCTCCATGTTTCGTCGCTCTTTATTGTGCTACGACCTGTTCCCGTTGCATTCATATTTCATTGCTTGAAAGTCAGCTGTGTTTCTCTTTAAAATATTGAAAAACTCTTTCAGGTGTCTGTCCTTTCCAAGTGATGTTGGTTTTAGATTCAGCTGCTAGCTCAGTCACCTGTCTTGGATTTTGGCCTACTCTAGAACATCAAGGATCCCTCTTGCTTTGAGTGGAAATTGGTTAGAAAGTTGGAAAGTGGAAGGCAAGTCATACCTACACCCACACCCACACCCACATCTATACCCACAAGCGCATGCAGACTTTTTCTGATATTGATATATATATATATATATATATATATATATATATATATATATATATATATATATATATATATATATATATATATATATATATATATATATATATATATATATATATATATATATATATATATATATGTATGTATGTATGTATACACACATACATTTATGTATGTATATATGGCTTACCCAAAGCGCACAGAGACGACATCCCACTTCGGCCCATTTTATCTATGATTGACTTCTCTCAACACGAACTTGCTAAATTGATTATCAGAAATTGTGGCGAGTCCTTTACGTTTGCCAACTTTATTCAAAATTGTAACCTTGAACCTACCAAAACAATTCTGTGCTCTTTTGACATCTTATGCTTTGTATGGAGGTCACCTTGATTGCCCTCCATTCCCCCCAGGACACTTCCAAAGATTTGATGCTAATTAAAACTTTAGCTCATAGGGCATTTATGATTTGCTCTAGAACTAGATTAGACTCTTAGCCGGGCACAATAAAGCATGGTTTCCATTGAATCGTAAGGGGATCGACGACAGTCTGCGATCGTCTTTGTTGCATTCCCGATTTAATGAAAGGACTTGCTCAGGATCCTCACGACCGCCGGCAATCGTGGATCGCTGGCGTCGGGAAGGTTCAACTGAGTTCAACTTTGCCGATCCTTACGACTGTCCCGATCTACGAAAATTTTGATCAAAACACGCAACGCAGATGATCTGTGATCGTCTCAGACACTTTATTGAAATTTGATCACGTGGATCTGATTAGCCAATTAGATGTTCCTGGTTGAGGTTGCTTGCGACCATCTTGATGCGTTGGAGACTGTCGCCGACAAATAAAAACACTTTGCTGAAGTCGCAGATAGAAGATTGCAGATAGGATCGCCGATGATCGCAGACTTTCGCTCATCCTCTTACGACTGCTCTACGATTTAATGGAAACCAGCCTTAGAACAACTGCTAATTGACAATGGATTTCCAGAAGATGTCCTTATTTCTTGTATTTAGGAAAAACTAGCCTACATTTCATCAGAAAAACAGTTTGACCCTAAAAAGTGCCTTGTTTACCTAAAATTGCCCTGGATTGGAAATGTTTCATGGAAATCTGAAAAACAAACCGCCATTACATCTTGCTTCTATGCTGTGAAGCCCAGTGTGGTTTACAATACTAGGGTCATGATGCCATCTGCTAAAAACGATAGCGTTCCTACCACTCAAAAAGTTGTGTAGTTTATGAATTTTCGTGCCGATTTGAAGCTCGGAACGTAGGACGCACTATGCAGAGACTAACAGGCAGAATAAAACAACATGTTCCCACGAGCATCAGGAAGGAAAAAAATATAGTAAGAGAACAGCCACCTCGTGCGTGCAAAAACGATATCTTAAATGACTTGTAATTCGGCCATAGGACAACGTCTTTTTACAAATCCTGCTTGCGCCAAAACATATACGGACCATAATTTTCGGATCATAGGGCAAGCACGATCTTCCCGTCATTTAAGTGTTTTGGAATCAGTTTACATTAAGATTCAGAACCCAGCCTTGTGTAAACAAAAAGAGTTCATTTCCTCACTGGGACTTCATGTCGTTACCCGACGTTTCATACTCTGACGATTGTCGGACATAAACAGTCTTTTCAATATGCATAAATGTTCTCGCACTTTAGAGCTATATATATATATATATATATATATATATATATATATATATATATATATATATATATATATATATATATATATATATATATATATATATATATATATTTATATATATATATATATATATATATATATATGTTTCGTTGCGGTGCAGAAAAGGCGAGTTGCTTTAAATCAATAGCGCTTGACCCGGATTGCCTTGTTTGGCCTCCACTCATCAATTTGTCTAGTTTGGGAACCACTGGTTTACAACACCGGAATATTTTGTCGAAATGAACCTACCAAATTATACCTACTTTCGAAAGCGTTTTCGGCCTACATGTCGAACTTGATTTTCGAAGTGAGTCTACCAAACTATATAGCCAGTTGAGAACTGAAATGCGCCAATCACATAAAGCGAGAATGATGAATGGCAGTGCTTTTGAATTTCTATTTGAATTAACAAATTGAGAGAATCCTAGTGGTGCGTCCCCCATCTGTTTGCATAGCCGCGGTTTGTCAACTCGGATGAAACCAGACTCGCAACCGGTCAGATGTATGAATAAACTCTTTTACGTGTTGAAAATAGAAACGAGGATGGAGCTTCTCGGTTTTGCCCTGTCTCAAGGATGTTTGATAGAAGGAGCATAGGTGCCAAATGTTTGAACGCTCTGATCAAGTCCATTTTCTCCCAACCTAATTGACCAATCATAATGCAGGATCCTGCCCACAGATGCGTTCCACAGTTAAATTTAGGCTCATTTTGCATGATGATTTGTCAATTAGTTTGGGAGAAAACAGGCCTGATCAGAGATCTATAACATTTGGCGGCTATGCTGATAGAAGGAGAACAGCAATAAGTCATGTTTAATGCCATATCTACAATTGGTAACTGGTGGCAAACTTGAGCGTTATAGGTGTCGAGAAAACGAACTGGCCAACCTGCCTTACTTTGCCTACGGCTCAGGATAAGTCTCGTCTCTAACTGGCGCTCCCCAGCGTACAGAGTCGTATATGGGACTGACCTGTAACCTTTGCCTTAACCTTTACCCTGGGAAATTTCGGCTGTCGTATCTCTTAAGTGTAAAACGCAAGCAAGATCATAAAATTGAGCCATATCTACAATAGTCGCCAAAAGTCCTGGGCACTTCGCACTTATTGTATTCTGCACTTATTGTATTCTGCAATGACCTTTCATCCCCCCCAACAATGTTAGTTTTTGGTAGAAGTACATGCGATAGTGGGAAAATTTCATGTGCACGTCAACTTCAACTCCGCGTGTCCAATAGACAAACCAACATTATTCTAGGGGGTAGCGTATATTGCAACGATGACAATATGTAGAGGAATGTGGTTTTTTATTAGTATTTTGAAAGTGTCCCGAGGACTTTGGCGAGCATTGTGGTCTGGCTGCTTGATGATCATTTTCAGCAACTTAGCCCTCTTATCGCCTCTTGCGATTCTCGCGAGAACAACAAACTCACTATAATTTAGTTTTTCATAATCTCTAGAACAGAGGAGTCTCGGGTTTGCATTGCTTTTCAGTCTCTGTAATCAATAATTAATGCTGGACTAGGCAGATGTTTAGCAAAATTCGAGAGGCAGATGTTCTTTCTCTCAGGCGATCTTGAATCTTTAATAGCACACGCCGACGCACCTTTGTTTTGAAGCATTATTTGCCCGTAGCACTTTTCGGCCTGAAATCCGCTCCGTTGCGCAATTCTCGCCCAGTCCCATGGAGCTCGTCTGTTTCGCACTCGTGTTGCCTAGTAGCTATTGTTGATTTTCTCACGTGTGATAGTAGTTCATCTTTGATGGTTGTAATTCATCGTCGTTAAGTTTCCGTTATATTTATTTCGTCTAAGCCCACCTGCATTGCCGTATTCTGTAAATGGCAAATCGATAGTGCGTTCGTAATCGTTTTCTGTCGTATGTGACGTTGTCTCACTACGATGTGTGATTATTGTCTTATATTTTGTCGCGTTTCGTTCATTTTATGTTTTTGTATATCACTTGTTAGTTCGGATAACATTAAGGTGATGGGTATGCTGTTGTAGTAACCGACAGAACATGATTTGAAACTATGATTATGATATATCATATGATTATGACATGATATGATATGGTATATGATATGATATATGATATGATATGATGTGATATGATATGATGTTATATATGATATGATATGATATGATATGATATGATATGATATGATATGATATGATATGATATGATATGATATGATATGATATGATATGATATGATATGATATGATATGATATGATTTGATATGATATGATATGATAAGATATGATATGATATGATATATGATATATCATATGATATATGATATATCATATGATATATGATATATGATATATGATCTATGATCTATGATATATGATATATGATATATGATATATGATATGATATGATATGATATGATATGATATGATATATGATATGATATATGATATATGACATATGACATGATATATGATATATGACATGATATATGATATATGATATGATATATGATATGATATATGATATGATATATGATATGATATATGATATGATATATGATATGATATATGATATGATATATGATATATGATATGATATGATATGATATGATATGATATGATATGATATGATATGATATGATATGATATGATATGATATGATATGATATGATATGATATGATATGATATGATATATGATATGATATATGACATGATATATGATATATGATATGATATATGATATGATATATGATATGATATATGATATGATATATGATATGATATGATATATGATATGATATATGACATGATATATGATATGATATATGATATGATATGATATATGATATGATATGATATATGTTATGATATGATATGATACGATACGATATGATATGATATATGATATGATATATGATATATGATATATGATATATGATATATGATATATGATATGATGCGGTTTATGATATGGTGTGATATGTTATATATATATATATATATATATATATATATATATATATATATATATATATATATATATATATATATATATATATATATATATATATATATATACACATGCATATACATATCCATATACATATGCATATACAATCCCTAGGGATATTTTCAAGGAATGGAAAAAATGGAGAATCATGAAGCCAAATTCGCATAGAATAGATCCAAAGATAAGGGACTTTTTGGACAAAGCAGTGTGCTAGGTTCCGTAGTTGAAAAGCGTTTGCAGTATGATGATGATTATTTTGTTGATGATCTCAGCTCAACAGTTTCCTCTGATAGATAGGCTTTTACAGCAACTCTACTGATCGGACAAAATTGAAGATTTTAGCCTAGATAGGTTCTTATGTTGAGAGGGCTCAGGACGACAATTGTATCCTAACAGGTTCCTAAAGGCCAGGCTGTTATACCGGACTGTTACAGTATACCCTGAGCTCTTATACCCGGGCTGTTATTGTATTGCGATCGGTGTTATGATCGTGCGAATGTAGAAACACCGGCAGAATGCTTTTCTCAGGGGAATTTTATCGCACGAGCTCGTTGCTATTTCCGTACAACCCATCGACGAGCAGAGTGCATTTCCCAGGGGGATTTTAATGTATTGATAAGTAGGTGTGAATTGAGTATTTCTTCTCTCTTTTTACAAGGCAAGTCAAAAGACCCATTCTCCGCGATGCTGTTCCCGGGAAGCAGCCAGGTAGGTTGAATTCTCAGTCCATTTGCGTCCACCCTTTTTTCGTACAGTTAGTGTGTGATTGTATCATTTACGAATTTCTGGCAAGGGAGACAGGCGCATTTGTCAGTATCTCCCGTAGCTTAGGCGCATTATGTTGTTGTTTTCCCATTCGGCCATTTGGGACCTGATGTAACAGTTCAGAAGCTTTTTCGCCGACGTGGTGCCGGGAGATTACGCCTTGGAAATACAGTTGATATTCGATAATTTTATTGGCCGATATCTCAGATGAATTCCCTACCTCAGATGAATTGTCAATTCTTGCTGCCCGATAGCTGGAACATTCGGTAATTCGAACAAATTTCGATTCCCCATGAGAGGCCGAGTTATCGAATGTCAACTGTATTGACAAATTGGAACCTTCGATGCAAACATATACCCAGCCCACCCCGCCTTTGACAGCTGTGTACCAAATCGCCAGCCTTTTTGCGATGACAGCCGAGGGGCATATCACTCGGAAAAATCTCGTATACCTGTGAAAAACTCATAGAAAGTCACAAAAACATCACAAAAATCAATAACGAACGTCACAGAAAAATTGCAAAAGTCCTGTAAATTTTTCTACGAATGACGATATTTCCGATAACCTATAATTATAAGTTATCAACACTTTTTGGCGCATTTGTATTTTGTTCTTTGTTGATTTAGATACTTCGTTTTAAACAAGGGCAATTGAAAGACAATTTTTTAAATCAATTTTATAGTTATAAGTTATAACAAATATTTAATTATTATATTTAGATGAATACAGTATTTAGATGAATTTGTATCCAGTATGAAAATGTTGATTAATGTGTTTAATCATAGTCACCATGATTAATGGTTGAAATAGAGCTAATGAGAGCTAGTGAGAGCTAATGAGAGCTAAACCATCAAGAGCTAATGAGTATGCCGGTCGAAGTAGACTCGCGATGACACTTGAGACAGCAGTATCATTACAGTTAAATACCGTTAATTCGTACCCTGGATAAGTTGGACGTTCGCTTGGTCGGACTTTCGCTTGGTCGGACTTTTGCTTGGTCGGACTGATTTCTCATTCCCCTTGGATTCACTCCAGCTTGTTCAGAGACTCGGTTATCTCGGACATTCGTTAACTCGGAACAATTTCCAGTCTCCCTTGAGAGTCCGACATAACGGGATTCTACAGTATTATTCGGTATAAATGTTTGTTTTCATTACTATTATCTTTGTTAATATGGCTACGCGGAGTAGACGCCGCGCGCAATCGGCTCGATCTGTCTCAGCTGGTCCAACTCAAGTGTCCTAGCTCCGATTGTTCTCATAGCGATGCATATTTGTTTGGTATGTTTTGTTCGGATTCCGATTTGTTCGACTTTAGAGTCGCTAATGCCCAGAGGTTCCACTGTATTCTGTTCGATGTGTGGAGGAGCAAGGCTTGTGGACTAAGGAGTCTAGGCAGGAGTGTTGAGGAAGGAAAAGATGGAAGAATACGGAGTTTGTGGAATTTCAGTGGTGGAATTTAGAATGTACGGTAATTGAAGTGTGGAAATAATAATTTTTTGTTTTTTGAAACTTCATATATATATATAAATTCCAGTAATTAAGATACAACAGTAAACCTCTCTATTTGAAGGTAGTTTACAGTTGGCTACTTGTGGTACAATACACTGATATATCTATAATGTCCAAACATAATAATGATAATAATAATAGTAAAATTCTTTTAAGTTGGTTTTACCATAGGTTAAACTAATTTAGACCAACTATAAATGGAGTTTTATTTTGTTAATTAGTTAAACTATTGGAAAGTTACGTTTGGTTCGTTACAGACGAGTAGTTTTGTTAACAAGTTGGCATGATTTGTTGGATACTGCCTCTCTCGGGCGAGCCGGGCGACTTAGTGTGATTCTCCAAGTATATGGAAGTGTCAAAGGTTTTTGGCCGAATTTTCCCAATACATTTCAGATAGAACTTTCATATCATTTGGTTCTGAATTTACATTTACTCTCGGGTGGTTAATACAAGGGGGCTGTTTATTAATTTTTCAGGTTTCAATCCGAAATCCGAAAGTAAATGGAAATGGGCCGTAATCATGTCCCCTCCAATGCGACAAATTTAGCGTAGATTTGCTTTATTTACGAACAGTTCCCTCTGTTTGCTGTCTGGGATCATTCTCTGTCACGTACGCACCGATATGGCGAGAATTTAACCCACTTTCCCCCTCGTATGCGGCTGTACGCTTATTTGGACCCCATTGTCTCTATTGGGAAATTTTAGATGTTGTTTACATAAATTTGCCTTTCTTTCATGGATGCTTAATTGGCGATCCCAAATGGGTTGTAAGTAAAGAATATTAGAGCGAACCGTTTAATTGGTTTACTAACACCACTAGTGGGGTGCAGAAGCAACTTCGTTGGGGGGGAAAAGAAATCTTCTTGCCCTTGAAAACATCACAGAATACATGCAAAAAGCGATCTTTGCTCGTTATTTTAAGTAAGTACTTGCATGTGTCTGCCCACCTCTCCCCCCCCCACTTGTACGCAGGCGTCCGCTTTTGCTTGCCCCTCCCCATTCGTGCGTACGTGCTAAATGAATGACCCCTTTTGAAATATTGGAAGTAGTTCGTATACCCTTTTACCTCCTCTGTTCAATGTCCCAGTGTACTATCTAATGAGGCAAACTCTTTCTAGGGCATTGGAAGTTTCCAGAACAGTAGCGACGTCGGGATCTCAAGTCCGGACTGTAAGTTGGAGTTTTTTTCATTTGTTACTGTAAACAGTGGTGGTTTTAGGGGACTAGAACGGGCAAATGACTTTTGAACTATGACATCGAGCTCTGTACAGCAGAGACGTGCAAACAGTAGTCTCTACTTATTGGTCAACCGATGTAATGATTATATGTGTCATGTGATCTGGCAATTCTTCAGGCAAAATGCGGAAATGTTTCTTTGAAAATTATCGGGCAGTCGAGTTATGGAATGTCTGCTATATAAGAATTTTTGTCCTTATCCTCGTTCTCCCATTCATAGAACTGAGACTAAATGGCGTCAAGTTTGTGCCTGTCCAGTACTCATTATCAGTTTGCAGGATCATCTTCAGGTCACCTCTAGATTACCTTGAGGTCACCTTTAGATTACCTTGAGGTCACCTCTAGATTACCTTGAGGTCACCTCTAGATTATCTTGAGGTCACCTCTAGATTACCTTGAGGTCACCTCTAGATTACCTTGAGGTCACCTCTAGATTACCTTGAGGTCACCTCGGGGCCACCTCGGGGCCACTTTTGTGCAACATTCAGGTGGTACTGAACGTCCGTCCACCGGCGACTCTTCAACTACTTAAATTTTCTCTATAATTTGTTTGTTTGTTGTTTTTCCTCATAAATTTCAAATTATGAATTGTAAGTGCCTTTCATTGTGGGAACTACGATGACCTAGTGTCCATTCTCGCCGTGATCGGCAAAGTAGTTGTATTTTTGTCTTTTGTATTTTAATTGATTATAAAATAAAACCCTTCAAAGCCTGCAGACGTATTGTGGCAATCGAAAATTCGAAACACGTTCATCGGAAATGGTGGATTTGTTTTTTGCGAGCGGAGAGTAGACCGTGCATTGTCCTCGTAAACGTAAAATTTTCACCTATGCAATCCATAAGATTGCGATTGCTTCCCATTGTGTGAAATTCCAATTTTTGTAATTTACCTTTGCGCAGGGAGGCGATACAAGTCGGGTGGCAGCAAGACAAACAACGGAACTATACGCTCGGTAAGTCGAACTCATTGTATTTACCTCGTTGTCACGTGGGAGAGTTATTTGGTTAATCTTCCCGTATATGTAGCTGAGGAAGATTGTTTTTTAGCTTTGTTCACATGATATACAATCCTTGCCAGAACGGCCTGAACGCTTCGTTGGTATTTAGCACTTTTCTACTGGCTGTCTTATCTCTCCCCACGAAGAGCAATGCTGCACTGCGATGGAGTGATCCTATCATTTACGCGTATATTGTTAAATGCTGGAGCAGTGTCTTGCCTGCAAATGCTAGCATTGTTTTTGGAGGGGGAAGGGGGGGACTGAGGCAAGAATTGGATACATGTAATTCTCCAGTGACTTGGAAGGCCACAAAATAGGGACACGTTTAATTCTCGCAGTAATAACATTTGGCACTCTATAGTTAATTTAGTTGCGTGTTACGTGAACATTGATCGGGGGGCAGAGAAGATAGCGGTTTATTCAGAGTGCTATCGATAATTACTTCGATTTCATTCATTTTATTTAACATTATTTGACATTAGTTATATAACTATTTCGTTCTATACCAACGTTAAACAATTTTAAATGGAATGAATGAAATCGAAGTAGTTGTCCACAAACGTCCACCTTGGAAATCCACCACTATTATTATTATTTATAATTATTATTATTATTATAAAATTATTTACTGTAGGAGAATATAATTATAATATAATTAATATAGTATAATTAATATAGCTAGTATAATAGCTTATTGAAGCCTACCATTGCTCATGTTCGTAATATTGTGAGTATAAGAAAGTGAATTATTACCTTCATTATCGCACGAAAAGCGCGAGTATTTTACGGCATTCAACAGTATGCTATACAGCGCTGGTTCCCAAACTTGGGCCGCGAAGTGCTCCAAGAGGACCGCGTAGGGCTTCATGGGCGCCGCGAGATGCTGCCGTCGCCTGTTCATTTCATTTTTCATTTCATTTACAAATATACACGAAATACCCTTCAGCTATAAGTATACTGAATAATACAACAAATTATCCTAGATACAAGTAAAAAAGCAAAAATTACTATAAAACTAGGGCTGATCTTCCAGGGTGGCGAGTTTGTTTTTTTTTCAGCTCATCGAGTAGATTTTCAATTGTTTTTTGAAGTGGTTTAGCGTGGGAATTTCCCTTATGTTTATGGGTATTTCATTCCAAGTTTTTAAAGCTGAGTATGAAAATCCTTTTTTGGAGTACTCTAGATTATACTTGGGTGTACTGTTCGACTCGTTGTTTTATTAGCCGGTATTTTTTCCGTGAAGGCACATGTGACATAGCCTACTATATTTGTCTCTCAAGGGGACACTGATTCAAAAAGTATGCTGTGGGGGACCATCTTATAAAATAATTTCAAAGTTTGAGAACCACTGCTTTGGCGTTTCTGCTTTCTCGTGCGAAAGTGATTTTCCGTTTTGCCAACAGATTATTCACTTGTTTTCCCCATTCATGAAGCGTATTGTTGTTGTTGTGGTATATTTCGGTATCACTGTTCATAGTAACACTCAATATATACCAATTATGCACTCAGTATATACCAAACCTAGGCTACATTGCATAGTCATATTATATAGTTTAGCTTTCTTGGATCATATCTGTCTTTTCAACAGAATTATATGTGCTAGTTTATTCACCCTTTTCATGTTAGTTCACATTAATTCAGTTATAGTCTTATGTTATATTAAAGCATTGTCTCTATTTATATTCTTTTTGGCGTTAGGATCCTACTTGATTTTAGATGTTAGTTGGTATTAAGTAAATATAAATATAATAGTATTAATAATATAGTTATTTATACAGGGTTGCCCCTTTCACCAATAAAGGTGCTGTTATCAACAAGGGCCATGTATCTTACTTGGTTGCAATTAAGGTACACTGTAAACCAACTTTAAAAAGAGTAAAAAGAAAACACCCCGTATTATGCCTCTGTATACTTTTATGGAGTGTTGGCTGATGCTGTTATTGACCTTAAACCACATACAGGAAATCGTCTCTAAGTCAAAGTTGAAATCGCATGTCCGACTGATCCGATTCTACTGATACAATGGTGTCGTTGTGGATACGAGTTTCCTTCGTCTTAACCGTTTATTATCTAACACGTATGTTTCAGCTTAAGAAAACAACCCTGGACTTAGTGGACGGTGATATCTAGGAGTGGATGTTTAGTATCTTCCCTATACAATCAAAATCACACGCTTGTCAGTTGAATAAATCGTTTATTTAAATTTACGCATATATGCGTTTTCGCGTTTGCTTTATAAGAAACCCAAATATTTACTTTAGCCCGAATGTCCAGGTAGTTGCAATTATCTCCCGATATGTTAGCCTGCAGGTTGATAATTGGAATATTGTTGCTTTTCGGGATATTGTCCTTTTTCACTTATGACGTACGAGCTGAAGAAGGTAGGGGGTGTGATGAATTCGGATAAGTCTGGACATAGGGAAGCGGGTGTTGTAAGGCATCCAGGAATCCAGGTTTTTAGATTTTCGCAAGGAAGTAGTTTTAGTTAAATCTCGTCCTAGATTGGCCTTGTTAAATAATATAAGCGTTATTGCTGCAGGTTGGTAATTGCTCCGTGGAGAACGTACATCATCGCATTAATCCCCTAAGGGCTTGTTTATTTCTTCTATTTTCAGATGGGGACTTATTGACAGGGGGTTATTCGAAAGGGGGCTTATTTACGTTGACATATACAGTTCTCTGACTCACGTCGCATGAAAAGCTCATCCTAATACTCCGTTTAAGTCATAATATAAATGGAGAATAGTGTAAGTGAAAAGTTAGTCGATAGCAGTGTTTTTACTATCTTCTGTATTAGGCGTTATTCGAAGGAGGGGCGTGTTAGCAATTTGTAGCTCTAGGATGGTGGCTTGTTTTGAGAGGGGCTTTTTGAGGGTCCATTTGAGGGCTCATACTAGAAGCAACTGTTATCAAATATCCCTATGCCGGGGGTGGGCGAGTATTTTTGCCATTAGGCTTCATGGGAAACTGAATTTATGATGGAAGGCCAGACCCAAAGGCTGAAGTCAGTTCTACGCGATATTGTCGTACATACCGTTGGGATTCGATAATTCGAACTCTCATAGGGAATCGAAATCTGTTCATATTGTCTGGCAGCAGTTCTATAGGAGATCGAAACGAAGGGAATTGACAATTCATCCATAATAGCTAATGATCGAGTTATCGGGCAGCTGAATTATCGAATGTCAATTGTAGTATTAATTGGTTTTTTACGTGTGAAGGAAAAACAACTATAAGTAGAAGCAGATTTAGCGTATGCATGAGATGAAGTTAGTAAAATATTTTTGTTTTGCAATTTTCAATTTGCCTTCCACTTGCCAGTCAGAATCGGCGAAAGGGCCATATGTGGTTCACGGGCCATACATTGCTTAGGTCTGCCCTGTGCTGACACACTAGGACGATTTTGACAACACCTCTTCACCCATGACATCTTCACATCTTCACACCACTAAGACAAGTCGGGATTTCTCCTTTTGGAGTACTTTTACGGAAAACGAAGATCCTTAGATAGCAACTTATATTTGACTTGGCACATATGGCAAAGGATACGTCACTGCATTCAGCCCTTATATTGCACCTCTCAGAAGTACAGAACAGTGCAATATTTTCCATTGATACAACTATCCTCAGTGTATCCCCAAGCCGCCGCTAAAAACTGAAGTACGTTAGGTCATTAGGTGATAGAAATTACGTCACTATTCCCAGATTCCCTGATATCCCATAGCCCGAAGACAATGGGATCGGCGAGGCATCACGTGGTACTAAGGAAACCATAACAAAGATCCTGTGAGGTTAAAGACGGCGCTTAACTAGCTGCGAATTTGGCTGATTTCTTTAGCCGCAAGTATCGACTGACTTCTCGACCAGCACATATCGGGGAAGGATGCTGTAGTCTTATTTGTGTGTGTGTGTGTGGAAGCAGCTGCATTGGAAAAAACCACCTGCCCAAGGACCTGCTGTTTGTAAAAAGTTCTGGGAGATCATGGCAAAGTACCTATTCAACTTGCCGGTAACATTTTGTTTACGTGCACTTTCATGTGTAGTTCGACAAAGAGAGCGTAGGCCACCTGAGTTTGAAGTGTGCAAAGTCGTATGTAGGGCTTTCTTCTTGAAGGCCAACTACGTCGATTTTAGCCACATTAATAAACCACGACACATGCAGTATTGATTTAGTATAGACCTCGAGCACGCGTGGCTGGGTATAGCTAAGCGAGAAACTATAGGCCGTTGTGTCGGGGTATAATATACGTGTAATATCACCCTTACATGGCATCGTAACTTAGGCATTTTATGTAAACATTGCGAGAAGATGAAGTCCTATTTACTGTGGAGAAAACCTGTATAGTGTTAGATACGTTTTTCCGGCCCTGTAAGCAGATTTACAACACGGTACATACGTATTACGGTCTGATCTCAAGGCGAAGCCGTAGAATATATTACATAGCAGTTACAAGTACTATGTACGCCTTCCTTCATAGCTTAACTATTTCCATATACTGGCAATACATGTATCCGGATATTTTCCTCTGATTCCGGTCTTTTTTAAGATTCGATGACGGTCTTTCTGACAGATATAGACTAGTGCGGTGTTTTACTGCTTTGAGGCGATGTAATTTGAAGTACCTGCTGTATAGAAATCACCGTAAGATACCCGGGACCCGATAAACAGTCGTATCTTGTTGGTAGATAAAGTATACGATAGAATTTAGTACTTCTTTCGTAATTTGCCGAACTTTGCAGCGTACCCTATGAAGTTTGTCTTGGAGGCGTGACGTAGCCTTCGTGACGACATTTGCGTAGAACATCGACAAAGTTGATGGCTTTGCTTTGCATCTATGCTTGCTTGTGTTGGGGTCAATCTTGTACGTTGTGCTGTGCCAGAAGCAGGCGGCTGTGCGCTTCAAAGCACAGTTGACATTCGATAAGTCGAACTCTCATGGGAAATAGAAATATGATCCAGTTGGCGAATTTTTCCGAGTTATCGAGCTGTGTTTCTGTAGGGAACCTAACCGAGGTGACTTTAGAATGGGGGGTCCAGGTAGCGTATGCTCGAGTTATTGGACTGTCGAGTTATCGAATGTCGACTGTAAATAAAGAGTTCATAAGGTACCTTTGTAGGAATAGTATGTTTTGTCAAGACACTAGTACTGTAAGAGGATGGGCATGTTTTTATTTCTAAAGATTAAGCCGAAGTTTGTGTACTCTTTGAGAATCTTGATAGATTCCACTGAAACATGTTCAAATCAGACCGTGAGTTATCGCTTAGTGCCCTGCGTTTCCTCATTTACTTATTCGTTTATTACTTCATTGAGTCATGCATTCATTCATTCTCATATATATATATAATATATATATATATATATATATATATATATATATATATATATATATATATATATATATATATATATATATATATATATATATATATATATATATATATATATATATATATATATATATATATATATATATATATATATATATATATATATATAAGAGCACGGTTCACTCTACCTCTACGAAAATATTGGCCATTTCCATTGACACATAGAATATTTACAATATTTGGCAAATCTTTCTATCTTTCCTTTTGGTTCTTTTCATGTAGTTAATTTAAAGCAGAAGAAACTGTAAATAGTACCTTTGCGTATGTTTAATACTGTTAGATAGATTGATAGATAGATAGATATGACCTCAGCCACTTAAGATATAGATTGTCTTGTTCCACTCTACTCAGGTGGAGCAATCATATCCTAGGAAGTGTTTGTTTGTTTGTTGCTTTGTTTGTTTGCTGTTTAATACTGTTAGATAGATTGATAGATAGATAGATATGACCTCAGCCACTTAAGATATAGATTGTCTTGTTCCACTCAACTCAGGTGGAGCAATCATATCCTAGGAAGTGTTTGTTTGTTTGTTGCTTTGTTTGTTTGCTGTTTTTGAGATATCACCGTGCTGTTTTAATCACGGGGTGCCTTATGACTTTAGGGAGCCATAGTTTTAGGCCCCTTCATGAAGATTATGTATCTCAATCGACTGAGATCCAATGCCTGATTGCATTGTTTGTAAGCTGTTGTGAATTGGTTTTTTTAAAGACGCAGTTACAGTTACTAGTTGCTGCTGCCGTGCTGTATATTGCTCTATCGGCAATAACAACAGATGAATGCCTAGATAACGTTGTTTGGTATTTGTCAGACAATAACATACAAGTCTGCTCTGTTTGAAATTCTTATTGCCAGCGCTGTGTGGCAGGGAACGCTGCGAGGCCCATTCAAAATAAGATTTTACATGGATTTTCTTCGTGTTTTCGAACACAGTAAGACGCATTAGCTGGAATAGAGCGTTTTTAAGCGGTGTTACGGCCGCGTGCGATCTTTTAAGGACGGCTTTGAAATTAATCCTTCTTTTGTCCGCGCCTAAACGGATTTTCCATTAGCTTTTGTTCTGCAACGTTTAGCTCTGTTTTTGTTTTACAAAGAGAGTTCTTTGCCTTGCTTGCCGAAGCTAGGAGAGCCTTGGCTATACAATTGCACAAATTTTGTCCATGATCATGTGATGGTAATTCTTCTCGGAGATTGGTCTAATGTATTATCATTATTGTTATTGTCGTTTTGAATTTATCGATCGTGATTGCGTTTGCGATGAGTTGTATGGCTGATGACTGCAATTTGGATGATTCGTAAACATTGTGATTCTGATTGTATTGATTTCATCTGATCATGATGATCTCAGTTGCGATTGTTTACTATTACCTTGATTACTGTTGTGATGGTTATGATTTGCTGTGATTTTGAAAGCGATTCCGATAATTTCTTATGATTGAAGTATCCGTTAGAGTGATGTGTACTGACTGATTCCGGTGATTTTCATGAACATTTTTATGGTCTAATTTCAAAAATCAAACAGAATCAAAATATAGCTCATAGATTCCCTTTTGGGAATGACCGTTACATGCATTGAACTTCAATGACTCTTAACCTCCAACAAGTACTGTAAGCGTATCGATATTTTTCAAATGTGAAAGCTGTATGCCTACACAAGTATATTTATTTTGTTAGGTATTTACTTGTGTTCTAATTTACTGGGTTTGAACTTGTTTTTAGGTATAGTATTGTACTCTTTATTCCTACTGCAAATAAATATATGACAATGATAATAAATAATAAAATAAAATATACAAGTATAAAATACGTTTTATGAATGGGGATGTAGTTTTTAAGGTATACAGTTCTCTAAACATGACCACCGTTGATTTTGATTTAGTTTGATTGGAGTTAGTGATCTTATCTGATTATGATTTGGTTTGATTAATGATAACGATCACAGTTGATTGTGATTTATTTTGATTGGTAATAGTGATGTATGCTTATTAGGGTTTAGTTTGATTGGTGATAGTGATCACAATTTATCATGATTTATTTTGATTGGTGATAGTGATGTTAGCTGATTAGGATTTAGTTTGATTAGTGATATTGGTCACAGTTGATTGTGATTTAATTTGATTGGTGATAGCGATCTAAGTTGATTATAATTCAGTTTGGTTAGTGATAGTAATAGAGTTAGCGTTATTCTTTGTGCACGAACCAAGTGCGAGTATGTAAGATCAGTCCAAGATAGGAAGATCTCTCCTTTGTCGGAACGTTCATGATAACGCCGTTGATTGGTTGGATAAGCTTTGTTCTGTTGATGTCCATTACCCATCAAGTGTCCATTAACTTAAATTAGGCCACGCTAATTGGGACAACTGACATGATTAATGCACGTGTTTGTGTTGAAGAGAAAGGTCAAAAGTACAGACGGAAAGTCAAAACGGCTCCGTTTTGAGGTTGATTTGAAATTGTTTATAAGGGTCATTCAGAATGTACATACGCCAAAAATCGTCAGATTTTTTACCAATCCACCGACCCTGTACGCGCGAACACGCTTTTTTACTCAACCCACCTACCCACCCCTGTACGAGTGTACAAATTGTCTTTTAAAATGCTTTGAGGTCTTACCTTTTCTGAAGTAATTGCAGAAATTTGTTCGTTTTGTGCCATATTGTCCGCATTTTTGCCTCAACTTGCACTGTGAGGAAGCCTATTTGTAGAGCACGGCATCGTACTCACGCTTTGACCGTTACCATCCCACCTACCCTGTACGCCTGTGTTTACTTTTGACCTTACCCACTTACCGACCCTCAAATCGTACGTACTTTCTGGGCGACCCCTAGTTAGGTTGATACCGGTGTGACCGGACCTTGGATTAAAAAATCATTACAGACACAGTTTTATTTTTAAATGGGTGTGGTCTACACGATGGGCGTGACAGAATTTCAATCAATCCAGTTGACTACACAAGCGTTCCACAGCTAATTTTAGGCCCATTCTGCATAATGACTGGTCAATAAGGCTGGGACAAAATAGACCTGATCAGAGCTCTCAAACAATTGGCGGCAGAATTTAAACCAATCAAGCTGACCACACACGTGCTCCACAGCTAAATTTAGGCCCATTTTGCACGATGATTGGTCAATTAGGTTGGGAGATAATAGACCTGATCAGAGCTCTCAAACATTTGACTGCTAAACTACTGTAGTATTATCTGAAAGTTAGTATCTTGTAGTATATATCACGAGGACACACGTCTTTCAGGCCCTGAAGAAATGAACCGTATATTGCTTTAAACTGACCTTTTCTCTAGATTATCCTCCTTGGTTAGGAATACTGAAAACACTGACTTGTGGATTGTTAGGTGTAAAAGAAAAAAATCAGCGCGCGAAAAAGGTCTTTTACGGTCATAGATCAACACATTTCGTAGTAGCCCCGGTGATATGTTGGATCGTTCGAACGGAGGTTTACTCTTACTTTTAACTGCTCTTGGCCTATTTAGACACCTCATCCCCTATTAATCAGCTCGAATCATTTGCTTGACCTTCCTCTTGAATTATGGCATAACTTGCTTCACCCCAGTGGTGATCTTCAAAGTATAGCAAAGGCCGTGTATATATTATCTTGCACTCTCTTGGCAATGTCTTACATAGTCCCAAAAAAGATGTGTAAAAAGTTGCATTTGAAAATAGCATACTGAGTTTGTTATGCCATCATAGCACCTTCCCCTTCACCCCCTCCTCCATACTCAAGCAGAAGCATTTCTGAGGATCCCCTCCAACTTCCCTGATGACGTAATATGTGAGCGGTCCCATTCTGACGATGGCATTCAAAAGTGCTGAACGAACTGAATTTCATCATATTTGCATATTCATTAGCATTCACTGGTATTCATTACTAAATTCATTAATTTATTTAGCCATTCGCACCCTGTTTCTCTCATTTCTCCATTTATTCGTCCATTCATTCTGTACTGTCGTCTTTTCATTTTAAATATTTCAAAGGGACTACCGTGTTTCCTCGAAAGATTGCCCCCCCCCCAGGAAAGAGCGCCTCCGGGGATAGCCAAGAAGTTTATGGAACTTGTACTAATAAAGACAAAATCGTTGCGGGAATGTTCTGTTTCGAATATCTGCAAACACTCTCTCTGCAAACACCCAGAATTGGGGAGCCAGTTCCAATCTCACCGCAATGAAATTCGCATGAATTATGCGTAGGCACTGGCAGCAGTGTTTCATTTTAAGTTGTTTGCGTTCAGGGATGCCTACGCTGGGGGGGGGGGCAGGAGGGCAGCTGCCTCTCCTGCCCTTTCCAAGGACTTAATTATTTTAGTGCAAAAGTGTTTATAATGTGCCCTCAATAGGAACCTTGCCCCCCTGCCCTCGGTGCGGGCAGGCATGCCTGCTTGCGTTGAAACTTTAAATGCATGCAGTATCCTGCCGTAACAGTTACGAACTATACTGTAAACCCTCGGATCCCCCCCCCCCGCTGAAGGAGCCCCACTCAGCTCAAAAAGTAGAGAAGTAAATGAGCCCACAGAGGGGGGTTAATTTGATTATTGACAGTTATGCATTTATAGTACTGAATGTGCAGTTTAACTTGAGGAACTGTTTTGCAACTTTAAAACTACAATATGGTAAAAATAGGGCCAAAAGTAAGGGACATTCTAAGAACTAGGCCGGTGCTAGTTTTCTTATAAGACAAAGTACGTGCGTGTATCTCTTTGTTTAGTTTTATATCTATATTCTTATCAGTACCTATATTTTTATTTTATCTATATTTTCATTTATTTTTATACATATATTTGTATTTGTTTCTATATTTGTTTATTTGTATCTATGATAAACTTTGTCTCCTGTATCTATATCGATACCAATATCTATGTTTATATTTTATCTGTGTTTTGATTTATTTTTATGCCTATATTATGTGCTTCTCTATGTCTTTATTAATATTTGTATCTGTCACATAATTTGTATCTATATTTATTTATACATGTGTATCTATATTATTATAAGTCACTCTTCCTTTGATTATTAATTGAAACGTGGGAATCGGTCTTCTTGTGAAACGTTCTCGTGAGAACAATTCCAGCCGGTTGTCGATTATTTCGCCACCATCCCATAGCATTATCGCCACCATCTTCAGCACTCCGTCTAAATTAGACTCTTAGAGGCTTCTAATGAAGGATAATACATTGTCTGATCGCGTGATCACAGCTATAGAATAATTTCACCACCTGGCTCTAATCTGAGAACCCTTGGTTCCCATTTATTATCATGTACTCCTGGCCAGTTGTACGCGTTAGGCTTCATTGTTCTTTCATTTTATCGGTTCATGATCCAAAGCAGGCACGCCGGCTTTGGGGGGTGGCTGGGCTGGGGTGGCTGCAGCCCTCCCATTTTTCTGCTAATGTATCATGTCAAGACTAAAGCATTCGATTCAAATAGAAAGTAGATCTCCTTTTTCCGTGTTAAACTTCACTCACATTCAAGAAGTACCAGTGGCGGAGTCACCAGGGCCTATTGGAGGTAGATGTCCTAAGTTTTTCAAAATGTGCTGCTATAGACGGGCCTCATAAACATGTAAAGTCAGGGAAGGGTCTGTGTTCTTCGTCACCTAGCGCTTAGCATAACCTCAATTGTTCGGACAACTTATGTCTCAATGATTTTATTTGCCAAATTCTACCTAGGCAGGATGTATATCTATGTTTAAACAGGGCATTTCCTACTGAACTATAGGGCGTTGTTCTAAAAATTTTCCAGGAGCTCCGCCCCTGTCCCCTTATTACTTCCCCCTACCGCCATTGTTGCATACTCGCGTGTGGACTTGGAATTCATCCTCCGCCCCCCGCCCCCGCTCAAAAATATGTTCCGGCGTCCTGCAAAGTACCTACGTTGCCACGTTTTCTCTAAATGCAGACTTCTGGCTGTCTGTATATGTATACTCGAGGTCAATGGGAATGAACTTTATAGTGGATGAGAATTGTTTTGTTGAAAACTGTGGGAATTTCTTTATCAATCAATATATGTCCCCCACCTGTGCAAGCTGGCTTCTTTCGTATATAAACTGTTTACATATGTAGCATAAAGAATCGTGTCGATTGTTTTGTACCGTTCTTCGAAAAGTATCTTAGTTCAGCGAGGTAGTGGCCGTATTTTTACCTGGATCTTCCCACACTCATTTTCATTTTCGTTTCATTTCATAATTTTTGTACACAAAACAACCCTTCGGCTTAACAAAAAGAATTACAAACTAAGTTATGTATAATAAAAGCAACCATTAAGTAGACAAAAAAACATAAGAAAAACCTATTTATTGCAGGGCTGCTCTTCAAGGGGTCGTGTTTATTCATGTCTTGCTCTTCATACACAAATCCAGTTGCCTCTAAAGGTATCTAAAGGTCTTTTAAAGGTATTTTAAATGCACTCAAAAGAGTTGGGGGAGGATTTGACACATCCATTCCCTTCGGTCGCTACTTCACTGTCCATAGGTCTATACAGATTGATGAAAGTTCGTATCGAGACGTGTGCAACTATTGGATGAATATATTTTAAACTACTTTTATATGTCCCGCCAAATATTGCGGCCCGCCAAAAACTGTTAGGAAGCAAAAATAACTTTGTTTATGATGTTGTCCTTTTCGTATATGACATTCTCGTTGACATTGTCCTTTTCATAACAGTTAGTCACTACGTGACTTCATTTTCCAAATATATGTGTTTCAGTTAAAGTTTCTACTGTTTAATATTACTTATTATTACTTCAATAGCTGCTTATATACCACTCTGTGTCTTGAGAAATATTTGGCAACATACTATGCGGCCCTAGAACGACTTAGAATTTGTGAATATGACCCTTGCACTCAAAAAGTTTACCCACCCCTGCTATAGGCAATGCAAGGGTAGATCAGCCAGTGGGATGCAAAGTAACGTGATCACGTGATCTGCTGATCAATGGCATCATGTCTGATATTCCGTCATTCTTTTTTCAGGTTTATTCACCCACTCCGGACGATATGCTCTCGCAAGGGGGAGATCCCAATCTACAATATGCTTCACCGAAAGGAGGTATCTCTAGCGGGGATTCCTACTATATAGGTAAGTGGTCATTTGTTTATACCGCACTCTTGCTTCAGCTGTTTCTTCCTGTTCCAGATTTAATTAAAAAATTATAAGGTTCGAGTTGACCTGTTCCATTTTGCGGCTTCTTTTTCGTGGCATTTGACCTCATGAACCTGCCCTTTGGTGTTTGGGTTTCCTTAAAGCTGTCACAGTGGAACGCCCAGGCGATTTTGAGAGCTGGACTATTGTAAGTTAGGAGCTGGATTTATTGTAAGTACCTGGTCAGCTGTGCAAACTTACAGGGTAGGTTAAGAGGATGTTCTTTTTGACAAGAGGAGGCTTTCGTTACGTATGTGTTAAACTTTGGTCCCAGGGCCTCTGCCTGAAACATGTACTTGAGAGAGTGACGTCATGTAATCCTGAAGATCAACACTTTCATGTGTTGAAGGACAGAAGCCAAACGAGTTGCGGACGTTGTGAAGGAGCTTAGCAGAGTATTATTCTCACGCTGATAAGTATTTCGTTTTTCCGTTCTGTCGGACAGCAATAGTGGTTGGACTGGATATTACCCGGTATTCGATTGAGTATTATCTGGGTCAGGGAAAATGTTCTTCAATATGAGCCTGGTTTTGCTAATACCCCGTGAATGTTGCTTGCTATGTTTGCCCAGCCATTGCCTTCTCTACCGCACTTCTACCCGTCATTTCCATGGTGCCGCCGTACTTTGGCCCGGCGCTCTTCTGAGGTATCTGGATATTGTCCATAAGCCTGTCTATATGTCAGTCTGTGAAACTTACACGTCATGCTAATGGAGCAAGTAGTGCCAAGAATATGATATTTCTTTAGCTGTTTTTTAATCTTATTCTCAATGAGGGGACATCGGATGTACTTAGCCTAGTCATTTCGTAGCTAAATATCATCATCACTATCATCATGATGATCATCACTATCACTGTTATCATTAACTGCTTTTGAGTGAGCTTAAGTGTTTGTAAGTTACTGCTAATAAGGGCGTAATGTTTACTTGACATTGATAAAAATAATTTTTTGAAACGTCATGGTAGATGCATGACCTGCGGTATTTTAGTCTTCCATATCAAAAGTTTATGTTGTCCCCCTGTGGTGGCCTACGCACTTTTTTGTACGAAAACCTAGGTTTTTGTTGAGCCTTGATATCCTTAAAATTTGTCGATTTTTAACCTAATATGACTCCTGAATCTCAACGATTTTGAGGACTAATGCTTGTACAGATTGTATTCTTCTAATGAAAAGTGTGTAGCCATTTTGCAATGGAGCCTAGTATTCGATCTAGATTTTCCCAGTCTCTCTAACTAAACCACAGCCTTGAAAACCCTCGATTTTGCTGTGAACTTTTAATCCTCTACGTTTATTATTGTCAACCCCAAGCTCCGTGGATTGGCCCTAAATAGGTTGTGTAGTCAGGTAGGGTGGCCCTCCTAGCAGGGCTACCGTTTTGTTTTTTCAAGCAATGTAAGCGCTCAAAGTAGTGTGAGTCAAGGGGGGGAAGGGAGCATTCTTGATCGACCTCGATTTTTTCTTAATGTCGTACCAACGAATCATTTCGAAAGGCAGCTGTGAAAGAACGAGTTAAATAAAATTCTGCAGAATTGCCTGATTAATATGCAAGCAGCCAAAATATTTCCCGAAAAATGGACTATTCTTTGGTATTGGGGTGCGGGAGGAGCGTCTACCTTGGGGACAGGGGGACAGCTGCCTCTTTCCCTCGTCCAGGAGGGGCAAGAATTGCCCTGTAATCTATCACCATTTGCATATGTTTAGTAAAAATTTCTCCTATTTAAAAGAATCTAAGGTCTAGAGTCTTCCCTTTGGGGAATGAATAACTGTACAAGCTATAATGATAATAACAATATTGTACGTAGCCTCAGATAACGTATTTTAGTAGAAAACGTCCACGATACGTCCTCAGTGAAAACCTTGCCCCCTGCCCTAGTAACATGCAGGCGGTCCTGGAGGCGGTGCTACACCCCCTCAACCCCTTCCCCCCACTAGGTTCGCTCCTGGAAATAATGGTGCAAAATCTGGTATAGTCCCGATTCTGCACTTAAAGTTCGTAGGCCACCTTTTGTTATGAGCCCCAGGGAAGCTTGCCAAAAATACACCGAAAAATCGCGGCTTGTAAATGAGACAGTATCCATATTCTTGATGATGCCCGAGCCTATTGGCGGCCTTTGGGTTAGTGGCCGGCTTCTTGTCGGGCTTAGAGTAAACCACACGCTATGGTTTTCTTTGCGGCTCCTATTGGGAACTCTGAGGCTGACAAAAAATCGTAAGCCAGTTACGTGGTCGATTGCCCAGTTTGTGACGATAGTAGTTGGAGGAGGACGAGCTGTTTACGACCATCATATTATGCCCTATCATGGAGTTGTACACCGACGCGAAGCTGCACGGTTATTACGAGCCGAAAAGTGTGCAATACTTCTATTTACGTAAGTAATCTGTTACAATTGAAGATTTGCGGGCCTGCTCAGGCCGGACTTCCGTGTCTGTTCAACGGGCCTAGGTGAGAGATATCGGTTGCGATCTAGCATCGTTTGTCAACATCCGGTATTCTGGGCACCGTGATTGCTATCGTATACTGGGTTTTTAGAAGCTTTGCTAGGGAAATCCCGTAGGCATTCTTTGAAAACAACCCGGAGCTTAGCTCTCAATTAGATTCCTCGGAATATACTCGTAAAAGTCATCGTAGTAAAGGCGTGGACGGGGAGTTCTTTATGGGGCGTTGATCAAGGCCGGCAATTGTTTGCTGTTCCCCGGCATGTATGCATTCATGGCCTTATACTACTATTTTGATGGGCACTTGGTTATGAAGCGTTCGTGAGTAGAAGTCAATCCCGTAGAGTATGGATGGTACCAGTGTTTCTTAATCGCTTTATATCATAAGTAGACTGAGGCTGGGTTATTTTAATGCTGGAGAAGCATGGAGAAGTAATCACTGCCATATACACGTACCTCCGTAGAAGGAGCCACTTTGTGAAGAACCTACGTGTAGAATACGGACAGTTGACATTGCCTATAGACAATATATCATTTAAAAGTACTCCTTGTGTACGTCTAAATCTTATGGAGATTTTACTACTGAAGATAAGAATCCAAGGAAACATTTCGAGTTGGACTGTATTTATCGCTGCAAACAGTCGCAGTTCAGTACAGCAGATTCACCAGAATTGTGTTTAATCCACGTACTATCCGCGTTTCATAAAGGGGTTTGCTTTGAAACTCGTATTGCCTATATAACATCCTGTCTTAGCAGTTAGCACTTGCTTATAATCCCTGTATAGAACTACACATTTTCTTTACAGAACCAATACAATTGGGATTCAGGCTGGCTGTTCTTAATTTTTCCCAAATTCTGAGGCTCAATTGTTCTTAGTTTGTTCTTAAAATCTTGGGATGTGGGCAATTTAGACATTAGACTGTGTATAAGACATCACTGGATGTGTCCCCAAGGACAACTAATTCACGAAGATCAAAGGGGAGAAGTACCAGAACTGCCTATTCTCCTGGGGCTAACAAGGAAAGGACATTTCATGTCAATATGTTATTGGAAAGCGTATGCATCGTGGTCCAAAAATACATTTTACGACAGTGCTTCAGTCTACGCTTGTTCTTACATTGTTCTTAATTTCCTATCAAGGCTCGTGTTCTTATAAAATTGTTCGTATATAAGAAGAGTGTAAGTGTGCAGCTGAAATTACGGGACTGTTGCTGACATTTCGGCACTACAATGTGACCAGATAAGGTCCAAAACTAGGAAACTTTAGGAACTGTCTTGAGCTATGCTCCTCTTTCGAGAAATCGTATATTGCAAGCCTCTCATGACAGTAATTCAATTTTTGAATAGGAAGAGCGTTCGAATATTTCCCTCTGTCTTACTTAATCTTGAGAAACAATAGAGAGGAAGGGGTATCTGACCTGTGTTGTTTTATCACGGAGCTCAGATTACAAATTAATCTTTCAATTAAGTCTGAGGATGGCTATACCTCTCGTTGCGTTCTTGGAGCCGAGCAGCTTCAACACAATGCTCGATATTTTTAACATAGGCATTTTAATGCTCAATGAAGTCGAGGCAAAGAGGGCCGCATTGCACCCCTTGGAAGCACTCGCTGGCAAACGGATATCTTTTCCCCCAACCTGAAGACACAATATTAACTCAGAAATCCCTGATAAGTTAATTAAATCCTTATAATACATTGAATGAAATCCTCGATTAATCCCGTGAAATCCTCGAAAAAATCCTTGGGAATCCCTCAGCGTTGCCCGAGTAGGCGAGAAAACCATACAAATCCAGTAGATTTCTCTAATGTGCTCACCACGATGTGAATTGTAATCTCGATAATGTATTGCCCAGTTGTGGGGGTTCAGGGCCGTTCCGAGAGCCACAAAGAGACTTTGCCAACTGACGTCATTTATCATATTGATTTGACGACTGTGTCTGTTTGCATTGGGTATCACACCAAAACACCCCTGATAGGCTTTCGTTGTTTGCAAATTTGTCTAGTGCTAACGAGCTCAGGGAGCAGAGGGGGTGGGACAAGATGCCCTGTGTCTTAGGATTTTATTTAATTTTATATGGTGCATAGGGGGTACTCTCAGGGACGCCTGCCCAAACCGAGGACAGGGGGGGGCAAAGTTCCTATTGAGGGCGCATCATAAAAATCTTTACAATAAAATAATTAAGTCTTTGGACAAGGGCAGGAAGGACAGCTGCCCCGCCCCGCCCCCCCCCGCCCCCAGCGTAGGCGTCCTTGGGTACTCTTGGCTACGCACTAAAGACTTTCTTTACCATAGTGAATTATTTTCTGAACATCAATTCCATATGTTTACTTGATAAACAATAAAAAATAAGAAATTTATATATAGACCAATAGCCACTCGTGTCAGTTGAATTGCCCCCTTAAAGAATATACTGCCCTCTTAGCGCCCCACGTTGGGAGCCACTAATTTACATTATTCCTGCTGGTGGTAGTATGGAGAGTTAGGGTAACAAATACAGTTGGCATTCGATAACTTCAGGAAGTCTATAAGAATATCTAGGCTCAGAATTGCTGACATTTAGGAATAATTTAAGAATAACGCCAGGCTCAAGCTTCAGCAATGGCTAGATGTGTTGCTTATTTGAATTTACTTTATAAACAAAGCAAATGTGAACTTCACGTATCTTGTCTAGGAGTCATTATACCACAGTATGATGCCTTGTACTAGTCTGCCAAAAGCTTTTAGAACTACAAGGAAAGAGTTAAGAAACTTTAGAGAGTTCTGTGCCGTCTTTCACACTTTCTGAAACTCCATTTGTCCCTTCACAGATTTAACAATTCTCCATTAATTTTTTATATGTGCCAAGCCTTATTGGCACTACACAATGTTTTCCCAGTTTGCTTTTATCATCACTGCAATATTTTCATTGACTTAGGTAACTTTTAACAACCTTTTAGAGCCAAAATGTGGCCCAAAATTAAGAAACTGTTACTACAAGGCCTTGGGTCGGGTTTGTCATAAGACTGAAGAACGCGTGCATACTGAAATAGCTAAAGACGCGGGCGAGGAGGGTCCCGTGGATAATTTCAATGTGCCGGTGCTCTTGTTTTGCTAGCCGGACTTCGTCTCTATTCTTCTTGTTTTTGACGCCACGCTGCTACTTGCCTAATGGGATTGTCTTCTTTTCTGCTCATGTGTACTACATGCTAACCTTAAGTATGTAAACATGGTTTGGAAACGTTCCTGTGTGCTACCTGCTAACCTTAAGTATGTAGACATGGTTTGGAAACGTTCCCAGTGCATTAGGAAGTGTTTTGTTGTCATCGCTTATCGTTTGCCCCTACACGTATTTGGTTTCCCGATATGCTGACCCGACAGCGCTCTTGCACAAGTCGCGTTGCTAGGCTGTGACTGCCCGCATATTTCCGCAGGTTTCAAAAAACTTGTTGACTTCCAGAATCTCTAGGTTGTCACGCGACTGCAAAATCGGCTTTCACATATACCGTTCAGCTATTTGGAACCTTGGGTGGTTCGGGTGCACAGTTAGGATCAGTGGCCGTTTTTTGGTTTGGCCCAGTGGGTGGCTCCCTGACGTAAATTTGTCGGCAACTCGGCTTTTGGTGAGACGATTCTATCAACCAGAATGTGGCTAGTGTATGCTACAATGGCTGGCAAATTTGCGACTGATAAGGAACTGTTAGTACTACAATTTGATCATTGGCGGCCCAAAAATAAAAAACTTTTGAAACTAGGCCTTGAGCTTGGTTCCTATTACAACAAGCTTGTACATTGTTTGAGTCACTGTACCTCCGTGTTGTTAAAAAGCATCCCTCTGCCACAAGTGGTTGGCCCTGGTTAATTATCCGGTTCTAATTAGCCATTCACGGGGGGAAAATAATGAAGGCGACAGATCAAGGGATAATCGGTCGTGAGTGAAGCCGCGCTCCTCCACTTTCGTGACAGGACATGTCATCTTGGTGACACTAAATCTGAGCAAATTCAAATCGCGTCGTTTTCCAACATTTCTTTGACTAATAGTGACTGGCTAATCGCTTCTAGTTATGTGCCGGCGCATTTTTCTACGGTGTTTTTTGTATTAAATGTTTGATGTCTGTGTTCGCAAAGAAATCGTCTGAGGAATGGTCTCTTTTGTACGAATTTCCGGCATATTTTATACTGCACTTCCAGTGTTCAAGTGCAGTGCTGTCGGTTTAGGGCCATAGCATCAAGATTTTTGTGGTTTTTTGTAGTTTTATTGTGATGTTTGTGACGTTTACTGTGATCTTTTGTGACTTTGTTGTGATTTCTGTGATTTTTTTGCGATTTTGTGTTATCGATTTTGTGATTTTGTTGCGATTTTTTCGCAAAATGTACTAGAGTTTTCCGAATGTTATACCCCTCAGATTTGGTTTCAACTCTATGAGAAGCTAATTTAATTTCTGTTCATTTGCTGTATTTCCGTGAATTTGAGGGGGCAGTGGGTCAAAATACTTGCAACTTCGATGGCGCCATATATATGTGATCCCCTTATTAGGTAAAATTTGACCCTTTCCCGAAGACCGACTATCATCCAAGTTTGCTATCCCATTTCATTGGCCAACCTCTACTCCATTCTCGTATACATACAGCCCCTACCCCATGTAGAGGCCTCAGATACCTTCCTTCGTAGACACACCCCTTTATTTTTACCTACGCGCTTTTTTATAAGAAACCCAGCTCCAGGCCTAGTTCTAAAAGTTCCTTTGTTTTGCACCTCCAATGGTGAAATTGTAGTACTAAAAGTTCCTAAATAGTTCCTTAATTTATTTTGTGTCTGGTTTAATAAACAATTTTCAAGTTAACTTTTGAAACTCGACTGCCTGTGTTTCTTCAATGTTTCTTTGCCTGATTTGAGCCTCATGTTTCTTATAAACTTGCTTCCCGTAACAGAACCGTGTACGATCCGATATCATCCCATCCCTTATTCTTATCTGTCGATGCCATTAGCAATTCGCAAGTCTTTGCCATAACTTTTGGACACAATTCTGTTATGTTACATTACAACGCTGAAATCCTTTTTTCTCATTAACTGTCCTAATTCTCCAACATTTTGCTATATTAGTCTCGCTGAAAGAAGCTTAGACACATAAGCCTACCGCATTATGGCCTCTTATCTGCGCTCTTGCCATCATTCCGCGCTACAGAACATCTCTTGTTTTCGAATTATGGAGCTACGCCTCTCGTGTTATCGTAGATAAAATCTGCTGGATCGATTTGTCACAATAATGCTGTTTTCGCATTGTTGCACTATGACAGGGATTTTTTCTGTGGGAATATACGAGCCCCTTTACTCTAATCCCTCGTGGCTTCATCGGCAAAATACTCGGGAAAGAAGGAAACTGCTAGAGACTTAGCTACCAGAGGGGTGTGCGAGTGTAATATCGCCCTTTTATTTACAAACAGGAATTATTGGCAAATGTGTTCAGAGATATGCATTTTGTTTCTATTGAATTTGGTTAAAATGAAAAGCTTTCATCGTACTGGTAAATGTACAGCTTAACCGTTTTGTATGATTAATCATTCTGAAATCTCTTTACAGGGGGTGCTACGTATAAAAAGTGGGTAGATAAAAATAAAGTTGTTCGATAAAGGCTAGAAATAGTCACTTGCTGGCAAAATCTGGTTGATCTCAGCCCCCCTCCCCCCCTAGTTACGCCGTTCTTCCTTCAGATTGAAATGCATATTATACAACACAAAACGAAATACACCATGGGATTACCCATAAAGTACGTACGCTCAGAATCACCACGTTTTTGACCAACCCACCCACCCTGTACGCGTGAGTACGCTTTTGGCTTCCCACCCATCGACCCTCAAAGCATACGTACTTTCTAGAGACGGTCCCCATTCGAGTAGAAATGTTCCATTGGCTCTTTTAGGAAGTAAATTTTCATTGGATTAAATTGAAGTTTTGGCTATAATATATTAGGAAGTTTGGCCAGAAGTTTTTGACGATGTTCACCACGTTTCAGTGCTTTTACCTTATTGAAAGTATGCTGCAGCTCCAATCGCTTCCGGTCGACGGCTCTGGTTACCGTAATGTATTGATTCTGACTGAGATTTTGCTCGTGTTTTAGATCACGGATCACCAGACCCTTGGGGACACCATATAACCAGTAACCGAAATCAGCAAGCGCAACCAATCCCATCTGGATACTCGACTATTCAAAGTGAAATGGTAGGTGGATGTTCTTTCCATAGTAGTCATCGATTCTTGTTTGTCTACGATTTCCTGAGTTCGATTCTTGTTTGTCTACGACTTTCTAGTGCCATTTACAGAGGCCAGTATCTGGTTCCACTCTCCAATGTCACTTTCCAATGCTGGAATACCTCCTGCAATCGTCACGTGTTACTTCTGTGTAAATTTCTGATCTTGCCCAAACAGTCGTACTCTATTCTATTTTCCCGTTTCTCACGCCAGTTTAGGTTGTTTGTGTGTGTGTGCATTTATATATATATATATATATATATATATATATATATATATATATATATATATATATATATATATATATATATATATATATATATATATATATATATATATATATATATATATATATATATATATATATATATATATATATATATATATATATATATATATATATATATATATATATATATATATATATATATATATATATATATATATATAATGATATCCATTGACCTGTCTTATGCAAAGTTGGTGACTTGCTGTAATGGTGATCGCACATATTTTGCAATGTTCGCAATTTTCATACTTACTAATTCCTCTACCTCGGTATTCAATTATGTCAGTTACGTTATGTTGCTCATCAGAATTTTTTTCAATTCAAATTCTATACATGGTACCTGGTTCTTTTTTCACGCATGTCTCGTCTTCTTCACCTCCAGTCATCCTCGCAAGTTCAACCTTCGTCACCATACATGTACACGTCAATTTCACCCCCAATTAATGGCGGTAAGTTATCCTTCGACTTTTAACCCATGTATGACCTCTTTGACCTTCGAAGCCACCATGCTACCTTAAGTAGTTCTCGAAGACCTCTGTGAAGTACAAAGGTTGTCATTGACACCATAGGTATCACATGGTGTGACTATTAGAATTCTCCTTTTGTAGCACCAACTTCTAGACTTGGCTCCGGCGGTACGCAGACAGCGGACGCTTTGGGGAAGGCCTTAGCATCGGTAAGTGTATCATAGTTATATACCTAAAAGTGTTGTTGCTTTATTAACAATTTTGCTTTGCTTTATAGAGATGGCGCATATCTTCAATTTCAATGGCTTCATTTAAAAAATACGTATTTGAGTTTGGAGCACTTGAAGAATATTTGATAATGACCCATTATGCCCCACTGACCCATTTTACCCCACCATACTCTAGCCCTAATTTTTTGTGACAAGCTTGCACTGGTTCCAATGGCTGTGTCACATTGTGGCTGAAAGTTGTGAGAGTTGATATTACTTCTCTAGAGCTCGCCTGTTACTCCTGACACAGGCAAAGATTGATTAGCAGCTGGTTGAAAGAGAAAGTGCTGTATTATGCATCCGTTTACTTTTACTGCGTAATTGCAAAACTGATCTACGTATTCATATGTTAAAAATATCTTGTGGGCAGAAAGGCTTTGAATTTAGAGGAGCACATATCTGAAACAACCTTAGCAATGAGGCAAAAACAGAAAATTCAGAAAATGTCTTATTTGCTTATAATTATCTTCTCTAGATTGGGAATTTAAAAAACATTTTATTGTGTCTTATAGCAACAAATGCCAGTGTTTTGCTTTTCTTCGCGCCCTGTCAATCTCTGGTTTCTGACACGCTTTATATCTATTACCAGTGTTGATGTTGGTGACTGCAGTGCCTGTGACATTGTGTCGTTGTATTCTAGATGTATTCCACAGACACGCATTCCAATCCAAGTTATTCATCCAATCCATCAACGCCTGTAGCCTCGCCTCCGCCACTAATCAGCGACAGAGCTCTTGCAGGTATCATTTCATATCATTGATGATTCACGTGACTTGTTTTTAATATCATTGATGATTCACGTGACTTGTTTTTTATATCATTGATGATTCACGTGACTTGTCTTTTTTATCATTGATGATTCACGTGACTTATTGCTAACGTGTTTTTGCCATTTGCATGATTTACTATTCACGTGGTTTGTTATTCACATGACTGATCATGATTGGCATGATTTGTTTTTCATGTGATTTGTCATTGAGGTTTTTAATCATTCACGTGATTTGCATGATGTACCATTGCCATGATTTTATTTTTCACGTCCGTCATCTCCTGTTATTGCTGTATTTATAATGCATTGATCATGGCCTCCTTGCATTGTATGGTCTACTTTTGACTTGTTGTTTACTTTGGCGTTTCGCTCGATGTTCACTTTGGTGTTTGTGTTGATGTGTAGTTTGATTGTTACTTAAATCGTTAGCTTTGTTTTTTGTTTGATGTTCAGCGTGGCGTTTGAATAAAAGTTTGGTGTGATCTTTCGTTCGATTTTTAGCTAGATGTTAAGTTTGGTTTTTAAGTTATGTTTAGTTTGATACTTCATTGAGTTATTTAGCTTGCTTTCTATATTGATGCGTAATTTGATTTTAGATAGATGTTTAGTTTTGTGTTTGGTTTCATGTTTAGTTTTATGTTTGGTTTCTTGTTTGATGTTTAGCTAATGTTTGCTTCGATGTTCACTTTGATATTTAAGTGAAAATGTCTAATACTTTACTATTCTTGCGTTTTTGCACTTCAGTTTCGACAGCTACTCCAACCGGAAATGCATGGGTACCACAAGGACAGGCGCATTCGCCCCCTTACGATAATTTACAGACGCTGGTATGTCATTTATTATCATCAGTTGTCATTAATTATCATAAATTATCATAATTCATGAGAGCATCACATTAAGGTATCAAGCCCTCAGTATTATGCAGAGATAATGCCAAGGACTTGCAATCAATATGTCTCTTGAGCGGTTTGTTTGTGAACCTTTGAGTTTTCTTCTTGTGATCACTTCACTAGCATCCTGACGAGCTCCCCTTATTTCTTTTCTGCAGAGTCGAATGGAAGAGCGATTGGATGATGCCATTTGGGTATTAAAGAGCCATGCTGAGAATCCCTCAATGAGGGGTGTTCATCCTTTGGGATATCCGACGGCCGCCTACCCACAAGGAATGACCGAGGCCTTACAGGTAAATAGCCCAAGCTTCGTAGGCTCGAAGCGCGCTTCAGGCTGTGTTCAGAATGTTCGGTTGGCTTAGTAGTAGGCATTAGCGCAGGAGACATATGGGCCTGCGAGGGCTCCTAGTTGGGCAGAAATCTATTTCATTCGAGCAATATCTTCAGAAAAAGCAGTATTTTCCCAAAAATAAAAAAAACTAAGCAACAACTCATTCGGGGGAAATTTCAGTGATTCGGACATACAGTTTGCAGCCCCCCCCCCCGAAATCTAAATCCTCCCTAGCCCACGGTATTAGACTAGATTTTTTCCAACTACAGGGTAGAAATTACTATTGTATGTCTCGCTAATTAACGAGCAATGCATAATTGGCTTGTTTGCGTGTGTTGTATTAAAGAGTCAATAGCTAGAGGGATTCGTACAGTAATGGCTCACGTATACGACTTACTGACTGCCCTGCACTGTGAATAAAGCATTAGAACACATGCCCTCTACCATTTTAGCAGTAACATCTCAATGAGATTTGTTGAAATTTGTTGTACGTGAACATAGTTTATTGCTGCAATTACACACCTCGCTATGAAAGGCAAATTACAATTGGTTTTCTCTCTGTTCTGCATAGAAATTGCCATGATTTGCTAGGCAATTTGATTGTTGAATGCCACTTGCATACATTTTCTTCATATGACATAAATTTTCATATTTTAGAGTCAGCCTGTAGTCGCTAGTGACAATGATATCGAGGCTACAAGTAATATACTTTCAAATAGTGCTTTGGTCCCCCAAGACGCATCAAGTGAGACTAGTAAGCTTCTGTTGTTCTTCTGTTCTCCTTTTGTCTTTCCCTTCATTCATTTCTTCGTTATTGCTTTTGTTTATTTTTCATCACTCCCTCAAGCTGTCATTGAGAAGTTTTATCCACTCAACCATTAAGTTTTTCATTCATTCAGTTTCTCATTCATTCAGTTTTCATTCACACAATTTTTCATTCATTCAATTTTTCATTAATTCAGTTTTTCATTAATTCAGTTTTTCATTCATTCAATTTTTCATTCATTTATCCATTTTTATCAGCCACCCTTCCTTTCATCTATGAGTTGCCTTACACCTTGCACTGCATGCCACCTCCTCCACAATTCGATAGATTATAACAACACCACACAATTCTACCATAGATGAGCCTCGACAGACCAAATCTAAGGAATCAAAGCCCCGAAAACGAGGCGCTAAATCAGATCTACAGGCCGTGGAGAGGAAGCAGTCTACACAGCCTCCAAGTGTTCAGAGCGTCGATAGCGACGGAAGTGTTGGAGATAGGAAAGGTGATGATCCTCAAAGGGATGACGATAAAAAAGTTCTGCGCGAGCAGGAACGTAGATTTGCCAACAATGCCAGAGAGAGGTTTGTCCTCCTTATGCATATTTTCCCATTTCTGTTGCTGTTTTGGTTCTTTCTGTTATTGCCGATATTCGCTGTACCCCTTTGTTTCCGATTCCCATCAGCCTTCATCTTCTACACCCCCGGTTGCGAGTAGTCCCTGTTCACCCCAGACCAGAATTTTTGAAGCTTGAATTAGTGTACCTTGGGATTTAATCTCGCTGCTTGTATCAGATATCGAGTGCTGTGTTCGGATGCATTGTTCGAATGCATTGTTCTGGTTGGTAGGTATCAAAAGCCGTTCAGCTTTATACATTGCGTTCAGCTTTAGAATTATTGGGCTCATGTCCCAGTAGTCAACAATGTCATGTCCCTAGGGATGATCTAAAATGTTATATGTCCATACTTCTCCAAATGATTGATTTCTTCTAAGTCTCAATAGAAAATTATTATGTACAAAGCTATTGAATAAATGAAAGATTAAAGTTTCGTACTATGCCAATGAAGGAACGAATTGACGATAATATTGAATCAGGGAACGAGATAAAGAGCCTGGGGACTAATGCTAAGAGTAACCGATGAAGTGAATCAATTTAATGAATGAATTGTATGCGACCCCCTGGAAGAACAGTTTTACATAAATAATATTTTTTCCTTGTTGTTAATTATTCGATAACTGAGATGGCTTGTTTTCTTAAATGCTGAGGGATTTTGTTTCCTGTATAGATAGGGAAGTTGAAAATTAGAAATGAAATGAAATGAAATGAAATGAAATGAAATGAAATGAAATGAAATGAAATGAAATGAAGGTAGAAATTAATGAAAGAAAGGAGAAAAAAGACAGAGTTTGTAGTGATTGTGAATAAGTTGAGATGATTCATGTCAGGGGGTGAATGAGTAAGCGCCGTTGCATTATATTTTCAGATCAGCCAACAACGCAAGAGAAAGGTTGGTCTGCTCTTTATTAAATGAAGTCATGCTCCTTCGTAACGACCCAGCCAAGACGGGCTTTGCAGTGCGGAGGAGATGTGAAAATGGCACGTTGATATTCCGCTCTAGTGCGGACACAAATTAACACTAAAAAACTAACCAAGCCACAATTTTGAAGAATTCGTGTGCTTTAACCCCAGCTCCTCTTGTAGGAAGTGCCCCTCCCCTTCATCTTTTGTGACTGATGTAAGTGCGTATTGCGAAACTTTTGATAACAATTACCATCTTCACAGTCCAGTACCTGGCAGTAGAATTTGTCGAATACTTCTTTCTGTAGGCAAACATTTTGATCCGCATCTGGCTGTTGTCTGATTATTTTTTGTGTGGGATGAAAAAAGTGCTGCCAGTGTGCTATGGAATGCCTCTTGTTGTGCAAGTTTTGAGCATATCTTTCAGCTTCTAGCCCTCTTTTTGAGAAAAAAACCCCTGCTGACGGGCAAATTTCCTTGAAAGACTTAAGTTTTTCAGAACATTTCATACCGACTCCGATCGTTGCCACGGTATCTTGGACGGTTCTTGATCAACTTTGAGCATCGTGGATTTGTAAGATAGAGCTCCCTGTGGCTATCAAAAGTCTAGATTGTGGTATATATAGCTGCCCCAGCTAACACCGATGCCCCCAACTAACACCGGTGCCCCCAACTGATCTGCAGTCCCTGTTCAAATGTCACAGCTCCTACTTTACTGTTGTCACTATTTCTCTGGTCGAGCCAACTTGTTTCCTACATATTTTGGAATATCAATCTGGCCGTATGTCATCCTCTCCCTATTGCAAAGTTATTGCGCACTGGTCTCTGCGGAGGAACATATAACAAATTCATGTTAATTCATGTGAAATTGTTTGAAATGGAAATTATTTTGTGCGTCACTCGTTCACCCCCTGTCTGCTAAGTTGTAGTTATTTGTAACCTAACTTATTCTACCGGTCTCTACCGTTATCTCATGCTTAACCTAGAATTAGGTTTCCATATAAACCCCCCTGGTAATATAAGGTTTTTAAAGCGTTTGTGGTAATAAGCAGGGGGTGAATGAGCGGTGGCTTTGGTATTGTTTACCTTCTCCAGGAACGCCGAGAGAAGAGAGCCAATGGGCATTTTGTCCCAAGTTCTGAGCCTGAGAAGGGCCACTATAGTTATGAGTGATTCGTTGGTGATTACACTGATTTTAAGCTTTAATAATGACGGCATAAGGGGCTCCCATTCTTTCATTTTGCCCACGCTCCACGACGGCTCTCGGCAGGCCTGGGCTTCTCTTTGCACAAGTTATCGTTTGCTTGCTCCAAACATCTTACCGATATTTACAATTGCATCCAGCTAACCGAGGATAATCGGGTCCTTTAAAACGATGAAAATTGACTCAAGACATGTCCTCGACCTGATTTCACTTAGTACTGCACAGACATGCTTGACGTAACCCAGAAAATCACATTTCTACTCGCCATTATTGCTTGTTCTGTTAATGTTCTGAGTGGGACCTTATTTGCGGATGACACTTGCCACCTGGGCCCCTTTTGATTCTCGGCAATAATGCTCCTCCTCACCTGCATCTGCAATGTACCAGTATCATAATGGGCTTTGTCATGGTTAAATGCATTTCAGCCTTTCTCCTATTATAGACGTAAATCCAGATCAGTAGCAAGTTAGTACCAAACAAATAGTGGTTTTGTAGAAGTTTATGCATAGCATTAGGCTAGTGAAATTTCTTCAACCACCTGCTTGACCTCACATGGTCATCTTGACCTCACTAGATCTGCTTGACATTGCAAGATATACTTGACCTCAAAGGACCTGCTTGACCTTCCAAGACTTACTTGACCTCGCAAGACCTATTTGACATAACGGGATGTGTTTGACCCCACAATACCTATCTTGACCTCAAAAGGCAAGCTCCTTCATAGAGTCTTCCTTGGCGAAGAGACCCATTTCATGTTCAGCCAGTCTTGTTTGACACTCTTTGACTTCCATTGGCCAATACCGACCTCTTGTTACATTGATCATTAACCATTGTCCCTATTGGTACTGTTATTCATACCCCTATTAACGCCCCCTATCAATGCCCTCTGTTAATACAGCATAAGTGTTATTGCTCAGTCTCCCATTTCGTGTTGAAATGACGTTTTGTTATGTTGCCAGGCTGCGTGTGAGAGATATAAATGAAGCATTCAAAGAGCTCGGAAGAATGTGTAGTTTACATTTGAAGACAGAGAAGCCACAGACAAAGGTATACTGAATCAGAAATCAACAATAATCAATCATTAATCATTTGTTACCTAATCTAAGAATCTGAAGTTGATAATCTTCAAGCATAGTCAATTTTTGTCATTTGTAGCTGTCTCTCGGCACGAGATTTTCTCCGCATATTAAGGACCTGTCGACCGATATTGACTGTCCCTTGGGTATAGTGTTGCTCTAGCTCTCCTGTCTTACACACTCAGACCATCGTACAATCTAAGCGTAGGATGCAAAGGTATCAGAGCAAAGTTGCTCATTTGCCTGAAAAATGTTGTAAATGGATCTAAATCTTGTGTAACAATTTTGTAGATTTATTGTGTGTATTGTAGAATGTAGGAACTTCAACTATTGACTATTGCGACTTTCGTCTTCCTCAGTATGTGTATTTAAATATATATTTATAGATATATATTTATAAATATATATATTAAATATATATCACTGAATCAGAGCTGAATTTGCATAGTATATAAATATATATAAGAGAAAAAGTCAAAAATATACTTCAATTAAATTATAGACGTTTCATCAGTGTTCATCAGTATTAAAAATATATATATATGTATATATATATATATTTATGTGTGTGTGTGTGTATATATATATATATATATATATATATATATATATATATATATATATATATATATATATATATATATATATATATATATATATATATATATATATATATATATATATATATATATATATATATATATATATATATATATATATATATATATATATGTTTATGTTTATATTTATGTTTATGTACTGTATGTCATTTTCAGTTGATGGTCATCCACCAAGCCGTATCTGTGATTCAAAGTCTAGAAGGTCAAGTTAGAGGTATGTCAAAGACGTAGCTATCTTCTTCAATTCCGTGCTCATGTCTTTAGTTTGTCTTCATGTGTGTGCACTGTCTGTGCCTGTATTTACCAGTACGGGCATGTGTACCTGTTACCTGTTCCTATATCTATTTGTGTATTCGTGTGCGTGTTATTTTGCGTATTTGTATGTACTTGTGTGTTTATTGGCATGTGTTCTTGCATCTACATATATATAAGTGTTATATTGTGTAATCCTTTCCACAGAACGAAATCTGAATCCGAAGGCTGCATGTCTGAAAAGGAGAGAGGAAGAAAAAATTGGCGAGGACACTCCCGAGAAAAGGATGGCCATGGGATCTCTTTCTGAGGGTTCAAAACGAGGCAATAGAAGAGCACCAGCAAGCAATTCAAGACGAGGTCAGTTCAACTTTGTTATATCATAGTATGCCCTTTATTGTTCTCTCCGAATTTCCTCGCGCCGTTGTAAGAAGGCAAATTTTCTCGAGTGTATTTTGTTGCACAGAAGGCGTCAATAATATCTTAGCACTATACTTTACGGAAAGTTTTGTTAAATTCGGGACGAGATGTCCCTTTGCGTAGTGTACCAGAGCTATGATTTGCATTAGGTTGCCATGTATTCCTGTCAATAGGTTGTTTCGTATCAAATGCCACTGCTGTGCGCTAGCGCGTAATTTCATTGGCTAAAATTTAAATACCATATTCAAAGTCGGTTGACAGAGGTTGCGTATGATGTATGGTGGCACTGTCAAGTATACGTCGATGATCTAAACTATTCATGCAAGGCAGGGGTGTCAAGCTTATTTTCACCGAAAGACACATCAGCAATATGGTTGGCCTGAAAAGGCCAGATGTCAAAGGCCACATCAGCATTATGGTTGGCCTGAAAAGGCCAGATTATCATAAACTGCGCCTTTTTGTATAGTTAATTAACTCTTTTGTACTTATTAGGTAGTCAGGTCAATGAGGGGTGGGAGTGGTGGGGACTATAGCTTGAGCAACATATGACAAGCATCATCTTACAAAATATTGAAATAGCATTGCCTTTTCTTGAGCAAACACAAGTAGATCCATCCTCATACCAACTTAGATGCTCTCTCACTCACCTTGATCCATAAATCATGTTCCATATCGTCATGATGCATATCATCAGAATCGTCCACAAGCTCTCGTAGGCCACGTTAAATGACTTGGCGGGCCACATTAAATGACTTGGCAGGCCACATTTGGCCTGCGGGCCTTCATTTTGACACATGTGATGTAGAATATACCCCCAGTTTTTCTATGAGGTCGATCCGTAATAGTGATCACTGATATTCATGCATTCGAAAACGAGGCAAACAGAATATCTTTGATGATAGTCAATCCTGTTGAAGATGATGGTCTGACACACACAGGCGAGTTGCTCGAAGACAGACAACTAGAAGTCAAGAGTAGTGCATATCTCTTTACAGATTTCACTTTTTCCTACTTCGCTTCGAATGGTTTATGACCGATTTCAATGCACAGTAACGCGCATCTAGTTAGTTGTATCTCTGCCAAAGGATTGGTCTCCTTTCTGCTATAACGAATGAAAATATCTACTAAATTCTAGTGGATTTATCGCTCTGGTAGACAGAATTGAATTTATAGCTCAAATTATTTTTATGTATGTCGACTGCTGATTCACTGTAAGTCGCAGGCCCTACTTACGTAATTCGTGTTGCTTTTCTCCCACACAGGATACCCAGATCCTTTGGAGGGATCATCCGGCCTAATGGATACTGCCATTTTCACTCACTGAAAACTTAGTAGCAATACACGAAGATTAGATGATGCGAGGGACTCCCACTCTTATTATCTGGTGATTGGTGGTTTTGAGGCGCGAGAAAAACACTGTAACGTGCAAAGGTCACGTGACGTTGTCTGGTCACGTGATATTAATGGGTCATGTGATATTTTAGGGTCATGTGACTATCTTGTGTTTTCGGAAGTTGTAAGTGAAGGTTAGTTTCAGCTGACGATGATTGGCCGTAGTATCTGAGCTATTGCGTAATTCAGTTATGAGGATTTTATTTAGTATAAAATATTTATGCTTGACTTTAATTTAAGTGTGGTTAAAAAATTTAGGATATACGCATATATAAATAGATAGAAAGAGAGAGAGAGTTAATAACTAATTCTGTGTAATTCAGCCTGTGATACTACGGACTGTTGAAGTAGGGGGTAAAATTATGGGCATACCACCCAAGATCATTATGGACGAACTTCCACAGCCTTGTATTTAGGCCAAGTAGCAGCCCCCGGGAAGGGAGAAGTTTTGTGCTTTAGAGTATAATCACATCATTCTGGTGTATTCCATTAAAGCAAGAATTTAAGCCAAGCCCAATTTATTCATATGGTCCAGTAGAGAGATCACAGCACTTAATATTATGTGAAGCACACCTTGCAAGCTGGAGGTGTATGACACTGAGATTTCTACGTTATCTTATGCTTTTACTTAAGTCAGACTCATTTTCGTCACATGATGAGAAGTTTGGCTAATGGACTTGCGAGATAACAGGCTAACCAAGCAAAGTAGATTTGACTAGGAAGATCGTGCGTAACATAGTTGAGATTCTAAGAATCGTAGCCTATTGTATTCATCAGAAAAGCTGCATACCAACCATAAACATAGTACGCATTCTGCGTACAAGTAGCTTTTTGCGTCAGATGTTGGATATATCGGGATATTACAGTATCCGGCATGAAGTTGGTTTAGAAGGGATTTTAAATACCTAAGTGTTATCGGTAGACCAATGGGATTATTCTTACACATTTTGGATCATTGTGGACCTGTGGGGTGATTTGTGAATATCCTGCTGAAAGATGGGTCAATTGAACGACCACGGCTGCTTTTCCTGTCGGTTTTGCTAGTGGGATCATTTCGGGCATCCTGATAAAGGACAGGCCATTTTGGATGATTCTTCGCCCTACTTGACAGTAGGCCAGAAGGGTAGACTTGAGCTATCCTGGTTGTAGGTGGACCACATAAATATCATGCTATTAAAGGATAACACGTCTGGCTTGCATATCGACTTTATCTGTTATATTTAAGTATGCAGTTCAATGCTGGACAAGTAACCGGGTCAAATTTTCTCAATACGTTGACTTGAATGGTGTTAATTCAACTCATCTCTTATTGGTAATGTTCATGTAAAAATTATATGAAAGTTGAAATCAAAATGTTCACTATAGTCTGTAAATGGAGGATGAATTAGAGTTAATAGAATCTTTTGTTCACTATTTATCTTGTTTCATCCTGTGTTTCGCTTCTGGGGCTCTTTTTGACGAGGAAAACATCCAATCCTCCTTCGTAGCTGCACACCTTCCCTTTTCGTTGTACAACTCGACAAGTACGGTGTAATATTGGCTGCTGCGCACGTCATATTCCACATGCAAGTACCTGCAGTTTTATATCATCCAAGACATCATATTAGCGATCATACTTATACTACGATAATTTTGGCTAAAACATACGACTATACCATTGGTATTTCGCCCAGACATGACACAGATTAACATTCATTGATTTTGACTGCAGATTGCCACGTGCTTAGATTTAGCCATTTTTAGCCTACAAAGTACGGCTATATTATACACAATAGTGCTACACCTTGAAATTGATTGGTTTTGATTGCAGATTGAAAAGTGATGATACTAAGCAATTTTTGGCCAAAAAGTAAGGCTATAGCCTTGGTATTTTGCTCAAATATGACCCAAAAATGACCAAATTTGAAATTGATTGAGTTTGATTGCTGATTGAAAAGTGATGAAAATGAGCGATTTTTGGCCAAAAAGTAAGGCTATAGCCTTGGTATTTTGCTCAAAAATGACCCAAAAATGACCAAATTTGAAATTGATTGATTGCAGATTGCAGATTGAAAAGTGATGAAAATGAGCGATGTGTGGCCAAAAAGTAAGGCTATAGCCTTGGTATTTTGCTCAAAAATGACCCAAAAATGACCAAATTTGAAATTGATTGATTTTGATTGCAGATTGAAAAGTGATGAAAATGAGCGATTTTTGGCCAAAAAGTAAGGCTATAGCCTTGGTATGTTGCTCAAAAATGACCCAAAAATGACCAAATTTGAAATTGATTGATTTTGATTGCAGATTGAAAAGTGATGAAAATGAGCGATTTTTGGCCAAAAAGTAAGGCTATAGCCTTGGTATTTTGCTCAAAAATGACCCAAAAATGACCAAATTTGAAATTGATTGATTTTGATTGCAGATTGAAAAGTGATGAAAATGAGCGATTTTTGGCCAAAAAGTAAGGCTATAGCCTTGGTATTTTGCTCAAAAATGACCCAAAAATGACCAAATTTGAAATTGATTGATTTTGATTGCAGATTGAACACTGATGAAAATGAGCGATTTTTGGCCGAAAAGTAAGGCTATAGCCTTGTTATTTTGCTCAAAAATGACCCAAAAATGACCAAATTTGAAATTGATTGATTTTGATTGCAGATTGAAAAGTGATGAAAATGAGCGATTTTTGGCCAAAAAGTAAGGCTATAGCCTTGGTATTTTGCTCAAAAATGACCCACAAATGACCAAATTTGAAATTGATTGATTTTGATTGCAGATTGAACAGTGATGAAAATGAGCGATTTTTGGCCGAAAAGTAAGGCTATAGCCTTGGTATTTTGCTCAAAAATGACCCAAAAATGACCAAATTTGAAATTGATTGATTTTGATTGCAGATTGAAAAGTGATGAAAATGAGCGATTTTTGGCCAAAAAGTAAGGCTATAGCCTTGGTATGTTGCTCAAACATGACCCAAAAATGACCAAATTTGAAATTGATTGATTTTGATTGCAGATTGAAAAGTGATGAAAATGAGCGATTTTTGGCCACAAAGTAAGGCTATAGCCTTGGTATTTTGCTCAAACATGACCCAAAAATGACCAAATTTGAAATTGATTGATTTTGATTGCAGATTGAAAAGTGATGAAAATAAGCGATTTTTGGCCAAAACGTAAGGCTATAGCCTTGGTAGTTTGCTCAAAAATGACCCAAAAATGACCAAATTTGAAATTGATTGATTTTGATTGCAGATTGAAAAGTGATGAAAATGAGCGATTTTTGGCCACAACGTAAGGCTACAGCCTTGGTATGTTGCTCAAAAATGACCCAAAAATGACCAAATTTGAAATTGATTGATTTTGATTGCAGATTGAAAAGTGATGAAAATGAGCGATTTTTGGCCAAAAAGTAAGGCTATAGCCTTGGTATGTTGCTCAAAAATGACCCAAAAATGACCAAATTTGAAATTGATTGATTTTGATTGCAGATTGAAAAGTGATGAAAATAAGCGATTTTTGGCCAAAAAGTAAGGCTATAGCCTTGGTATTTTGCTCAACAATGACCCAAAAATGACCAAATTTGAAATTCATTGATTTTGATTGCAGATTGAAAAGTGATGAAAATGAGCGATTTTTGGCCAAAACGTAAGGCTATAGCCTTGGTATGTTGCTCAAAAATGACCCAAAAATGACCAAATTTGAAATTGATTGAGTTTGATTGCAGATTGAAAAGTGATGAAAATAAGCGATTTTTGGCCAAAAAGTAAGGCTATAGCCTTGGTATTTTGCTCAAAAATGACCCAAAAATGACCAAATATGAAATTGATTGATTTTGATTGCAGATTGAAAAGTGATGAAAATGAGCGATTTTTGGCCAAAAAGTAAGGCTATAGCCTTGGTATTTTGCTCAAAAATGACCCAAAAATGACCAAATTTGAAATTGATTGATTTTGATTGCAGATTGAAAAGTGATGAAAATGAGCGATTTTTGGCCAAAAATAAGGCTATAGCCTTGGTATTTTGCTCAAAAATGACCCAAAAATGACCAAATTTGAAATTGATTGATTTTGATTGCAGATTGAAAAGTGATGAAAATGAGCGATTTTTGGCCGAAAAGTAAGGCTATAGCCTTGGTATGTTGCTCAAAAATGACCCAAAAATGACCAAATTTGAAATTCATTGATTTTGATCGCAGATTGAAAAGTGATGAAAATGAGCGATTTTTGGCCAAAAAGTAAGGCTATAGCCTTGGTATTTTGCTCATAAATGACCCAAAAATGACCAAATTTGAAATTGATTGATTTTGATTGCAGATTGAAAAGTGATGAAAATCAGCGATTTTTGGGCTAAAAGTAACGCTATAGCCTTGGTATTTTGCTCAAAAATGACCCAAAAATGACCAAATTTGAAATTGATTGATTTTGATTGCAGATTGAAAAGTGATGAAAATGAGCGATTTTTGGCCAAAAAGTAAGGCTATAGCCTTGGTATTTTGCTCAAAAATGACCCAAAAATGACCAAATTTGAAATTGATTGATTTTGATTGCAGATTGAAAAGTGATGAAAATGAGCGATTTTTGGCCAAAAATAAGGCTATAGCCTTGGTATTTTGCTCAAAAATGACCCAAAAATGACCAAATTTGAAATTGATTGATTTTGATTGCAGATTGAAAAGTGATGAAAATGAGCGATGTGTGGCCAAAAAGTAAGGCTATAGCCTTGGTATTTTGCTCAAAAATGACCCACAAATGACCAAATTTGAAATTGATTGATTTTGATTGCAGATTGAACAGTGATGAAAATGAGCGATTTTTGGCCAAAAAGTAAGGCTATAGCCTTGGTATTTTGCTCAAAAATGACCCAAAAATGACCAAATTTGAAATTGATTGATTTTGATTGCAGATTGAAAAGTGATGAAAATGAGCGATTTTTGGCCAAAAAGTAAGGCTATAGCCTTGGTATGTTGCTCAAAAATGACCCAAAAATGACCAAATTTGATATTTTTTGATTGCAGATTGAAAAGTGATGAAAATGAGCGATGTGTGGCCAAAACGTAAGGCTATAGCCTTGGTATTTTGCTCAAAAATGACCCAAAAATGACCAAATTTGAAATTGATTGATTTTGATTGCAGATTGAACAGTGATGAAAATGAGCGATTTTTGGCCGAAAAGTAAGGCTATAGCCTTGGTATGTTGCTCACAAATGACCCAAAAATGACCAAATTTGAAATTGATTGATTTTGATCGCAGATTGAAAAGTGATGAAAATGAGCGATTTTTGGCCAAAAAGTAAGGCTATAGCCTTGGTATTTTGCTCATAAATGACCCAAAAATGACCAAATTTGAAATTGATTGATTTTGATTGCAGATTGACAAGTGATGAAAATCAGCGATTTTTGGGCTAAAAGTAACGCTATAGCCTTGGTATTTTGCTCAAAAATGACCCAAAAATGACCAAATTTGAAATTGATTGATTTTGATTGCAGATTGAAAAGTGATGAAAATGAGCGATTTTTGGCCAAAAAAGTAAGGCTATAGCCTTGGTAGTATGCTCAAAAATGACCCAAAAATGACCAAATTTGAAATTGATTGATTTTGATTGCAGATTGAAAAGTGATGAAAATGAGCGATTTTTGGCCAAAAAGTAAGGCTATAGCCTTGGTATGTTGCTCAAAAATGACCCAAAAATGACCAAATTTGACATTTTTTGATTGCAGATTGAAAAGTGATGAAAATGAGCGATGTGTGGCCAAAAAGTAAGGCTATAGCCTTGGTATTTTGCTCAAAAATGACCCAAAAATGACCAAATTTGAAATTGATTGATTTTGATTGCAGATTGAAAAGTGATGAAACTCAGCGATTTTTGGGCTAAAAGTAACGCTATAGCCTTGGTATTTTGCTCAAAAATGACCCAAAAATGACCAAATTTGAAATTGATTGATTTTGATTGCAGATTGAAAAGTGATGAAAATGAGCGATTTTTGGCCAAAAAAGTAAGGCTATAGCCTTGGTAGTATGCTCAAAAATGACCCAAAAATGACCAAATTTGAAATTGATTGATTTTGATTGCAGATTGAAAAGTGATGAAAATGAGCGATTTTTGGCCAAAAAAGTAAGGCTATAGCCTTGGTAGTATGCTCAAAAATGACCCAAAAATGACCAAATGTGAAATTGATTGATTTTGATTGCAGATTGACAAGTGATGAAAATCAGCGATTTTTGGGCTAAAAGTAACGCTATAGCCTTGGTATTTTGCTCAAAAATGACCCAAAAATGACCAAATTTGAAATTGATTGATTTTGATTGCAGATTGAAAAGTGATGAAAATGAGCGATTTTTGGCCAAAAAAGTAAGGCTATAGCCTTGGTAGTATGCTCAAAAATGACCCAAAAATGACCAAATTTGAAATTGATTGATTTTGATTGCAGATTGAAAAGTGATGAAAATGAGCGATGTGTGGCCAAAAAGTAAGGCTATAGCCTTGGTATTTTGCTCAAACATGACCCAAAAATGACCAAATTTGAAATTGATTGATTTTGATTGCAGATTGAAAAGTGATGAAAATGAGCGATTTTTGGCCAAAAAGTAAGGCTATAGCCTTGGTATGTTGCTCAAAAATGACCCAAAAATGACCAAATTTGAAATTTTTTGATTGCAGATTGAAAAGTGATGAAAATGAGCGATTTTTGGCCGAAAAGTAAGGCTATAGCCTTGTTATTTTGCTCAAAAATGACCCAAAAATGACCAAATTTGAAATTGATTGATTTTGATTGCAGATTGAAAAGTGATGAAAATGAGCGATTTTTGGCCAAAAAGTAAGGCTATAGCCTTGGTATTTTGCTCAAACATGACCCAAAAATGACCAAATTTGAAATTGATTGATTTTGATTGCAGATTGAAAAGTGATGAAAATAAGCGATTTTTGGCCAAAACGTAAGGCTATAGCCTTGGTAGTTTGCTCAAAAATGACCCAAAAATGACCAAATTTGAAATTGATTGATTTTGATTGCAGATTGAAAACTGATGAAAATGAGCGATTTTTGGCCAAAACGTAAGGCTACAGCCTTGGTATGTTGCTCAAAAATGACCCAAAAATGACCAAATTTGAAATTGATTGATTTTGATTGCAGATTGAAAAGTGATGAAAATGAGCGATTTTTGGCCAAAAAGTAAGGCTATAGCCTTGGTATGTTGCTCAAAAATGACCCAAAAATGACCAAATTTGAAATTGATTGATTTTGATTGCAGATTGAAAAGTGATGAAAATAAGCGATTTTTGGCCAAAAAGTAAGGCTATAGCCTTGGTATTTTGCTCAACAATGACCCAAAAATGACCAAATTTGAAATTGATTGATTTTGATTGCAGATTGAAAAGTGATGAAAATGAGCGATGTGTGGCCAAAACGTAAGGCTATAGCCTTGGTATGTTGCTCAAAAATGACCCAAAAATGACCAAATTTGAAATTGATTGAGTTTGATTGCAGATTGAAAAGTGATGAAAATAAGCGATTTTTGGCCAAAAAGTAAGGCTATAGCCTTGGTATTTTGCTCAAAAATGACCCAAAAATGACCAAATATGAAATTGATTGATTTTGATTGCAGATTGAAAAGTGATGAAAATGAGCGATTTTTGGCCAAAAAGTAAGGCTATAGCCTTGGTATTTTGCTCAAAAATGACCCAAAAATGACCAAATTTGAAATTGATTGATTTTGATTGCAGATTGAAAAGTGATGAAAATGAGCGATTTTTGGCCAAAAATAAGGCTATAGCCTTGGTATTTTGCTCAAAAATGACCCAAAAATGACCAAATTTGAAATTGATTGATTTTGATTGCAGATTGAAAAGTGATGAAAATGAGCGATTTTTGGCCGAAAAGTAAGGCTATAGCCTTGGTATGTTGCTCAAAAATGACCCAAAAATGACCAAATTTGAAATTCATTGATTTTGATCGCAGATTGAAAAGTGATGAAAATGAGCGATTTTTGGCCAAAAAGTAAGGCTATAGCCTTGGTATTTTGCTCATAAATGACCCAAAAATGACCAAATTTGAAATTGATTGATTTTGATTGCAGATTGAAAAGTGATGAAAATGAGCGATTTTTGGCCAAAAAGTAAGGCTATAGCCTTGGTATGTTGCTCAAAAATGACCCAAAAATGACCAAATTTGAAATTGATTGATTGCAGATTGCAGATTGAAAAGTGATGAAAATGAGCGATGTGTGGCCAAAAAGTAAGGCTATAGCCTTGGTATTTTGCTCAAAAATGACCCAAAAATGACCAAATTTGAAATTGATTGATTTTGATTGCAGATTGAAAAGTGATGAAAATGAGCGATTTTTGGCCAAAAAGTAAGGCTATAGCCTTGGTATGTTGCTCAAAAATGACCCAAAAATGACCAAATTTGAAATTGATTGATTTTGATTGCAGATTGAAAAGTGATGAAAATGAGCGATTTTTGGCCAAAAAGTAAGGCTATAGCCTTGGTATTTTGCTCAAAAATGACCCAAAAATGACCAAATTTGAAATTGATTGATTTTGATTGCAGATTGAAAAGTGATGAAAATGAGCGATTTTTGGCCAAAAAGTAAGGCTATAGCCTTGGTATTTTGCTCAAAAATGACCCAAAAATGACCAAATTTGAAATTGATTGATTTTGATTGCAGATTGAACACTGATGAAAATGAGCGATTTTTGGCCGAAAAGTAAGGCTATAGCCTTGTTATTTTGCTCAAAAATGACCCAAAAATGACCAAATTTGAAATTGATTGATTTTGATTGCAGATTGAAAAGTGATGAAAATGAGCGATTTTTGGCCAAAAAGTAAGGCTATAGCCTTGGTATTTTGCTCAAAAATGACCCACAAATGACCAAATTTGAAATTGATTGATTTTGATTGCAGATTGAACAGTGATGAAAATGAGCGATTTTTGGCCGAAAAGTAAGGCTATAGCCTTGGTATTTTGCTCAAAAATGACCCAAAAATGACCAAATTTGAAATTGATTGATTTTGATTGCAGATTGAAAAGTGATGAAAATGAGCGATTTTTGGCCAAAAAGTAAGGCTATAGCCTTGGTATGTTGCTCAAACATGACCCAAAAATGACCAAATTTGAAATTGATTGATTTTGATTGCAGATTGAAAAGTGATGAAAATGAGCGATTTTTGGCCACAAAGTAAGGCTATAGCCTTGGTATTTTGCTCAAACATGACCCAAAAATGACCAAATTTGAAATTGATTGATTTTGATTGCAGATTGAAAAGTGATGAAAATAAGCGATTTTTGGCCAAAACGTAAGGCTATAGCCTTGGTAGTTTGCTCAAAAATGACCCAAAAATGACCAAATTTGAAATTGATTGATTTTGATTGCAGATTGAAAAGTGATGAAAATGAGCGATTTTTGGCCACAACGTAAGGCTACAGCCTTGGTATGTTGCTCAAAAATGACCCAAAAATGACCAAATTTGAAATTGATTGATTTTGATTGCAGATTGAAAAGTGATGAAAATGAGCGATTTATGGCCAAAAAGTAAGGCTATAGCCTTGGTATGTTGCTCAAAAATGACCCAAAAATGACCAAATTTGAAATTGATTGATTTTGATTGCAGATTGAAAAGTGATGAAAATAAGCGATTTTTGGCCAAAAAGTAAGGCTATAGCCTTGGTATTTTGCTCAACAATGACCCAAAAATGACCAAATTTGAAATTGATTGATTTTGATTGCAGATTGAAAAGTGATGAAAATGAGCGATTTTTGGCCAAAACGTAAGGCTATAGCCTTGGTATGTTGCTCAAAAATGACCCAAAAATGACCAAATTTGAAATTGATTGAGTTTGATTGCAGATTGAAAAGTGATGAAAATAAGCGATTTTTGGCCAAAAAGTAAGGCTATAGCCTTGGTATTTTGCTCAAAAATGACCCAAAAATGACCAAATATGAAATTGATTGATTTTGATTGCAGATTGAAAAGTGATGAAAATGAGCGATTTTTGGCCAAAAAGTAAGGCTATAGCCTTGGTATTTTGCTCAAAAATGACCCAAAAATGACCAAATTTGAAATTGATTGATTTTGATTGCAGATTGAAAAGTGATGAAAATGAGCGATTTTTGGCCAAAAATAAGGCTATAGCCTTGGTATTTTGCTCAAAAATGACCCAAAAATGACCAAATTTGAAATTGATTGATTTTGATTGCAGATTGAAAAGTGATGAAAATGAGCGATTTTTGGCCGAAAAGTAAGGCTATAGCCTTGGTATGTTGCTCAAAAATGACCCAAAAATGACCAAATTTGAAATTGATTGATTTTGATTGCAGATTGAAAAGTGATGAAAATGAGCGATTTTTGGCCAAAAAGTAAGGCTATAGCCTTGGTATTTTGCTCAAAAATGACCCAAAAATGACCAAATTTGAAATTGATTGATTTTGATTGCAGATTGACAAGTGATGAAAATCAGCGATTTTTGGGCTAAAAGTAACGCTATAGCCTTGGTATTTTGCTCAAAAATGACCCAAAAATGACCAAATTTGAAATTGATTGATTTTGATTGCAGATTGAAAAGTGATGAAAATGAGCGATTTTTGGCCAAAAAGTAAGGCTATAGCCTTGGTATTTTGCTCAAAAATGACCCAAAAATGACCAAATTTGAAATTGATTGATTTTGATTGCAGATTGAAAAGTGATGAAAATGAGCGATTTTTGGCCAAAAATAAGGCTATAGCCTTGGTATTTTGCTCAAAAATGACCCAAAAATGACCAAATTTGAAATTGATTGATTTTGATTGCAGATTGAAAAGTGATGAAAATGAGCGATGTGTGGCCAAAAAGTAAGGCTATAGCCTTGGTATTTTGCTCAAAAATGACCCACAAATGACCAAATTTGAAATTGATTGATTTTGATTGCAGATTGAACAGTGATGAAAATGAGCGATTTTTGGCCAAAAAGTAAGGCTATAGCCTTGGTATTTTGCTCAAAAATGACCCAAAAATGACCAAATTTGAAATTGATTGATTTTGATTGCAGATTGAAAAGTGATGAAAATGAGCGATTTTTGGCCAAAAAGTAAGGCTATAGCCTTGGTATCTTGCTCAAAAATGACCCAAAAATGACCAAATTTGATATTTTTTGATTGCAGATTGAAAAGTGATGAAAATGAGCGATGTGTGGCCAAAAAGTAAGGCTATAGCCTAGGTATTTTGCTCAAAAATGACCCAAAAATGACCAAATTTGAAATTGATTGATTTTGATTGCAGATTGAACAGTGATGAAAATGAGCGATTTTTGGCCGAAAAGTAAGGCTATAGCCTTGGTATGTTGCTCACAAATGACCCAAAAATGACCAAATTTGAAATTGATTGATTTTGATCGCAGATTGAAAAGTGATGAAAATGAGCGATTTTTGGCCAAAAAGTAAGGCTATAGCCTTGGTATTTTGCTCATAAATGACCCAAAAATGACCAAATTTGAAATTGATTGATTTTGATTGCAGATTGACAAGTGATGAAAATCAGCGATTTTTGGGCTAAAAGTAACGCTATAGCCTTGGTATTTTGCTCAAAAATGACCCAAAAATGACCAAATTTGAAATTGACTGATTTTGATTGCAGATTGAAAAGTGATGAAAATGAGCGATTTTTGGCCAAAAAAGTAAGGCTATAGCCTTGGTAGTATGCTCAAAAATGACCCAAAAATGACCAAATTTGAAATTGATTGATTTTGATTGCAGATTGAAAAGTGATGAAAATGAGCGATTTTTGGCCAAAAAGTAAGGCTATAGCCTTGGTATGTTGCTCAAAAATGACCCAAAAATGACCAAATTTGACATTTTTTGATTGCAGATTGAAAAGTGATGAAAATGAGCGATGTGTGGCCAAAAAGTAAGGCTATAGCCTTGGTATTTTGCTCAAAAATGACCCAAAAATGACCAAATTTGAAATTGATTGATTTTGATTGCAGATTGAACAGTGATGAAAATCAGCGATTTTTGGGCTAAAAGTAACGCTATAGCCTTGGTATTTTCCTCAAAAATGACCCAAAAATGACCAAATTTGAAATTGATTGATTTTGATTGCAGATTGAAAAGTGATGAAAATGAGCGATTTTTGGCCAAAAAAGTAAGGCTATAGCCTTGGTAGTATGCTCAAAAATGACCCAAAAATGACCAAATTTGAAATTGATTGATTTTGATTGCAGATTGAAAAGTGATGAAAATGAGCGATTTGTGGCCAAAAAAGTAAGGCTATAGCCTTGGTAGTATGCTCAAAAATGACCCAAAAATGACCAAATGTGAAATTGATTGATTTTGATTGCAGATTGACAAGTGATGAAAATCAGCGATTTTTGGGCTAAAAGTAACGCTATAGCCTTGGTATTTTGCTCAAAAATGACCCAAAAATGACCAAATTTGAAATTGATTGATTTTGATTGCAGATTGAAAAGTGATGAAAATGAGCGATTTTTGGCCAAAAAAGTAAGGCTATAGCCTTGGTAGTATGCTCAAAAATGACCCAAAAATGACCAAATTTGAAATTGATTGATTTTGATTGCAGATTGAAAAGTGATGAAAATGAGCGATGTGTGGCCAAAAAGTAAGGCTATAGCCTTGGTATTTTGCTCAAACATGACCCAAAAATGACCAAATTTGAAATTGATTGATTTTGATTGCAGATTGAAAAGTGATGAAAATGAGCGATTTTTGGCCAAAAAGTAAGGCTATAGCCTTGGTATGTTGCTCAAAAATGACCCAAAAATGACCAAATTTGAAATTTTTTGATTGCAGATTGAAAAGTGATGAAAATGAGCGATTTTTGGCCGAAAAGTAAGGCTATAGCCTTGTTATTTTGCTCAAAAATGACCCAAAAATGACCAAATTTGAAATTGATTGATTTTGATTGCAGATTGAAAAGTGATGAAAATGAGCGATTTTTGGCCAAAAAGTAAGGCTATAGCCTTGGTATTTTGCTCAAAAATGACCCACAAATGACCAAATTTGAAATTGATTGATTTTGATTGCAGATTGAACAGTGATGAAAATGAGCGATTTTTGGCCGAAAAGTAAGGCTATAGCCTTGGTATTTTGCTCAAAAATGACCCAAAAATGACCAAATTTGAAATTGATTGATTTTGATTGCAGATTGAAAAGTGATGAAAATGAGCGATTTTTGGCCAAAAAGTAAGGCTATAGCCTTGGTATGTTGCTCAAACATGACCCAAAAATGACCAAATTTGAAATTGATTGATTTTGATTGCAGATTGAAAAGTGATGAAAATGAGCGATTTTTGGCCACAAAGTAAGGCTATAGCCTTGGTATTTTGCTCAAACATGACCCAAAAATGACCAAATTTGAAATTGATTGATTTTGATTGCAGATTGAAAAGTGATGAAAATAAGCGATTTTTGGCCAAAACGTAAGGCTATAGCCTTGGTAGTTTGCTCAAAAATGACCCACAAATGACCAAATTTGAAATTGATTGATTTTGATTGCAGATTGAAAAGTGATGAAAATGAGCGATTTTTGGCCAAAACGTAAGGCTACAGCCTTGGTATGTTGCTCAAAAATGACCCAAAAATGACCAAATTTGAAATTGATTGATTTTGATTGCAGATTGAAAAGTGATGAAAATGAGCGATTTTTGGCCAAAAAGTAAGGCTATAGCCTTGGTATGTTGCTCAAAAATGACCCAAAAATGACCAAATTTGAAATTGATTGATTTTGATTGCAGATTGAAAAGTGATGAAAATAAGCGATTTTTGGCCAAAAAGTAAGGCTATAGCCTTGGTATTTTGCTCAACAATGACCCAAAAATGACCAAATTTGAAATTGATTGATTTTGATTGCAGATTGAAAAGTGATGAAAATGAGCGATGTGTGGCCAAAACGTAAGGCTATAGCCTTGGTATGTTGCTCAAAAATGACCCAAAAATGACCAAATTTGAAATTGATTGAGTTTGATTGCAGATTGAAAAGTGATGAAAATAAGCGATTTTTGGCCAAAAAGTAAGGCTATAGCCTTGGTATTTTGCTCAAAAATGACCCAAAAATGACCAAATATGAAATTGATTGATTTTGATTGCAGATTGAAAAGTGATGAAAATGAGCGATTTTTGGCCAAAAAGTAAGGCTATAGCCTTGGTATTTTGCTCAAAAATGACCCAAAAATGACCAAATTTGAAATTGATTGATTTTGATTGCAGATTGAAAAGTGATGAAAATGAGCGATTTTTGGCCAAAAATAAGGCTATAGCCTTGGTATTTTGCTCAAAAATGACCCAAAAATGACCAAATTTGAAATTGATTGATTTTGATTGCAGATTGAAAAGTGATGAAAATGAGCGATTTTTGGCCGAAAAGTAAGGCTATAGCCTTGGTATGTTGCTCAAAAATGACCCAAAAATGACCAAATTTGAAATTCATTGATTTTGATCGCAGATTGAAAAGTGATGAAAATGAGCGATTTTTGGCCAAAAAGTAAGGCTATAGCCTTGGTATTTTGCTCATAAATGACCCAAAAATGACCAAATTTGAAATTGATTGATTTTGATTGCAGATTGACAAGTGATGACAATCAGCGATTTTTGGGCTAAAAGTAACGCTATAGCCTTGGTATTTTGCTCAAAAATGACCCAAAAATGACCAAATTTGAAATTGATTGATTTTGATTGCAGATTGAAAAGTGATGAAAATGAGCGATTTTTGGCCAAAAAGTAAGGCTATAGCCTTGGTATTTTGCTCAAAAATGACCCAAAAATGACCAAATTTGAAATTGATTGATTTTGATTGCAGATTGAAAAGTGATGAAAATGAGCGATTTTTGGCCAAAAATAAGGCTATAGCCTTGGTATTTTGCTCAAAAATGACCCAAAAATGACCAAATTTGAAATTGATTGATTTTGATTGCAGATTGAAAAGTGATGAAAATGAGCGATGTGTGGCCAAAAAGTAAGGCTATAGCCTTGGTATTTTGCTCAAAAATGACCCACAAATGACCAAATTTGAAATTGATTGATTTTGATTGCAGATTGAACAGTGATGAAAATGAGCGATTTTTGGCCAAAAAGTAAGGCTATAGCCTTGGTATGTTGCTCAAAAATGACCCAAAAATGACCAAATTTGACATTTTTTGATTGCAGATTGAAAAGTGATGAAAATGAGCGATGTGTGGCCAAAAAGTAAGGCTATAGCCTTGGTATTTTGCTCAAAAATGACCCAAAAATGACCAAATTTGATATTTTTTGATTGCAGATTGAAAAGTGATGAAAATGAGCGATTTGTGGCCAAAAAGTAAGGCTATAGCCTTGGTATTTTGCTCAAAAATGACCCAAAAATGACCAAATTTGAAATTGATTGATTTTGATTGCAGATTGAACAGTGATGAAAATGAGCGATTTTTGGCCGAAAAGTAAGGCTATAGCCTTGGTATGTTGCTCACAAATGACCCAAAAATGACCAAATTTGAAATTGATTGATTTTGATCGCAGATTGAAAAGTGATGAAAATGAGCGATTTTTGGCCAAAAAGTAAGGCTATAGCCTTGGTATTTTGCTCATAAATGACCCAAAAATGACCAAATTTGAAATTGATTGATTTTGATTGCAGATTGACAAGTGATGAAAATCTGCGATTTTTGGGCTAAAAGTAACGCTATAGCCTTGGTATGTTGCTCAAAAATGACCCAAAAATGACCAAATTTGAAATTGATTGATTTTGATTGCAGATTGAAAAGTGATGAAAATGAGCGATTTTTGGCCAAAAAAGTAAGGCTATAGCCTTGGTAGTATGCTCAAAAATGACCCAAAAATGACCAAATTTGAAATTGATTGATTTTGATTGCAGATTGAAAAGTGATGAAAATGAGCGATTTTTGGCCAAAAAGTAAGGCTATAGCCTTGGTATGTTGCTCAAAAATGACCCAAAAATGACCAAATTTGACATTTTTTGATTGCAGATTGAAAAGTGATGAAAATGAGCGATGTGTGGCCAAAAAGTAAGGCTATAGCCTTGGTATTTTGCTCAAAAATGACCCAAAAATGACCAAATTTGAAATTGATTGATTTTGATTGCAGATTGAAAAGTGATGAAAATGAGCGATTTTTGGCCGAAAAGTAAGGCTATAGCCTTGGTATGTTGCTCAAAAATGACCCAAAAATGACCAAATTTGAAATTGATTGATTTTGATCGCAGATTGAAAAGTGATGAAAATGAGCGATTTTTGGCCAAAAAGTAAGGCTATAGCCTTGGTATTTTGCTCATAAATGACCCAAAAATGACCAAATGTGAAATTGATTGATTTTGATTGCAGATTGACAAGTGATGAAAATCAGCGATTTTTGGGCTAAAAGTAACGCTATAGCCTTGGTATTTTGCTCAAAAATGACCCAAAAATGACCAAATTTGAAATTGATTGATTTTGATTGCAGATTGAAAAGTGATGAAAATGAGCGATTTTTGGCCAAAAAAGTAAGGCTATAGCCTTGGTAGTATGCTCAAAAATGACCCAAAAATGACCAAATTTGAAATTGATTGATTTTGATTGCAGATTGAAAAGTGATGAAAATGAGCGATTTTTGGCCAAAAAAGTAAGGCTATAGCCTTGGTAGTATGCTCAAAAATGACCCAAAAATGACCAAATTTGAAATTGATTGATTTTGATTGCAGATTGAAAAGTGATGAAAATCAGCGATGTGTGGCCAAAAAGTAAGGCTATAGCCTTGGTATTTTGCTCAAAAATGACCCAAAAATGACCAAATTTGAAATTGATTGATTTTGATTGCAGATTGAAAAGTGATGAAAATGAGCGATTTTTGGCCAAAAAGTAAGGCTATAGCCTTGGTATTTTGCTCAAAAATGACCCAAAAATGACCAAATTTGAAATTGATTGATTTTGATTGCAGATTGAAAAGTGATGAAAATGAGCGATTTTTGGCCAAAAAGTAAGGCTATAGCCTTGGTATTTTGCTCAAAAATGACCCAAAAATGACCAAATTTGAAATTGATTGATTTTGATTGCAGATTGAAAAGTGATGAAAATGAGCGATGTGTGGCCAAAAAGTAAGGCTATAGCCTTGGTATTTTGCTCAAACATGACCCAAAAATGACCAAATTTGAAATTGATTGATTTTGATTGCAGATTGAAAAGTGATGAAAATGAGCGATTTTTGGCCAAAAAGTAAGGCTATAGCCTTGGTATGTTGCTCAAAAATGACCCAAAAATGACCAAATTTGAAATTTTTTGATTGCAGATTGAAAAGTGATGAAAATGAGCGATGTGTGGCCAAAAAGTAAGGCTATAGCCTTGGTATTTTGCTCAAAAATGACCCAAAAATGACCAAATTTGAAATTGATTGATTTTGATTGCAGATTGAACAGTGATGAAAATGAGCGATGTGTGGCCGAAAAGTAAGGCTATAGCCTTGGTATTGTAATACTGCTAATATAGATTGGAGCTATAGTTGGAAGATTTGGACAGATATTTAGTAGCTTGTAGAAGTACTATTATCTTTTATTAGGACGTATCACATTTTGTTATTTAGTATTATGGACTCTCAGTGCTTGAGAAAGACTGAGGAGTGCCATCTCGTTGTTTGTTGCTTTGATATTAGATATTTGGACTCTCAGTGCTTGAGAAAGACTGAGGAGTGCCAATTCGTATTAGTTATTCGTGAGATACGTCGGGGGCTCGAATGTAAATGAGCCAACATAACCTTTATAGCTTCCATGAATGTTAGTCATACGTAAATATCATTTAGATCTATTCTTTACGCTATAAGACGCCCGTATAATGTCCAAAAGTATTTGTATTAGCTAATAGGAAATAAGTTAGGTTAGGCATAGTAATTCCCTTTGTGAATTAAACTTTAGGCATAAGATAGAAACCCCTTTTGCAGTGACTGTGCATTACGCAGCATGCCATTCTATTGTTTTAGGATTTAGGATTATTTACTCTTGCATCAATAGATGACTGGATTAGGTATTGTTATATTACTTAGTATAGGCAACAAGATCTACTGTACGCATTGCGCCATACACTAATTATCTCTTCTGTAAGAGGCAAACCTTTGCCATATTTAGTGTTGTCTAGTAGACCCATTTGTATCTATTACACGTAGAACCAGATTCGCATATGACGCAAGTTCCAGACAGCATGATATGGAATCCCCATATCATCGCCTCGCATTAAACTATAGACTTCCCTTTGTTTAAGATTTCGTAAACTCTAGCCTTGCATCAGACTTGAATGCTAGGATGGTTCGAGAATAAGATAAGGTTAGAATATCACTATATATGGTTAGATTTCGATAACACGATTGCGCGTGACGATTGCATGTTGTAATTGCAATGCTTGTGCAATCGAAGCATGCTTTCGGATATATATAACCGAGTTTAGAGTATAGAAGAAGAAGGAGAAGGTTCAATGGCAGGGACGCGAGTCTCCTAGCCGAACCACTTGTATAGGTATTTGTATGTAGATAAAGGTTAATAGCTATCATGATATATATTAGTTACAACGACTGGAAAGACCGCTCGACTCGAGGCATCCTGACGATGAAAAGACAAAGGCCGCAGCGCAAAGTCAACATCATCATCATGATTGCAGTTTTTTCATAGACTAGATCTTTTCATTTTATTTTATTTCTGATCAATTGTACAAATGGTGACAGTTTCAGTTCAATTTCACAGTATGTTGCTCAAAAATGACCCAAAAATGACCAAATTTGAAATTGATTGATTTTGATTGCAGATTGAAAAGTGATGAAAATGAGCGATTTTTGGCCAAAAAGTAAGGCTATAGCCTTGGTATTTTGCTCAAAAATGACCCAAAAATGACCAAATTTGAAATTGATTGATTTTGATTGCAGATTGAAAAGTGATGAAAATGAGCGATGTGTGGCCAAAAAGTAAGGCTATAGCCTTGGTATTTTGCTCAAAAATGACCCAAAAATGACCAAATTTGAAATTGATTGATTTTGATTGCAGATTGAAAAGTGATGAAAATGAGCGATTTTTGGCCAAAAAGTAAGGCTATAGCCTTGGTATGTTGCTCAAAAATGACCCAAAAATGACCAAATTTGAAATTTTTTGATTGCAGATTGAAAAGTGATGAAAATGAGCGATGTGTGGCCAAAAAGTAAGGCTATAGCCTTGGTATTTTGCTCAAAAATGACCCAAAAATGACCAAATTTGAAATTGATTGATTTTGATTGCAGATTGAACAGTGATGAAAATGAGCGATTTTTGGCCGAAAAGTAAGGCTATAGCCTTGGTATGTTGCTCAAAAATGACCCAAAAATGACCAAATTTGAAATTGATTGATTTTGATCGCAGATTGAAAAGTGATGAAAATGAGCGATTTTTGGCCAAAAAGTAAGGCTATAGCCTTGGTATTTTGCTCATAAATGACCCAAAAATGACCAAATTTGAAATTGATTGATTTTGATTGCAGATTGACAAGTGATGAAAATCAGCGATTTTTGGGCTAAAAGTAACGCTATTTTTTTTTTTTTTTTTTGTAATTCAAGTATATAGGCCGAGATGGCCCTTAACTGCATACAATTAAACAGCTAATTGTATAATACTAATATACTCTATGTTTAAAGCTACACAACAGTAACAGAAGAGAGTAATCTAATGTTCACAAAAACTAAATATAGTTGTAAGGTATATAATGATCGTTAATTATGTTCTACTATAATTGGATAAGAAGTTTGATCTTCTATCGAAAGATGTTTTGCAGAAGACTGCCAAATGGTTGGTTACATTGTAATCCTCTTGGCTCATTAGCCACATATACATATTGAAGTCATTAAGGGAGGTAGTTGTTGGGAATGTTCTATAGATGTCCTCTAAAAGTCTTTGACGTTCTTCTTGAAAAAGGGGGCAAGCTAAGACAAAGTGAATTTCATCTTCAACTGTGAAAATATTCAGAGTTTTGCAGTATTGGCAAAACCGTTTGTCTCTAGGAGTTTTGATTTTGCTAAAGCGACCTGTTTCAATTTGGAGGTTATGAGCACTGACCCTAAGTTTTGCTAATGTGCTTCTAACAGTAAAGTCCTGTATGTAGTCAAGATAGGATTCAAATTTATAAGTTGTTTTAAATGAGGCATAAACATTTAGTTTTCTATTTTCAGTTATATGCTCATTTAATCTATTCAACACTTCTGACTGAAAGTGCTTAATGACCTTAGTTTTAATGGCTGAACGAGTATCTGAATGCTGTATGTCATAGCGTATCCTAAGGTCACGGGCAAGAGATACCCAGTTATAATGGCCACAATCTGCATCCTTTGCAAGCATAAGGAAAGCTTTGCTAGCATAACGTTGTATATCTAAAGAGTTTAGCCGAGTGAAAAAATTTAAAATATTTATATGTCTTTGGCATTGGAGACTTACTCTTCCAAGTTCTGCATATACAGCATCTGTAGTTGTACTCGATCGAACACCCAAAGCATATTTACAGGCTTTAAGATGAAGCGTTTCCAACTTAGACCATTCGTCAAAACCCCATATTTCTGAAGCATAATTCAAAATGGGAGCAATCGTATGGTCAAACAAATAAAGAAAAAGACGCGGCTGGAAACCGCCCCATTCTTTGCTTTTAGAAATAAGGGAAAAGTAGGACTTGTGAGCTTTCTCTTTTAATTTCTCGATATGTTCTGAAAAGGACCCATTAGATTTCAGCGTTACACCTAAATATTTATAAGAGGCACATTCTTTAAGTTCTTTATCACCTAACGTCCAAGGTTTGTTCTTTTTAGATTTTGCACGGGATTTCTGCTTTTGAATCAACATGACTTTAGTTTTGTCCAAGTTCACTTCCATTTTAAGAGATTTTGAAAACGTATCTAAGGCATCCAGTTGAGATTGAAGGTCTATTCTATCCTTTGCTATTAAAACAAGGTCGTCAGCATATAAAAGTGAGTGAACAGGTATATCATCCACCATTACCCCCTGAGAAGATTCCATAATGTGGCTATTTAAATCGTTTAAATATAAAGCAAAAAGAACTGGACTAAGAAGGCACCCTTGTCGTACTCCTCTGTTACAAGGGAAAATATCAGTCAGACTATCGTTACCCCTCACACACGATTTAACTCGATCATAAAGTGACGAGATGACTTTTAGAAATTTGCCCTTTATTCCATATGTAACAAGCTGCTGTAGCAACAGCTTATGGTCCACGGAATCGAAGGCTTTTTTGAAATCCACGAAGCATGCGTACAGGGGGCCTTTATTATTTCTGAAATAATTTTCAATAAGGGCACGAAGAGTGAAAATATGATCGGATGTCTGATATCCTTTTCTAAAACCTATCTGATTTTGTTCAAGGATTTCAAATTGGGAAATGACGATATTTAATCTTTCAAGCAAAACACCCAAGAAAAACTTTCCAAAAATACTTAATAGTGTAATACCCCTGTAATTATTCAGATTTGCTTTATCACCCCCTTTAAAAAGAACTACAATTATTCCTACAGACCACTCTTCAGGGAATTTTCCAGATTGTAATAGTTTGTTAAATAGTTTAGTAAACACAAGCATGAAATTATCATTTGCATGTTTTAGAAGCTCAGCAGACAACATATCAAGCCCAGAAGCTTTTCCATTTTTGAGCTTTTTAGCCATCAGTTTGACTTCCTCTAAAGTAATATCACGATTTAAAGTTTCGTCAATTAGGTTTTGCGTCATGGTGTCAATAGAAGGAGCCCGGATCTCAAGATTATTCTCATGTCTGTCCCTGCTATCTTCAGAGTTTAGAAGGGTACTGAAATAACTTGATAATTGGTTATTAGAGAAGTTTAGACTGTGTTTTTCGTTTCTACTTTTCAACATTTTCCAGAAAACTTTTGGAGCTTCCCCTTTCAGATCCCACAGTTCTGTTTTCTTTTTTTGAAGAAAACTGTGACGTTTGTATCTTATTAGGTTTTTATAAACCCTTCGCTGTTGAAAATAAGCTGACTTAAGATTAATATCTTGATTATCTTCAAAATTGGAGGAATTCTTCAGTGCAGCTTGATATTTTTTTCTTTTGTTGTTTAATAGCTGTTTGTGTTTCCGACACTCAGCATCAAACCAAGGACATTTATTCATCAACTTAACATTGTTTTTATTTTTGGCTTTACGAAAAATATTTCTGGAAGTTAAATGGGCTTCAGATAAATCTATCATTTTGGTTCGCAAAGATTCAATAACTTCCTCTATGGATGAATCATTATTGTCCAATTCATTTGATATATCAGTTAGAAAACTAGTTATCTCGCTGCTATAGCCTTGGTATTTTGCTCAAAAATGACCCAAAAATGACCAAATTTGAAATTGATTGATTTTGATTGCAGATTGAAAAGTGATGAAAATGAGCGATGTGTGGCCAAAAAAGTAAGGCTATAGCCTTGGTAGTATGCTCAAAAATGACCCAAACATGACCAAATTTGAAATTGATTGATTTTGATTGCAGATTGAAAAGTGATGAAAATGAGCGATTTTTGGCCAAAAAAGTAAGGCTATAGCCTTGGTAGTATGCTCAAAAATGACCCAAAAATGACCAAATTTGAAATTGATTGATTTTGATTGCAGATTGAAAAGTGATGAAAATCAGCGATGTGTGGCCAAAAAGTAAGGCTATAGCCTTGGTATTTTGCTCAAACATGACCCAAAAATGACCAAATATGAAATTGATTGATTTTGATTGCAGATTGAAAAGTGATGAAAATGAGCGATGTGTGGCCAAAAAGTAAGGCTATAGCCTTGGTATGTTGCTCAAAAATGACCCAAAAATGACCAAATTTGAAATTGATTGATTTTGATTGCAGATTGAAAAGTGATGAAAATGAGCGATTTTTGGCCGAAAAGTAAGGCTATAGCCTTGGTATTTTGCTCAAAAATGACCCAAAATTGACCAAATTTGAAATTGATTGATTTTGATTGCAGATTGAAAAGTGATGAAAATGAGCGATTTTTGGCCGAAAAGTAAGGCTATAGCCTTGGTATTTTGCTCAAAAATGACCCAAAAATGACCAAATGTGAAATTGATTGATTTTGATTGCAGATTGAAAACTGATGAAAATGAGCGATATTTGGCCAAAAAGTAAGGCTATAGCCTTGGTATTTTGCTCAAAAATGACCCCAAAATGACCAAAATTGGAATTGATTGATTTTGATTGCAGATTGAAAAGTGATGAAAATGAGCGATGTTTGGCCGAAAAGTAAGGCTATAGCCTTGGTATTTTGCTCAAAAATGACCCAAAAATGACCAAATTTGAAATTGATTGATTTTGATTGCAGATTGAAAAGTGATGAAAATGAGCGATTTTTGGCCAAATAAGTAAGGCTATACCCTTGGTATTTTGCTCAAACATGACCCAAAAATGACCAAATTTGAAATTGATTGATTTTGATTGCAGATTGAAAAGTGATGAAAATGAGCGATTTTTGGCCAAAAAGTAAGGCTATAGCCTTGGTATGTTGCTCAAAAATGACACAAAAATGACCAAATTTGAAATTGATTGATTTTGATTGCAGATTGAAAAGTGATGAAAATGAGCGATTTTTGGCCAAAAAGTAAGGCTATAGCCTTGGTATTTTGCTCAAAAATGACCCAAAAATGACCAAATTTGACATTGATTGATTTTGATTGCAGATTGAAAAGTGATGAAAATGAGCGATTTTTGGCCAAAAAGTAAGGCTATAGCCTTGGTAGTTTGCTCAAAAATGACCCAAAAATGACCAAATTTGAAATTGATTGATTTTGATTGCAGATTGAAAAGTGATGAAAATGAGCGATTTTTGGCCGAAAAGTAAGGCTATAGCCTTGGTATGTTGCTCAAAATTGACCCAAAAATGACCAAATTTGAAATTGATTGATTTTGATTGCAGATTGAAAAGTGATGAAAATGAGCGATGTGTGGCCAAAAAGTAAGGCTATAGCCTTGGTATTTTGCTCAAAAATGACCCAAAAATGACCAAATTTGAAATTGATTGATTTTGATTGCAGATTGAAAAGTGATGAAAATGAGCGATTTTTGGCCTAAAAGGAAGGCTATAGCCTTGGTATTTTGCTCAAAAATGACCCAAAAATGACCAAATTTGAAATTGATTGATTTTGATTGCAGATTGAAAAGTGATGAAAATGAGCGATGTGTGGCCAAAAAGTAAGGCTATAGCCTTGGTATTTTGCTCAAACATGACCCAAAAATGACCAAATTTGAAATTGATTGATTTTGATTGCAGTGAAAAGTGATGAAAATGAGCGATGTGTGGCCAAAAAGTAAGGCTATAGCCTTGGTATTTTGCTCAAACATGACCCAAAAATGACCAAATTTGAAATTGATTGATTTTGATTGCAGATTGAAAAGTGATGAAAATGAGCGATTTTTGGCCAAAAAGTAAGGCTATAGCCTTGGTATTTTGCTCAAACATGACCCGAAAATGACCAAATTTGAAATTGATTGAATTTGATTGCAGATTGAAAAGTGATGAAAATGAGCGATGTGTGGCCAAAAAGTAAGGCTATAGCCTTGGTATGTTGCTCAAAAATGACCCAAAAATGACCAAATTTGAAATTGATTGATTTTGATTGCAGATTGAAAAGTGATGAAAATGAGCGATGTGTGGCCGAAAAGTAAGGCTATAGCCTTGGTATTTTGCTCAAAAATGACCCAAAATTGACCAAATTTGAAATTGATTGATTTTGATTGCAGATTGAAAAGTGATGAAAATGAGCGATTTTTGGCCGAAAAGTAAGGCTATAGCCTTGGTATTTTGCTCAAAAATGACCCAAAAATGACCAAATTTGAAATTGATTGATTTTGATTGCAGATTGAAAAGTGATGAAAATGAGCGATTTTTGGCCAAAAAGTAAGGCTATAGCCTTGGTATTTTGCTCAAAAATGACCCCAAAATGACCAAAATTGGAATTGATTGAGTTTGATTGCAGATTGAAAAGTGATGAAAATGAGCGATTTTTGGCCAAAAAGTAAGGCTATAGCCTTGGTATTTTGCTCAAAAATGACCCAAAAATGACCAAATTTGAAATTGATTGATTTTGATTGCAGATTGAAAATTGATGAAAATGAGCGATTTTTGGCCAAAAAGTAAGGCTATAGCCTTGGTATTTTGCTCAAAAATGACCCAAAAATGACCAAATTTGAAATTGATTGATTTTGATTGCAGATTGAAAAGTCATGAAAATGAGCGATGTGTGGCCAAAAAGTAAGGCTATAGCCTTGGTATTTTGCTCAAACATGACCCAAAAATGACCAAATTTGAAATTGATTGATTTTGATTGCAGATTGAAAAGTGATGAAAATGAGCGATTTTTGGCCAAAAAGTAAGGCTATAGCCTTGGTATTTTGCTCAAAAATGACCCAAAAATGACCAAATTTGAAATTGATTGATTTTGATTGCAGATTGAAAAGTGATGAAAATGAGCGATGTGTGGCCAAAAAGTAAGGCTATAGCCTTGGTATGTTGCTCAAAAATGACCCAAAAATGACCAAATTTGAAATTGATTGAGTTTGATTGCAGATTGAAAAGTGATGAAAATGAGCGATTTGTGGCCAAAAAAGTAAGGCTATACCCTTGGTATTTTGCTCAAACATGACCCAAAAATGACCAAATTTGAAATTGATTGATTTTGATTGCAGATTGAAAAGTGATGAAAATCAGCGATTTTTGGCCAAAAAGTAAGGCTATAGCCTTGGTATGTTGCTCAAAAATGACCCAAAAATGACCAAAATTGGAATTGATTGAGTTTGATTGCAGATTGAAAAGTGATGAAAATGAGCGATTTTTGGCCGAAAAGTAAGGCTATAGCCTTGGTATTTTGCTCAAAAATGACCCAAAAATGACCAAATTTGAAATTGATTGATTTTGATTGCAGATTGAAAAGTGATGAAAATGAGCGATTTTTGGCCGAAAAGTAAGGCTATAGCCTTGGTATTTTGCTCAAAAATGACCCAAAAATGACCAAATTTGAAATTGATTGATTTTGATTGCAGATTGAAAAGTGATGAAAATGAGCGATTTTTGGCCAAATAAGTAAGGCTATACCCTTGGTATTTTGCTCAAACATGACCCAAAAATGACCAAATTTGAAATTGATTGATTTTGATTGCAGATTGAAAAGTGATGAAAATGAGCGATTTTTGGCCAAAAAGTAAGGCTATAGCCTTGGTATGTTGCTCAAAAATGACACAAAAATGACCAAATTTGAAATTGATTGATTTTGATTGCAGATTGAAAAGTGATGAAAATGAGCGATGTTTGGCCAAAAAGTAAGGCTATAGCCTTGGTATTTTGCTCAAAAATGACCCAAAAATGACCAAATTTGAAATTGATTGATTTTGATTGCAGATTGAAAAGTGATGAAAATGAGCGATGTGTGGCCAAAAAGTAAGGCTATAGCCTTGGTATTTTGCTCAAACATGACCCAAAAATGACCAAATTTGAAATTGATTGATTTTGATTGCAGATTGAAAAGTGATGAAAATGAGCGATTTTTGGCCAAAAAGTAAGGCTATAGCCTTGGTATTTTGCTCAAACATAACCCGAAAATGACCAAATTTGAAATTGATTGATTTTGATTGCAGATTGAAAAGTGATGAAAATGAGCGATGTGTGGCCAAAAAGTAAGGCTATAGCCTTGGTATGTTGCTCAAAAATGACCCAAAAATGACCAAATTTGAAATTGATTGATTTTGATTGCAGATTGAAAAGTGATGAAAATGAGCGATTTTTGGCCGAAAAGTAAGGCTATAGCCTTGGTATTTTGCTCAAAAATGACCCAAAATTGACCAAATTTGAAATTGATTGATTTTGATTGCAGATTGAAAAGTGATGAAAATGAGCGATTTTTGGCCGAAAAGTAAGGCTATAGCCTTGGTATTTTGCTCAAAAATGACCCAAAAATGACCAAATGTGAAATTGATTGATTTTGATTGCAGATTGAAAACTGATGAAAATGAGCGATATTTGGCCAAAAAGTAAGGCTATAGCCTTGGTATTTTGCTCAAAAATGACCCCAAAATGACCAAAATTGGAATTGATTGAGTTTGATTGCAGATTGAAAAGTGATGAAAATGAGCGATGTTTGGCCGAAAAGTAAGGCTATAGCCTTGGTATTTTGCTCAAAAATGACCCAAAAATGACCAAATTTGAAATTGATTGATTTTGATTGCAGATTGAAAAGTGATGAAAATGAGCGATTTTTGGCCAAATAAGTAAGGCTATACCCTTGGTATTTTGCTCAAACATGACCCAAAAATGACCAAATTTGAAATTGATTGATTTTGATTGCAGATTGAAAAGTGATGAAAATGAGCGATTTTTGGCCAAAAAGTAAGGCTATAGCCTTGGTATGTTGCTCAAAAATGACACAAAAATGACCAAATTTGAAATTGATTGATTTTGATTGCAGATTGAAAAGTGATGAAAATGAGCGATGTTTGGCCAAAAAGTAAGGCTATAGCCTTGGTATTTTGCTCAAAAATGACCCAAAAATGACCAAATTTGAAATTGATTGATTTTGATTGCAGATTGAAAAGTGATGAAAATGAGCGATTTTTGGCCAAAAAGTAAGGCTATAGCCTTGGTAGTTTGCTCAAAAATGACCCAAAAATGACCAAATTTGAAATTGATTGATTTTGATTGCAGATTGAAAAGTGATGAAAATGAGCGATTTTTGGCCGAAAAGTAAGGCTATAGCCTTGGTATGTTGCTCAAAAATGACCCAAAAATGACCAAATTTGAAATTGATTGATTTTGATTGCAGATTGAAAAGTGATGAAAATGAGCGATGTGTGGCCAAAAAGTAAGGCTATAGCCTTGGTATTTTGCTCAAAATTGACCCAAAAATGACCAAATTTGAAATTGATTGATTTTGATTGCAGATTGAAAAGTGATGAAAATGAGCGATTTTTGGCCTAAAAGTAAGGCTATAGCCTTGGTATTTTGCTCAAAAATGACCCAAAAATGACCAAATTTGAAATTGATTGATTTTGATTGCAGATTGAAAAGTGATGAAAATGAGCGATGTGTGGCCAAAAAGTAAGGCTATAGCCTTGGTATTTTGCTCAAACATGACCCAAAAATGACCAAATTTGAAATTGATTGATTTTGATTGCAGATTGAAAAGTGATGAAAATGAGCGATTTTTGGCCAAAAAGTAAGGCTATAGCCTTGGTATTTTGCTCAAACATGACCCGAAAATGACCAAATTTGAAATTGATTGATTTTGATTGCAGATTGAAAAGTGATGAAAATGAGCGATGTGTGGCCAAAAAGTAAGGCTATAGCCTTGGTATGTTGCTCAAAAATGACCCAAAAATGACCAAATTTGAAATTGATTGATTTTGATTGCAGATTGAAAAGTGATGAAAATGAGCGATTTTTGGCCAAAAAGTAAGGCTATAGCCTTGGTATTTTGCTCAAACATGACCCGAAAATGACCAAATTTGAAATTGATTGATTTTGATTGCAGATTGAAAAGTGATGAAAATGAGCGATGTGTGGCCAAAAAGTAAGGCTATAGCCTTGGTATGTTGCTCAAAAATGACCCAAAAATGACCAAATTTGAAATTGATTGATTTTGATTGCAGATTGAAAAGTGATGAAAATGAGCGATTTTTGGCCGAAAAGTAAGGCTATAGCCTTGGTATTTTGCTCAAAAATGACCCAAAATTGACCAAATTTGAAATTGATTGATTTTGATTGCAGATTGAAAAGTGATGAAAATGAGCGATTTTTGGCCGAAAAGTAAGGCTATAGCCTTGGTATTTTGCTCAAAAATGACCCAAAAATGACCAAATTTGAAATTGATTGATTTTGATTGCAGATTGAAAAGTGATGAAATTGAGCGATTTTTGGCCAAAAAGTAAGGCTATAGCCTTGGTATTTTGCTCAAAAATGACCCCAAAATGACCAAAATTGGAATTGATTGAGTTTGATTGCAGATTGAAAAGTGATGAAAATGAGCGATTTTTGGCCAAAAAGTAAGGCTATAGCCTTGGTAGTTTGCTCAAAAATGACCCAAAAATGACCAAATTTGAAATTGATTGATTTTGATTGCAGATTGAAAAGTGATGAAAATGAGCGATTTTTGGCCGAAAAGTAAGGCTATAGCCTTGGTATGTTGCTCAAAAATGACCCAAAAATGACCAAATTTGAAATTGATTGATTTTGATTGCAGATTGAAAAGTGATGAAAATGAGCGATTTTTGGCCAAAAAGTAAGGCTATAGCCTTGGTAGTTTGCTCAAAAATGACCCAAAAATGACCAAATTTGAAATTGATTGATTTTGATTGCAGATTGAAAAGTGATGAAAATGAGCGATTTTTGGCCGAAAAGTAAGGCTATAGCCTTGGTATGTTGCTCAAAAATGACCCAAAAATGACCAAATTTGAAATTGATTGATTTTGATTGCAGATTGAAAAGTGATGAAAATGAGCGATGTGTGGCCAAAAAGTAAGGCTATAGCCTTGGTATTTTGCTCAAAAATGACCCAAAAATGACCAAATTTGAAATTGATTGATTTTGATTGCAGATTGAAAAGTGATGAAAATGAGCGATTTTTGGCCGAAAAGTAAGGCTATAGCCTTGGTATTTTGCTCAAAAATGACCCAAAAATGACCAAAGTTGGAATTGATTGATTTTGATTGCAGATTGAAAAGTGATGAAAATGAGCGATTTTTGGCCGAAAAGTAAGGCTATAGCCTTGGTATTTTGCTCAAAAATGACCCAAAAATGACCAAATTTGAAATTGATTGATTTTGATTGCAGATTGAAAAGTGATGAAAATGAGCGATTTTTGGCCGAAAAGTAAGGCTATAGCCTTGGTATTTTGCTCAAAAATGACCCAAAAATGACCAAAATTGGAATTGATTGAGTTTGATTGCAGATTGAAAAGTGATGAAAATGAGCGATTTTTGGCCAAAAAGTAAGGCTATAGCCTTGGTATTTTGCTCAAAAATGACCCAAAAATGACCAAATTTGAAATTGATTGATTTTGATTGCAGATTGAAAAGTGATGAAAATGAGCGATTTTTGGCCAAAAAGTAAGGCTATAGCCTTGGTATTTTGCTCAAAAATGACCCAAAAATAACCAAATTTGAAAGTGATTGATTTTGATTGCAGATTGACAAGTGATGAAAATGAGCGATTTTTGGCCAAAAAGTAAGGCTATAGCCTTGGTAGTTTGCTCAAAAATGACCCAAAAATGACCAAATTTGAAATTGATTGATTTTGATTGCAGATTGAAAAGTGATGAAAATGAGCGATTTTTGGCCAAAAAGTAAGGCTATACCCTTGGTATTTTGCTCAAACATGAACCGAAAATGACCAAATTTGAATTTGATTGATTTTGATTGCAGATTGAAAAGTGATGAAAATGAGCGATTTTTGGCCAAAAAGTAAGGCTATAGCCTTGGTATTTTGCTCAAAAATGACCCAAAAATGACCAAATTTGAAATTGATTGATTTTGATTGCAGATTGAAAAGTGATGAAAATGAGCGATTTTTGGCCAAAAAGTAAGGCTATACCCTTGGTATTTTGCTCAAACATGAACCGAAAATGACCAAATTTGAATTTGATTGATTTTGATTGCAGATTGAAAAGTGATGAAAATGAGCGATTTTTGGCCAAAAAGTAAGGCTATAGCCTTGGTATTTTGCTCAAAAATGACCCAAAAATGACCAAATTTGAAATTGATTGATTTTGATTGCAGATTGAAAAGTGATGAAAATGAGCGAGTTTTGGCCGAAAAGTAAGGCTATAGCCTTGGTATTTTGCTCAAAAATGACCCAAAAATGACCAAATTTGAAATTGATTGATTTTGATTGCAGATTGAAAAGTGATGAAAATGAGCGATTTTTGGCCAAAAAGTAAGGCTATAGCCTTGGTATGTTGCTCAAAAATGACCCAAAAATGACCAAATTTGAAATTGATTGATTTTGATTGCAGATTGAAAAGTGATGAAAATGAGCGATGTGTGGCCAAAAAGTAAGGCTATAGCCTTGGTATTTTGCTCAAAAATGACCCAAAAATGACCAAATTTGAAATTGATTGATTTTGATTGCAGATTGAAAAGTGATGAAAATGAGCGATTTTTGGCCAAAAAGTAAGGCTATAGCCTTGGTATTTTGCTCAAAAATGACCCAAAAATGACCAAATTTGAAATTGATTGATTTTGATTGCAGATTGAAAAGTGATGAAAATGAGCGATTTTTGGCCAAAAAGTAAGGCTGTAACGTAGGTAGCATACTACAAAGGAAGTGTGAAAGTGAGTGATGGTGAGTGGAACCTGATTGGGTTGAAAATTCGGCGAATGTGAATGTAAGGCATAGGGTTTAGAATGTCGAAATGTATTAAGGAGAAGGAAAGTTTGTGTATCTCAGATAGTGAGATGATGAGTATGGCTATGTGTCGTCATCAAAAGGAGTAAACTGGTCAGCGACTGTGATCATATAAATGTTAGAGGCAGAATTGCTGAGAACTATGTTCCCAGATTGATAGTTTTCCCACCTCTGAACTGAGCTGTGGTCATTTTCACCAGACAGATGCATAAGTCAGATCTATTGACATTCTGGCTCATAGGTGACATTTGAAGCCCAGAACCATTTCTTGGTGGCCAGAAGAGTGCCAACTCTGTGGTGTTTTATGTATCACACTATCTAAGTGCTCAATGCTGTGAAGTTGGAGACCAAAAAAAATAACTATTGGTTTGCAATTTGAGTTTGTGTTGATATAAGTTACTGACAGCTAGAAATGTGCAGTCCAGCATAAGTTCTTGACTTTGAAATGTGGCCTGAGTGAACACCTAGTTGAAAACCCTGACTTAAGTCATGCAAGAATAAAAGCAGGCCTTTAAAGTTAATGACTCAGAATGTTCAGCTTGAAGTCCTTCCCTGAATCCTACAACCCATCTTGTTCAAATCTGACACCAACAAACTTGATCTTTGATTTATTTTCCTATCTACTTAATTATACTTTCTTCCTTTGTTGGGGCATCGTTACAGGCTCCATGGCATTTCCCCAATATTACTTACTATAAAAACAACAAATAAGTAAATATATCACCTTATTTGTTCTTTTTGGTAAGTAAGGCATACATGCATACATACATACATACATACAAACATACAAACAAACATACATACATATATATAATATAAATATATATAATATATATATAATATAATATATATATACACACACACACAATCAGTAGCTAGCGAGTAACCAGGATTTCTCCTTTTTCGGTGCAAACGGAAAGGTTGATATAATGCTCAGAAAAACCAGGAGAAAATTAAAATTTGCCACCACCTGGGATCGAACCAGGGTCTCTCGCATTCCGGGCAAGTGTCGTAACCACTAGACCACAGTGGCTTGTTTTAACTCCCCTGGTTTTTAGCACTTTATGGTCACTTTTGGCTTTCGCCTTTATCAAGCAGCTCTAATACATACAATCAGTAGCTAGCATATATATATATATATATATATATATATATATATATATATATATATATATATATATATATATATATATATATATATATATATATATATATATATATATATATATATATATATATATATATATATACACACACACACACATGTACATACATAGATTCAGTAAAATAGTTGTTTGTAATGATGATGTCTGTTTCTTGATTGTATGAAACTTCATAATAGCAGGAGCATTATTGGAAACTGGCAATACATTAGAATTTTATATATAGCGTGTTAACTTTGTAAATTCATCTCCTTGGTAATGGAATACTACTTGAGCATCAGCAATTCTGAGAGGCTTCCCTCAAACAATATAAGAAATGAACTGAAATTGGTTTGAAAAAATAAAGAAATGGAGCTGTGCGAAAATTTGAAAGAAGTTGCATGGCAAGAAATTTCTATGTATACCACCTAAGGCAACTACCTATAGGTGGCAAGGGTTGTCTACCATTTTATGGCAGCCTCCTATGGAATGTCCTGCAAAATATGAAAACTGCCACCTATTTTTAGTCCATCAAATCATACATAAAAGTGGAATGGAGAGAAGTGTTGCTGCAAGATGTAAAAATAATATATTTTAAGATGCTTTTGATTCTTATTCATGAACTGTTATTTCTTTCATTAGTTTATTCATATACACAGTTGGTCTTCAATAGCTCAAAGCCAGTGTGATGTTGTTAGGGGGGCATAGACAATCTGAGCAAGCATTAATTGGCTGGTTACTCTGGTAACCCCAGCAGTCCCCTGAATGATGTAAAAAAATGTATTTCAAAGGGGGGTTACCAAGTCACGTTCTGGAATCCCAGAGGGGGCCTTGCCCCCAGACCAATCCCTGGCTACAGACGTTTTCATGTGGCACAGCTAGTCTTTCAAAATGAACTACCATGATGATGATGCTAAATGACCATAGTCCACACTTTGGCATAAGACCCCGACTGCAGAATGTGGCCTTTTTTGATTATATCTTAAGTGTGCATATGCAAAAGGTCAGGTGTGCAAGTGTGCACTTGTTCCCAGGTGTGCAATTGCAGTGACTGCCAGATTTCTGGTGTAGAAAGTATAAGGAGTGTATTCATTGTCTGTTGTTTCTCAACTTGAAAAACTCTGTAATGAGCAGCATGCACATCAACGGAGCAATTTTTACTTCATTATTATCATTATGATAGTTGGAAAATATTCAAATTAACCCAATAAACCACGCCCTGTCGCCTGTCAGCACCCTACCACACCATTTCTGGGTGTGCATTATGATTTGCGACAAAAAATCTCGAATCTAGTTGCCAAACTCTGCAAATTGCCACAAGACTAGGCCAGATTACTTAGTCAGTTTGCTTTCTTTGACGTGGAAAAGTTTATTCTTGAGTCAATTCTGCCATATGTGATCTGAAGACCTACATTACCTTATTGCTGAACGACTATTCACACAGTAATGTCCCGGTGGCTACAGAGGGTTCAATCTGGCAGACTAGAAGTTGTGGAATATCAAACAAAACGCAGAGCAGATCGTGAGAAAATAAAGATTGTCACTTACTTGTACTAGATAATTTGAAATTTCCATAAAACTAAAGCAAACATACAGTCCGTTGGCAACAGGTTGTCGACTTGGGGTTGATCATGCTCTTACGAAAATGTCCATCTTTCTCGTAAGTCCATAACATCAACAGGTTAAACATCATTTTCAAAGTCCTTTGGGTTCTTATGTCCCAATCTCTCATGCTCATGGGTGGCATAGGTATAGACTGCAAATAACCAGATCATCCCAGGTGCAACATAGAAAACTTGCGAGCGAAAGCGTCGGTATAGATTAGCGATCCCTGTAGAGAAAAATCCAGCAAATGCCCGCTGCTCAAATGGTGATAATGAGTAAGAGATAATATTCTTTGACTTTATTCCAAGATTGCCAAACACTTTTCCACCCATGTTGGATTGACTCTAATCAATGTAACACACTCTGGAAAGACTTTATTACTGTAACCTTGCAACACCTCTCAGCCTACTGTTAACTAGTAATGTCGTCCAGCAACGAGAAGACTGAGGACGAAAGACCAGGCAGCCTCATAATCAATCACGCATGCTCGTATGAGGCTCAAAGGAAATGGCAAGATCACTACGCAAAATAGGTAAGATTTAAACCGCAGGTTATGTTTTATATGGAAACAATCTGGAATCGGTAACTTTTTTACACCACCGATCCACGCCAAATTCTCAATGGTTTGCGCCAGGGGCCACATCTTGCATACTCAATACATACCTTTCGGTGAACTTTCGACGCGGCGAAGCAACAGTTTTAGTAGTGAGGCATCATCATCATCATCAAAACCATATTTTTACACAGAAACCCTATCAGCTAACTGAGATACAAAGAAAAAGAAATTAATATTAAATTGTAACTTCAGGTATAATGCTGGTCTTCCTAGGGATCGTGCTTCGGGAGGGAATGCTAATTTTGCAGGTATTCCTTTAATTTCTTTTTGAACGTGGTAATCGTGGAACTCGTTGTTATTCGTATTGGGATTTCGTTCCACGTTTGTGCACCACAATAGAAAAAACTCTTTTTGGAGAATTCTAAGTTTCACCTTGGAATGTCTAGGTCAAGGTAATATCTAGTTGAATAGTTTGATATTTGGGACCTAGTGGAAAGTCTTCCTTTCAAATTGTCGGGGCAGAGACCATTTACTATTTTGTAGATCATAACTGCCCTGTCAAATTTTATCATATTTGAGACAGAAAGCCAATTGCACCTCCACCCGTCCTTTAATCTTGAGCCTTCTATTAGTGTGCGGGCTCTGTTTTGTAAGCGCTGAAGGTGATCCAGCTTTGTGTTGGACAATTTCCCCCATAGTTCATCACTGTATCTCAAATGACTCTCAAGCAGTGCCTTATAGACCTGATCCAGTTTAGATTGCGGGAGTATGTTCTTTAGTTTCCACAGGGACGAGAGAGCATTTTTTATTTTACCTTTAAGGTTTTATATTGCTCATTCCATGTTAGGTTCTCGTCGACCATAATTCCAAGGTATTTAACTTGTTGAGCTCGTTTGATTGGCTCTCAATTTACATTTACCTCTAGTAGACCAGGGATATAGTTGGTTTGTCGTTTCTGACCAACAACCATATATTCTGTTTTAGCAGTGTTCAGGCTGAGCTTGTTCTGGCGTAGCCATTCTGTAATATTGTCGATCTCAGCTTTTAGATCTATACAGAGATCGTAGATATCTTCGCCAGAACAAGCAACATTCTTAGAGGTGGTGGCTTGAGTGGACAGATTAAGATTGCAGGGATACAGAGGGTGAACAAAAACGGGTGCTAAAGCTCATTTGTTATAAAAGTTGAAAGAGTTATAGCCCCACGCAGCCACCCGGCTCCGCCATCCCTGAACCTTGGGTTGTTGCCGGATGTTTTATTCTCGGATGTTCATGTCTATAACTTAGAACAACACAGACCAAATCAAGTCACCTTTGGCTCAAATAGCCTCCGATCTCTAGGGCCTCAAGTATGGAATGCCAAATCATATGAAATCGGCAGAAAATCTAAATATCTTCAAAAATATGCTAAAACAGTGGGATAACTGTAGTGTATGTAAATATATATATATAGATATTACTTTTATTTCATGTTAGATCGCTAATAGACTTAAAAATTGTTTATTTTCTTTATGTTACTTCTTCAATTTAGATTAGTGTACGAGTACATATATATATATATATATATATATATATATATATATATATATATATATATATATATATATATATATATATATATATATATATATATATATATATATATATATATATATATATATTATTTATTTATATACTGTAAGCTAGACATTGCTGAATCGATATTAACTAAGTTCCCACACGCACACGCACACGCACACACACACACGCACACGCACACACACACACGATGAGTGTCGGAGAATGAATACCGTTTCCGCTCTCTGCTGAATAGCGCTGCACTATGCCAAATAACGTCCCCGCGTTCTCATGCAAAAATAGCAGTTTTCAGCACAAGTAGACTATCAAATTAGTAAACTCTGATTTTGAAGCGTTTAAAGAATTTATCTTATCATTTGGAGCAAATCTCTCTTGTTTCTATTGACATCGCAAAGCATTGGATTCCTCTCAAGCTTAGAGGGGATTTGCCTTCTATCGGCACCCTGGTTTAACAGATAACGAACGAGTCTCATATGAAAAAAATGACAATGCAACAAAAACAGTGCCCTTATATTGAAAATGGGATGAATACCTAAACTTTGACAAATAAAAATGTTTACAACTATTTACAATAAAAATTCTATAATAATTCCGGTCCAATTGCAGCGTCAACCATCGGCATCCAGCGTCTAATCCGATCGTAACTAATTTTCATCCTGAAAGACAGAAAAGTATAAGAAGTGCTGTTTTAACAATTTGCAAAGAATGCCTCACCCTGTCGCAAGAAATGAGTGCTTCTCGGAAGGTCAATTACGCCTGTTTTTAACTAGGCGAAATTGTTCGTGCGATGCGAAGTCTCTGGAAGTTACGCATGCGTATTTTATTCCTATTGCTCAGTAGCAATGAAATACGAATGCGAAACTTCGAAAGATTTCGCATCGCGCGAACGATATCGCCTAGTGCAAAACAGGCTTTAATATTTTAAGGCAGGGATGGGAAATGTTCTTCAGTAGAGGTAAAGATTAGGCAATGGAAAACTGCATGAGCTATTGCGATACAAATGAACTATTAATTATTGAAAATATAATAGAGGCTGTACGGGTCAGTGAAAGTTTGAAGGTAGGCCTAATGTAGTCTGCGGTTCGTACGTTGGATATTACGTAACTGTAGCTGTCAACAGGACACCATGTACGCCAAGGTGCAGTGAAAGGGGCATCGGGGAGAGCTCAGCCCCCTTCGTTAAAGCGAGTATAGTTTACTTTGAGCCTCAGCCACTTATCTAACGAGCGTATGCTAGTCTGGCGCTTCCTAACATGGTACTATGAGCCAACCACTTGGTATGGCAGTACGTATATTTCAAGTCAATTACGTAAAACGTCTGTATAGTCTTGCACGTGTTAACATTTGCATAATTTGAGTGAAATATCTGGTGCAGTAATGGCCATGGCCTACTCTTGCACGTAGGCAAAGTGTTGCAGTCATATCTTGAGGGCTTTATCCTATTTTATTATCTCCGAATTTCACATGAAAATTAGCCTTCCCCTAAAAGTCTTCACTCTATTTTCAGGTACTTAGTAAAGAACTCTTATTCCTTCAAGCCCACACCCAGATGTAAGTCAACTAATTGCAATGCCCCTCTCACAACCAATCTACACAGACCAGGTTTCACTAAAATGTATGTGAATTCGGGAGAATACAGCTCGAGTTAGTAACACCCACCTTCATTTGGTCTCTCGAAGGAGTCCCAGATTGAGGCGGCTTGTAGAACGGATCACGTGAAACCATGATTTCATTTAGCTGAACAAACAGTGGGTCTGTTGAGTCGAAGGAGTTGCGCTGTGGTAAGAAGGACAACACGGCTACAAGGGCCTAATATAAATCTCAAATACATGCTCCTTAACTAAAGAAATTCCTATGGAACTTTGAATATTGCAATATTTTAATCTATCAAAATAATATATGGCCAAGAGGCCAATCATATGGCTAACTGGACACATTATTCATCATATCACGTGTACCCGCATATCTGGCTATAAATTTCGGTTCACCTTTCGGTCGCTATCCGACGTTTCATACTCTGACGAGTGTCGGACGAAAAAAAGCTTTTCAGTATGGTTAAAACATGGTACCGCTTTTTCGTGCTGTAGTGAAGTTCTGTAGTACCAACAGACTTTTCACGTATCAAAATAATCGAGAACTGGGATCCAGTTTCATCAATTTCAGTAAAATCTACTAGAATTATGTTTAATCCACGTACTCGGTCTGTTTTCTCTCAAACTGACCAATATGCATGCATAATGGGGATTAATTAAGCTGTGAAACGCATGTGTGGTGAGGATCCTGCATGACGATTGGTCAATTATGATGGGAGAAAATACATTTCTGTTAAATAAGGAGCTGCTTTATGAGGAACCCACATGCAAAAGGCTAAACAGTTTAAGTAAGTGGCTGCAAATTAATATGTTTGGTGGGGGGGGGGGGGAGTCTAATCGATAGACAAAAGAATGCAGGGATATAGAGGTGGCTAATTGGCGATAGATATTGTGCTGTTAAGTCCTCGTTTTCTCTTTACGATGAAAAATAGGCGTCAGTTTCAATTGATAGTGCATGGAGGGACTGCCTGGTCTAATGTTGATGATTAATATCAAAGCCGAAGTGCCAAACTCGTACAAAATTGAACGAAAAGTTTCAACAAAGGTAATGATTAAGACATAAAATTTAATATTTGGCTGTCCGAAAGGTTATAGCAAAGTACACTTGCCAGAAAAAATGAAGGGGCTAAAGCTAATGGATTACAGCTCCTCCACTTGCCCCCCCCCCAAGCCCACCGTTCATGGATAACAGTTCATATTGTATATTACCAAACTTTACATGAATATGATGATATTCACCTGCAATGAGAGCCTTAGCAGCCCAATACCCACAATTCTGTTCAACTGTTGCGCCAATGAAATTTGATATTGTATCATCTGTAAAAATTCCCTTACACCATCGATTGTGATCTTGTTTCCTGTGAAGATGCAAGAACGACGGTAGTTAAAGCGGCAGGATGTTTGGAGAAATAAAACAAGGCAAGTGAAATATGCAGGAATACAAATGATATAAGGGAGATAGAGACTGTGAGAGAGATGACGAAATAGAAGAAAAGTGAAAGAAATGAAATGAGAGAAATGAGAGAAGAGAAATGAGAGAAGAGGAGTGAAAGAAGAAAAATGGGAGAAAAGGAGTGAAAGAGGAGAAATGAGAGAAGAAGAATGAGAGAAGAGAAGTGAGAGAAGAGAAGCGAGAGAAGTGAAATGAGAGAAAAGAGAGAAGAGAAGGGAGAGAAGGGAGAGAAGGGAGAGAAGGGAGAGAAGGGAGAGAAGCGAGAGAAGCGAGAGAAGCGAGAGAAGAGAAGCGAGAGAAGAGAAATGAGAGAAGAGAAATGAGAGAAGAGAAATGAGAGAAGAGAAATGAGAGAAGAGAAATGAATGGAGAAAAGCGAGAGAAATGAGAAGAGAAATTTGAGAAGAGAAATTTGAGAAGAGAAACGAGAGAAGAGCAATAAGAGAATAGAAGTGAGACAAGTATTAGACGAGCAAACAGATAGACACTACTTACACCAAAAACCACGAATACTTACTAGCAAGATTAAGATTGATAAGGGAACGATTTCCAGGAATCCATAATTCTCCCTTTATTTCTTCTGCATTTTCCAGCAACGGATGTGGAAATTCGAATAACTCAGGAGACTAGTAAAGAAGAAAGCTTCCAATAAAGCCTACGTGTATCAATAAGCTTACATAAATCAACATGGAATAGGCTCAATATTCAGCAAAATGAGAAAATCCTCAATGAAAGTCACATCCTTGCTTCAAACAGCGAACGTGCATTCATATACAGGTTGTGCAGAGATTCTTAAAAAGGCTAGTCAAGTGGATCACAAATGTTTCAGATTGTTTTATATGGCGGTCCTCTGCAGCATACGCTCTCAAATCAGAGTCTCCTGGAGGGATAAATATATATGTTTTGATAGCTACAATTTCACCGAAAAAAAAACATTAGCAATGACATGGGGCTAATAAACAAGCCAAAACAACAAGTGGAACAGTCCTCCTCAGGGTTGAAGACGCCAGCTTATAAGCCATTGGACTAATAAAATTTGCGGTTCGCACGAAGGACAGAGCAAGATAGAGAGGGCAGGAGAAGAAAGGCTGGTATAACTTTTACGTCCATGTACAATAAAGGGTGTCAAATAATTGGGACAGAAAGACAGATCAGCATGTCATTCACTTGCAAGGCATATCATCTAGAGATGTCGAGAAAGTGTCCATTTGAAGGACTGTTACGACCCCATAATGGCATAATGAGCCCCTACCAAATCCTACAAGAGTCCTTTCGGTGACCACAATGGATGGCTCTTCAAAATCTCAGGTGCTATTTTCACAGTTTGAAGTTGAGTTTAATGGTGTTGAACGTTCTTTCTGGGATACCGTGGAGTATGACAAGAGGTTATTGTGTGGATGAGAGTCAAACAGAAGAAAAGAAACTTAAATGTTTCAACATTATTTTAAGTCGACCACAGTTCTAAATTTTATGGACCATACTCTTTTTTTCCAGGACCACACAAAGGCAAGTACTGTACTGACTAGTAATAATGGTTTCAAAAACCCAAATAGCTGTCTTAAAAACTGAGCGAATGGTCGTGAAAACTTAGAAAGTTGTCTTGCAAATAAAAATTAACGGTTTAAGGATCAATCGGTTAGTTACCAAGTTGTCTTGAAAAAGAGCAAGACTATGTAACGAAGTGTTTCTTTAAAGACATGGGCATGGACATAGAAAAAATCTTATAGGACTCCATCCTTATACCCACAATGTCTGCTAAATGGCGGCTTTGTAAATTTCGAAAACCTTAGGTTCTAGTTACCTGCATATTTGCATATTTGAAAATGAATGAAAGAATAAATGAATGAATGGATGAGTGAATGAGTGAATCAATAAATGAATGAGTGAATGAATGAATAAATAAATGAAGGAATAAACGAACTGGACACAATCATATTACCTCATGTTCATTGCTTAACAATCCTTTCTTGTCCTGTTTGCCTTTATCCGCTTTCTTCGGCATTTTTGTCGAGCCCTTCGACGGAATGTCCATCGACGAAGCTTAGGACAAAAAGTCATAGTATTACCGACAGAAGAATATGGATCAAATGCTAGCAGTGGTATACAGCAAAACATAAGTGAAGAGTTAGGGGCACATTCAAACTAACATAGGTTGAGAAATACCAAAACGTTAATGATACCTTTCTTATTGATGGTATCCTTCGGGAGTTTCTGTTGTCCATCTTTCTTTTTTGTAGAGGTTTTGTCACTTCGGGTCTTCTTCTCTTCTTTTATATGCCTGCGGAGGAAGAAACATTGCTCGATTTATTTGGAGTAAACAGATTTTGATTGAAAACTCGAAGATACCACCTGATTTAAAATTGGGAATGAGAGAATAAATCCAAGCTGAAATGAGGGCTTTCATTTTTCATTTCATTCTTAACTTCATATATTTACTCTGCAAAAGACAATAGGCTCAATTACATTGACCAGTAAAGGAGAAGAGAAACTTCAAATGAACTTTAAGATGATGATGATTTGATGATGATGCAAATAGTGATGTCCATGGTGCTGCCATGCAAATGGTGATACCAGTGATGATGCTGATGGTGATGTCCATGGTGCTACCATGCCAATGGTGATACCAGTGATGATGCTGATGGTGATGCCTATGGTGCTGCCATGCAAATGGTGATACCAGTGATGATGCTGATGGTGATGTCCATGGTGCTACCATGCCAATGGTGATACCAGTGATGATGCTGATGGTGATGCCTATGGTGCTGCCATGCAAATGGTGATACCAGTGATGATGCTGATGGTGATGTCCATGGTGCTACCATGCCAATGGTGATACCAGTGATGATGCTGATGGTGATGCCTATGGTGCTGCCATGCCAATGGTGATACCAGTGATGATGCTGATGGTGATGCCTATGGTGATGCCTATGATGATGCTGAAAGGTGATGCTGATGATGATGCTAATGCTAATGGTATTTCTGATGGTGATAAAAATGCTGATGGTGATGCTGATGGCATTTCTGACGGCGATAACAATGCTGATGGTGATGGTGATGATGATGTCAATGCTGATGCCATTTCTAGTGGTGATAACCATGCTGGTGGTGATAACCATGCTGGTGGCAATGCAAATTATAATGCAGGTAGCAATAGTGGTGCCCATGAAGATGCCAATGGTGATGCAAATGGTGACGCAGACTGTGACACCATTGCTCGTGCTGATCCCAATGCCAGAGGTGATGCCAGTGATGATGCCGATTGTGATGCTGATGCCAATGATGATGCCAAAGGCAATCCAGCAATGATGCAGATGGTAATGTTAATTGTGATACTATTGGTCGTTCTGATGTCCAAATTAATGACACTAGTGATGTCAGCGATGATGCCAATAATGATGCTGATGCCAATGATGATGCTGATGCCAGTGATAATGCTGATGCCAGTGATGATACTGATGCCAGTGATGATCCCAATGGTTGTGCTAGCAATGATGCTGATGGTGATACCAATGATTATGCTATGATAACTATGATCATGATGATTACAAGTAAAAACGACAAATAAAATGGTGCTGACGTCGATCATAGGAAAAGTAACAATCCTGAAAATAAGCCACAACGAAGTGAACTTACCCACTTTTGACGCTTGGTGGACGCTGCGTTGAGCTGACTGAGCCTAACCCTCTTGACGGGCTTGAGGGCTAAAGATACAGTGACATTATATTAAATATAGACGCATTGAACAATGCCCCCTTATATCCCTAAGAAACTTCCTATTTAATATGGCTGCATGCCATCGCAGCACTGATTTCACAGTAATTTTTAGTTTGCTATGGCTGCACACCATAGACGCCCTATTTTCACAATAATTTTCATAGGCACTATGGCCATAGTCACTATAGCTCCCGGCCATAGGCGTCCCACTTTCACAATAATTATTATAGTCTCTATGGCTTAAGTCACTATGCTTGCAGACCATAGACGCCCTACTTTCACAATAATTTTTATAGTCACTATATGGCTATAGTCACTATAGCTCCCGGCCATAGACGTCCTGTTTTCACAATAGCCTTTATAGTCACTATAGCTTCAGGCCATAGACGCCCTACTTTCACAATAATTTTAATAGTCTCTATGGCTAAAGTCACTATGCTTGCAGACCATAGACGCCCTACTTTCACAATGATTTTTATAGTCACTATGGCTATAGTCACTATAGCTCCCGGCCATAGACACCAGACACCCAGCTTTCAAAATAAACTTTATAGTCACTATAGCTCCCGGCCATAGACGCTCTGCTTTCACAATAGTCTTTATAGTCACTATAGCTGCAAGGTATAGTTGCCCAATCTTCATAACAATTTCCTTTAATGGCAAACGGTGGATCGATGGTTACTTCATCGGTTTCATTTGGACTTCATTCTGACAGTTTCAAATTCAAAATAGCACGTGCTGTACCAAGTAGGTACAAGCTATGCCATTTAAATCTTTTCATTTAAAGTTGATATCAAATCATAGATTGCAGATAGTTGTAGTTGCAGAATAAGGGGCTAAAACTAGCTGGAATCGTAAATATTTTTTTCCGTAAATAGTTGGTTTGAATTTTTTAACTGTCTTTCAGGATTAACTATATTGTTTTGCACATAACTTTGAATAAATCCTTTATCACTATTATTATAATTTTAATGCCACTTACCTCATCGGCTGATTTTTTTGAAAGAAGATGGCGTCTCTGGACAACCTCTTTGTGAGTGAGAGCGAACCGAGAAAGGGACTGCAAAAAGAAGGATTACTGTAACAAGACAGGCTATTGAAGGATATTTTTCGATATAATACTCAGTTCCAAGTCAATATTGCTTGCAGAATAATCTTCAAATTTATGGACTTCCAATTCAGTTACAGAGAATGTTGGGTAAAAGGAGAAGTGTACATTAGCAAGATTACACCTGTTTAATGATAAACAACTATGTATGGCTAACTCACTATGCTAGTGTTGACAGGAAAATACTGATTAAAACAGGGATAGCAATTCTATGATATTGAAATAAAATTGCTCAAATAATATCATAACAAAAGTATGATACTACAATGATAATACCGTAACACTAGCATGTCAATTCACAGAACTACCACAGTGATATCATAACAGTGTCATGACAATTCATAATACTGCCAGAATAACATAAGAAATTGCCATGATAGCCCACAATATTCCCATAATACTATATCATAATATTGCCAAGGTGCATAATAATATTCCTGCAGTACTATTACAAAATTAATGGGAATTCATAATGTTGACATAGTAATATCATGACAAGTTGTGGTATCTTATAACATTCCTGCAGAAATATCCTAACACTGCAATGACAATTATTGCGATATTAATATTGTCTCTATGTCATGGTAATATCGAAACAAGTAACAATGTTAAAGCACACACAACGAACTATGCTTTAATAATATACAATACCTCAGCCAGTTTAATACAACCGGCGTCTGCAATCAGGTTACTTCCAAGATTTAACGAAAGCAAAGTGCGATTCATGCGCAAACCCTGAGAAGTAAAGATTACCGAACAATTGTGAGCATCCAGTGAAAATTATTGAAACATTGCGCCTTTGCAAATGGACAGAGTTATAATATGGCTATAATATTAGAGAAAGAGAATCCGAATAACACGGTTATAATATTAGAGTGACTATAGCATCTATAAAGTTTCTTAAGTTGATCCATTTGCAAAAGAAACTGGCAAGTGGCTAGACGAATGAGGCAAAGCTCAACACGCAATTCAGAGTTCATAGCAATTCAATTCAATCTTGTCAGAGTACATAAAAGAAGGTAAAGGTTGGTCCCATATACGATCCCGTACGTAGGCGAGTGCCCGTTAGAGAGGACACTTATCCTAAGCCGCCGGCATAGTGAGGTAGGGTGGCCAGTTCCTTTCCTCGCCGCCTTTAACTTCCTCACTGTTGCCACTATGAACCCATTTGCTGCTGGGTGGACAATGAGCGAGCATCCCAACTATCATCTGAGGGTTCGGCTCGAACCATCGATGTTTTGCTCAGTAGTCAAGCGCTCTAACCACTTCGCTACTCGCCCATCAGAATACATAGTAAGCTATAAAATGTGCCCACTTCTACGAGCAATAGTGGCAGGTAATACTTCTTTACGGAAGCTTGTTTTTCTATAGATATAGGTACAGAAACAAATTACAAACTAACAATTTACTATACAACACTACGAAGATGATAACAGGGGGTGCAAAATAACATGACTACCCCCTGGCCTGCAAGGTACTACTCTAGTCGAACAACTAAATTCCACAATTTGTGACACAGTTTGTGACAAATTACGGAACCTGGTAGGGTCAACAGTTGGAGTAGATACAGGTACACGGACTCTACTCAAGCAAAGAGGTCATACGTCTTACCGCAGCGATGTGTTGTGCTCCTGTGCAGGTGATTTTGTTAAAGCATAAATTTAGTGTCGTAAGATGCTTGTTGTCGACAAGCGCGTTGCCAATATTTTCTGCACCGATATCGTTTACGTAGCAATTCTTTAGTGAAAGGTTTTGCAGGCTACGAAGAAGAAATTACGGGGAGGTAAGGCAAATGCACAAATAAATGAATGAGTGAATCAATAAATGGATAAAAAAGTAGGCAGTTAAACAATAAATAAAGCACTGGATGAACTAATCAATGAATTGACCAATCAATGAATGAACCAATCGATGAACTGACCAATCAAGAAATTGATCAATCAATGAAACAGCCAATCAATGAATTGACCATTAAATGGATTGACCAATCATCGAATGGACCGAATAATGAATGACACAATCAACGAATCCAAAAAAATCAATGAAGTGACCAATCAGTGAATCGCAAAATCAATGAATCAGCCAATCAATGAACTGATCAATCAATGAATCAACCGAACAATGAAAACACCAACGAATAAATGAATATAGGAGCAAGAAATCAACAGCTCAATATGATCCGGACTGTTTGATAGAAGAAAAAATAAAACGAAAGGAAGGAAATAAATGGAATGTGAAAGGAAGAATGGACGACCATTGGGGGGAAAGAAGGTCACCCAAGCTGTAATATAATGAAAAGAAGGAATGGATGAAAAAATGAAAAACATAGGGAATGCACAGTGTAGTGAGAAAAATGAAGCGAGAAAAGGGGAAACAAATGAATGAAAAGATGACGTTGAATTAGATGTTGAAATACGATATGATAACAATAAAGAAATCAAGTATATGATGAACGGTGGATAGTATGAATGGATTGAGACAAGAAAGTTCGAGATATTTTAGTGGGATGTACCTGCTTTCCTCTTTAAGAAATAAATCGTATCTGTGTTGCCTGATGTATGCATTTCCGTCCAAGCAGAGGTCTTTCAATGAATTGCATTGTAGGACTACTTTTGATAGCTGTTCTAATGTGCTGTCTTCAAGGCCGGCATTCCACAAACTAGAAGAAAAGTTCATGAATATTTATTAGCCCATCTACTACGTAGTAATGTCAGAGCCGTAGGAAAGAGCGATTTTCTGCATTGCAAAGATGCAACTCTGCAAGAGATGGTGCTAACTTGGAGCTTGAATAGCAGGTGCTTGTAAAATTCGGTCAAACCTATTGAGCGTTCAAGCAGTGGTGGCACTCAAAGTTGAAAGGTACTATTCGAACGAACGTTTCAGTGTAGCACATCTCTTTGTCAGATTGGGATTGATTCATATGCATAAACTCATAAGAATCGATCAAGCCTCATGAGATTTGCTCTTTTCACTCATAGTCGTTCACGTCAACAAACATTCATCACCTTCATTCAACTTCTATGCAAGTGATGAAGCAGAGGTAGAATTGCCCCTATCGATTCGTGAGCGTGCATGAATAGCGAGAGATCGGCGGCTGCTACTACAATCGCAGCATATTCAATTCAACTACCTTCGTGTAAATAATAAATTTATAGCTTCGTTCCTGACTACCCAAAGGCAGCATCTTTCCTAACTATTCTCACCACAACACTAAAAACCAGGTTTGAAGAAATACTAGCTGTACATCAGGCTACATGTAATGGTTTTCATTAACGGCTGAACTGCTGACAGCCCGCTTTAAATGAGCGATACAAACCGGACCACTGTCATACCCCCAAATCAATGATGGACATCTAAGGAGGGGTAAAGGGGGTCAATCTCCAACAATATACAATAACAGTTAAGCAGTACACTTCCCCTTCGCAATATCTTCCATGGCATATTTCTAAGTCCTTACATTTTGGTTAGATTGAAAAGTGAATAACCAGACGTTCTCCCAAATAGATGCCAGCATGCATACGAAAACTGAGCGAAGTTTAGCTATGCACCACTATTTAAGCCCTGGTCAAATGATCCAACATTTCATCCAACATTTCACCCAACATTTGATGTTATGTTTAATGATGTTCAATGGTAGGGTGGTCAAACGATCCAACATTTCACTGAACATAGAAATGTTGGGTGAAATGTTGGCTTGTTTTTGATCTCGAGCAAATTTCACCCAACATCACTGAACAAAATGTTGGGTCACTGAACATAGTGGTCAAACGATCCAACATTTCACTGAACATGCATGTTCAGTGAATTTTGAGTGAAATGTTGGATCGTTTGACCAGGGCTTTACGCCTTTATGTTCGAACAAAATATAGACTCAATGATTTACAAGAATCTAACAATATCACTCGACTCCACTAATTTACAAGAGCAATGAACGTTTACGGAGTGATTGATCTAATTTAACTGCCGAACATCCACCCAAATGTGGATTCATGGAATCTTCTCTTTAATACTATTTAACAGAACATATAGTTAATAGAAGGGCAAACCGAAAATCTCTATGAAAAATGAGACACTAACTTGATGGAGACTAATCTCTCTTGTTTCGGTAATGAGATCAACAACACTTCCATCATTTTTGTGTCGATTTTCCAGCCTGAAACATGGATCATTGAAATAAACAATAGAGATGAAGACTAACTTAACAAAACAACGATCAAAATTAATCATCAAGGCGTAGTAAATCAACCAAGTGGCAAAAGCATAAGCAAATCAATCAATCAATCAATCAATCAATCAATCAATCAATCAATCAATCAATCAATCAATCAATCACCGAATCAGTAAATCAAGTACTTATTCATCCTTTCATTCTTCCATTCACTCATTTATCTCCTCAATTGTTCATTCATTAATTCATTCATTAATTCATTCATTCTTTCATTCAGTCATTCATTAATATATTCTTACACATCAACATACTGTCAAATAATCTCTCTCTAATACAAAGCCCTTTCAAATATTTCCTTCTTCCTTCATCTTCACCTACCTCTAATATAAAGCTCTTTCAAATACGTCCTGCTTCCTTCATCTTCACTTTCGATTTCAAGCCGAGGTTGGAAATAGTCGTATTTTTCCTTGGTCGTAAATGTCGTTGGTGCCGGCTCTTGATCATCCTCGTTCTGTTTCGGCAGCTCAGGAGGAGGAGGCGCAGTTTGGTGAGCGATATGGTTCCTGCTGCGCTCTGAAAGCAAAACGAAATTCTATTATAAGCGAATATTTAATGAATATATAATTTGATCAACTAAGCAACTAACTACGGTACAGTAGAATCCCCTTATGTCGGACTCTCAAGGGAGATTGGAAATTGGTCTGAGTTAACGAATGTCAGAATCAACCGAGTCTTTCAGTAAGTTGGAGTGAATCCAAGTGGAATGAGAAATCAGTCCGACTAAGCAAAAGTCTGACTAGTCCAGGGTACGGCTTAACGGGACTTAACTGTACTAAGCAAGTAAGCTTCATTGAATATATTCCATTATTAAAATTGAATATAAAATAAAAATAACCCGGTTTTACGCAATAGAACAAAGACAGAGCAAATAAATATTTCAAAAGTAAAACTTAAATCTACAAAAGGGTTGAGGATAATAAACATAAGTTTTGGACTAGACTCTACATGCTAAATCTCAAAAAAGTTTTCACGATTTCTACAGCACATGAGACCTATATAGTCTGCAGTTTTCTGATACTTCTCTCTCATCAAAGTGAGACAATCGGTCTCAACCATTGAGACAAGTTTGATTATAACATAGTAAACAAATATCACAGTAAACATGGAATTAACAAATTCATATTACGGTATCAACATGTCGCATAGGCCATATCGAAGCTGATCAACAGCACAGAATGCTTTTATGTGATTCTAGCACAATACTTTTAACGAGCAAGTTGAAAGAAAGATACGGTAATATCGAGCATATCCGGAGTAAAGAAATTGCAGTATATAAGCCTGGTTTCCATATAACTAAGGTGCCCGTGAGCGCTGGGGACTGCTTTCTTCCATCTGTCATGCTCCCGGTATCGCAGGCAATTAGGTTTTAATGGAAACACTTTCTAACGGTACCGCTGGCAACTGTTTGATGTGCCGTTACACACTTCTTTATAAGAGTACCTAATTTTTCGCTGAGCTTCAATATTCTTAAAATGCTATGACTTTGATCCTAAGAATATTGTTAAATTACTTGAAAAGTCTGTTGGTACTACAGAACTTCACTACAGCACGAAAAAGCGGTACCATGTTTTAGACATACTAATGTAATAATAGTATGTCTAAAACATGTTACCGCTTTTTCGTGCTGTAGTGATGTTAAATCATTCTTAAATTTTAATGACTTTGAGCATTAATACTCGTATAGACTATATTATTATTACGAAAAGTGTATAACCGACACTCCCCAAAAGACTTGCTGAGTCGCAATATCTAAGCCTTGATGAAGCTTGAGCCTCGCATTATTCGTAAACTATATATCTGTAAATTTAAGAGATTTTGAGCCTTGTTATTCCTACAGACTACATTCCTATAAGAAAATAGTGTGTAAGCTGCCGTTAAGTTACCGAGAATTTACCGTACCTGCCGGGAGAAAGTTTAACATGTTCTATTTTCTCCTGGTTACTACGATAACCTAGCGGTGCAGCAAAAAGTTGCCGGCGGACCGTAAGAAAGCGCTACCAGTAAAAGTTAATTTCTTGCGATGCCAGGAGTACGGCAGATGGTACATGGCACAAAGTAATTTAGTCAGTTGCAGGCACCTTACGGCTATACGGAAAACAGACTTCAGAGGTTGACTCAAATCAGAAGCGATGTCGAGGGAAAATAACCAAACTGACTGACTATTACCAGAACGCGTATCGGCCAAATGGAATGAGGAAACAGTTCCTAACAGAAATGATCCGAAAAATGAAAAGGTCATAATGCATATATTGCACGACAGCATATCTGTTCACAAACAGTTTGGTAGAAACCAGGTAGCTCACCGAGAACTGAGAAGTTCAGTGAAAACTAAGATGTAAACAAAAACAGAAGTTAAATATAGTACTAAGATATGGGTCATGAAGAGACACAGAGACAGTGACACATTTCAATGGAGCCAGAAAAAGAACCACTACCACGACGAGGAAGATTTCTGTCACTGGTGATAAACATCTGCTGTATGTGGGAAATACAGATTAACGATTTTTGTCGCTGGCAACGATGATTTTGCTACTGGCAATGGAAGCCAGCTGAATGCGGGAAACACAGATCAAAGATTTTTGTCACTGGCGACGGTCTTTGATACCAAGCTTGTTTATGATATTCGTCTTCGCTGCTGAAGACAAAAGGGCAAGATCTTGCTGTGTGTGGGGACAAAAAACAAAAGTAGAATGCATCAACGACGCTTCAGTTCACTTTCTGCCTAAAAAAAATGGAAGACGCAATAGCAGAGGTTTGCGAAAAAGATCTTGCTGTGTGAAGAGAATATGTTTTGTCATTGACGGCAAAAAATCTTTGTTGCCAGCGAGATAAATCTCGCTGTGTACGCTAGGCTTTAGAAAGTTTACTTCTTCATTTTACACATGTTACACTTGAGACACAATTGATGTTCGTAGTTAATCAACTGCTTTCCAATTGTCCAACAACAAATGATGCTAATGCACTTACTGCTGGTAAGCCCACGTTCCTCCCTGCCTATGCCACCCAGTCCTTTGCCAGTCCATCCTCCGATACGTCACTACCTCTTCAGTTTGCACGCCCGTGCTCTTCAAACTACCGATATAAAGCACTGTATGTTATAATGCTACTGACCTTCTTTTGATTCCTTTCCTTTGCTCATGCTTGCATCCAAATGCTGCAACGCAGGAGACGAGGGCCGGTGAGGCCTCGGCGCGATCTTCACAGTGGGTACATCATTTCTTGAGCACAGCTCACAGAAATCCTTCTCGAAGTCACCGGTCAATGTGTACGTCTCTGCAAAAGAAATACAATGTATTAAACTAAATATCACTAGCATAAGCTTAACATGACTTACAAGTAACGGGATGGACACCTAATAGAGGAACAGGGAAACGAGGAAGACCAAACCGAGGACGGACAGATGATATCGAACATAGAGTTAGAAGGACAGAGTAAAGTAATATGGATGCAACAAAAGCAGAATAGGGACGAGAGGAGAAGCTTGTGGAGACTATCTGCCCGCAGTGGCATAAACGAACATCGATGATCACAAAGCACAACTTAAAGCTTTTACCGCGTGAAAACAAATTGAAATTGCACAAAGCCAAAACAGAAATGAATCAAATCGTTACTATAAATTCATTAATTCATAATTACTAATTAAAACCAACTACTTTAGAAATTTCAGGAATAAATTACAACTATCAACGAACGTAGAAGAAAGCTACAACACGTGCTTTAACATTAATGAAGAGGGTGTTCATCAAAAGCCTAAATCATAATCATCCGGAACATAAAAACCCGGACATCTATATGCTTTAAACATGGCTTTCGTAGCGAGCAGACCTTCATATATTAGCTTCAAAACAAGGCTAAAAGTGCTTCTCACACAGCGGTTAGAGACATAATCGACTCAAGTCATACAAACAGATCTATTGAACTCCGCTGTAAGTAGTTCAATTAACGATTCATAGAAAAAACTAATAGACGTCGATATTCCTGTGCGTGACATTGGTAGTTAAGACTCATTTCCTACTGTTCTCGATGCCGAATAATACACAAAGAAACTTTGAAAATCACCCAAAAGCACTTAAATGACTGGAATAAGCGCAATTGATCTACAATAATCGTACTTCTTTTGCTTAAATGGAGCGGAACGGTATTGAGCTCTGGAAGTGTTTGTAATGGTGAAAACCGCAGCGAAGGCGTAAAGGGTAATTCATGGGCAAATAACATAAAGGCACTGGTATAGTTCGAGGCTGCTGGCACTGGGAATAATGAACAGAAACGTCATTGTTAAACACTCTATTGTCTCCTGTCTATACGATGTATGTTAATAACTAGTACTAAAGTACCTATAGTTAACGATGGCCTAATAGAAACACCGTATCTGAGAACCGGTACATACAGGAGATTACCTATATGAAAACAGATTTAACAAGGGCTGTCTGTTTCCAGTCAAAGACCCCACCCTGGGCCGCATTACATTTCGCACCGCTAGCCGATGCATTCTTTTCCCATACAATTTTTATGGGTATTTAACGTAAGGAGATTGTAGGAATTCTTAAACCCAAATGGGTGCCATTGATGTGAAGATGGACTATGCCATGTGAAGGTATACAGAGAGATTATGTCACAAGAATAGAAAGCAATATTACCATTGAAATATATAGAGGTATCAATTACAAGGCCTGTGTTGTCGAAGAGCACTCAAAGAGTCGTGCTGAAAGTGATGGTGCGCAGTTATCACAAACCACAAAGGGTCACCAGTGGATTTTACCTATGAAGCTCCAGGATTTTCCCCAATTTTCTATACTGAAATTTGCAAAAATTCCCTGTCATTTGCACTACCCTTCTATCTTTGTGTTCAGTCCACTGCAAGAAAAACTACAAATTGTTCTGAAAGACTACAAATTGTAAAATTCCCTGGTCTTTGCAGACTTCTCTTAAATTCCCTGACAGTTCCCTGATTTCCCCGTTTTTCCACATCGCTGGTCACAATGGCTCACTTTGCCAGAAGTCGTCAACCATTTCTTGGCTTACCGGTTAAAAGTTGGCAGAACGAACATGTCTTGCTTGTAACTATCGTTTATTATCCAAATTTTTCCGTAATCTTCGCTTCTACATTACAACTAAACCCCTTCGGCTCGCCACTGATTGAACATACTGGGACGAATCTATAATTCACTAGACATCTTGTAGTTTTCAAAGCACCTTCCTTCAGTCTCGTACAACTTCTGTCAGCTATGGAAAACAATCTGCTATGAAAAGGGGGAGTGACTATTTGGTAATCCACTTGCCTCTGCCATGGATTCTCATTTATGTATTCATGAGAAAACGCTTACAGTCCATTATAGCATCAGCTGCATTATCCTCAAGTGCAATGGTTTTCATTCAAGCTATAATTTCAATAGGGCAAACGCATTTCTTGCATAGCCTAAATACTTCTTGAGCAAACGAGAAAATCAAACATGTGGATTCAACCGATTCGTAAAACCAAGACCTCCGGAAGCCTCTTCTTGATTGTGGCAACCATATATGTATGGCTGGAAAAAACGTAGAATTGCCCCTCTTGACAAAACAGGGGCAAAGAGAGCAAGGGGGTAAAGGGGCAAGGGCAGAGTGAAATTATGCAGCATATGTATGGGATGTCTGGTGTGGCGATTTGATTTGATTTGATTTGATTTCAGGTAGTTATTTAGGGTAAAAACAATCAGTGTACACTGCTCTAACACATTCTCAATTAGAAAAATTAACTACAGAAGAAAAAGTTAAGTACAGAATATGTAGCTTCATAGAATGTAGCCTAATTAATTGAACAGCAAATAAAAGCCGGGGATATACTTATAAGGAAAAGTTAAGACAAGAGACAGATTCATCTGAGTCACTAAGTTCAGTTTGCTCTTTAACATTTTTCATTGTTTAATTCAGAAATGTGAAGATTTCTTTACTTTCCTGTTACAAGAAAGGGTATTTTTCGCTGTATTTGCTCTCCTCCTGTATCCTCGATACAATTTTCGGTAGAGGGGCGTGTAGGAGTAAGAGTGTGGGGGCATTACAGCCCCACTTCTTCGGTCAACCACTGGTTCTCTAGTAGGCAGGTGGGATTCGTATAACATGAATCCTTATATGGCACCCGTCCTGATGAAAAAGTGACCAGAGAGCATATAATACAAAGAGGCTATACAGAAAAACTGATGAAAAAACCGCAGCACGATGATTTGGCATTCGTGAGTACAGAGTAACGTGTTTATGCAATGTAGTACAGAGAAGATAACAGGCTTTTATGTAAGGACTAGCTGAATGCCTAGGTCGTAAAGTTCCTTATTTTGACCTATTTTGACCACATTGTGGCACTAAAAGTTGGTAAACAGTCCTTTCATCTTTGCTGCACATCCAGAAATGCCACTTCAAGTTTTCTGTTGGAGAGAGGGAGAGGTGACAGGTAGATTTGTCTTGCAAAAATGACTTTGGCCTGGCAAACAATGAAAAACATGAAGTGATGACCTGGCAGAGTTACATGCAGAAACTTGGGTGAAAAACTCTTGGTTAGAACTCTGTTCAAATGAAAGGCACATAACCAGTTAGAGGAAAATTTCCATGTAAGAGCAGATTTTGTCCTACAAAAATTACCGCTTTTCACAGTTGGGGGCTAACTCCCCAATACACCCCTCAAGTGACGTTCCCGTGCACATTTGGCACTATATGGGTATTGCAATTGCCAAAGTACTATAAGCATTGTGAGTTATAACGCAAACCCATCTATGAAACACTGCTACATGGGCTCTATGCACAATCCATACAACTTTCGCTTCGCCTAGAGACTTTGTCTGTCTTTAGTGGTGCAAGTTCCATGAAACTGAGCCGGCACGGCGCTGCCAAATAAAAAAGGGTGGAGGTGGACCCACATAAACTGTGGGAGCTACAAACAATAAACTGCTTGATAATGGCTATAAAAATCACTAGCTGGCAAACCATGGGGGCTGAAGCTCCTCCAGCCCCCAACCGCCGCCGTCCCTAGTGGCTGCGTATAAAAAGCATGTATAACGAACACTGAAAGGGACTGATACCACTGATACGCCAGACAGGGCTAGACAAGGTGTCAATGTCGACGAGGAAGTGTAGGAGAAGAAGTATAACATTGGTCAAACGATTTCATAAAAAAACCGAGATTATAAACGGCTTAATTTTTGATCCTCCACCTCTTCGGTGTAATTAGATATAGGCCGTATACAGACTGCTGGTCTAATAGCTAGCGTTATTAAAATACCAAGAAGGCCAACTCGGATTTCATAAGTCATTTCCTTCACACGCACAATACCACCAGGCTGGATTGTGTTGTCGAAAGGTAGCCTGGAAACCTTTGTATGCCACATGATTTCGCGCCAATATATTGTTGCATTGCGTTTTTTCCATCCTTAAATGCTAACAAGTTAACCTTATTCAAATACGCCGTCGCACACATACCTCAAGATTTGTGTGCGCCACATGCCTATGTCGTGGCCCACGCTCCATTGGAAAGTGTCCAGACTGGAAATTTCCTGAAGATCATCAGCTGATATTTAGGCCAGTACATTATAAATTTGCCTGGTTATAATTGAACCTTGTCCAATTGTAAAACTATTTTCCGCCTCTCCTCGCTTGCTTAGCCTCTCAACAATACGGTATATACAAGATAACGCAATATCCTATTTACAGTGAACAAAACTGTGTGAACCTCGGAAACAAGGCTATCCATACCAGGGGGAAAACTGTTCTCAAATGAACACAGAATGGAAAATACTAGCAGGAAAGACCTAAGGGCCTCTATTGCTTAAAGAAACAATCTCAACGCGACCACATGGCACAACGCTTAGAACACTCACCTCCGCTTGGCAGCGTTACTGCTGTATGTTTGATTAGCGATCTGCTTATCTTTGCCCATCTCGAGCTTTTTGTACCAGACATGCCAGCGTTATACACAATACCCCACGACGGTCAGCACACGAGTCAGTCAACAAGCAAGTGCTTCTGGCAATTTCTTTCCAGCATGTAAGTCATGACAAGCGTGCTTTCGCTCTTGTTGCTAGGATAAAACGCTACAGCTTCCGCGATTGATGTGAGATTGTCTGCCATAAACAAAACGTCTTGCACGTCAACGCTCTGCTACGCTAAGATTACCGCAGCAAACTGTTTTCATGACTTTTCTAAAGCCTAATAAGACTCTAAAACACGTGACATAAGCATTACGTCACCTCGATTCTGATTGGTCAGTAAGTTTTGGTGGGAATAAAAAATTTTTCGACAAGGCCTAAGCATGGTTAATAGTTGTGCCGTTTGCGGATTTAGAGCAACAAAAGGTTCAGGAATCAAGTTACACCGTCTACCCTTAAAGAAACCAAAGGCATTAAAGTGCCCTCTCCAGTGTTTGACTATATATAAGGAGAATATACCGGTTAATGAACACACAAGGGTATGCAGCCAGCATTTTGTTGGCAAAGGACAGAGGAACAAGGTTTCGAAAACAGGAGACATCAGAAGCAGTAAGAGCTATGGAGAAAACAAAAACTCCCAGAAATTTACAGAACTGCTGTGTTTGGCTGATGCCTGTGAGATTCAAAGTAAGCTCCCTTCAAACTTAAGTCTCTTGTCTGACGTATGCAGTGCAGCAGCACCTTTGGTAAACCTACAAGTTCCTTCATCAGATGTTTTAAGTAGACCTGAAAGTATGGAGAACTCCTGCCTGTCTGAAAGTTGCAATAAAGAAACACAGACACAGTCTCATAAATCTTTTAATATTCAAGAGGTATTGCACGATGACAAAAAATTAAAGTACTTCACTGGCTGTCGTGACAAAGAAATTTTTTCAATTTGCATGAAGTTGATAACTTGTGGTCAAATTAAGGAAAGTAGCCATCATTGTCTTGCTCTTGAGGAACAGTTTTTGCTTGTTTTAATAAAGCTCAGATTAGGTATCACAGATCAATTTCTTGCCTACATCTTCAATGTCAGCCTCCCAACTGTTGGAAACATTTTCCATAATTGGGTTCACAAAATGTACGGAAGATTTAAGCTCCTTAACATATGGCCCAACAAGGAAGAAATTCTCAACAGCATGCCAATATCTATTGCTTCAAAATGCCCAAACCTTCGAGTAATTATTGACTGTACTGATTTCAAAATCCCTAGGCCAAAAAATCCTGTTGCACAGCAGCTTACTTTCTCCAGCTACAAAAACTGCAATACAGCCAAGGCTCTTATTGGAATATCTCCCACTGGTGCAGTATGTTTCATCTCAGAGTTATATGGGGGGAGTATAAGTGACAAAGAACTAACAAGACGCAGTGGAATTGTGGAGCATCTTCAACCAGGTGATCTAATGATGGCTGATAGAGGATTTCTGATAGAGGAATTTACAAAGCCTCATGGAATAAAACTCAGTATACCTGATTTTCATGATAAAGGCGAACAGTTCACTCCATTTCAAGTATCACATAGCAGAAGAGTATCAAACATAAGAATACATGTAGAGAGAGCCATTGGGCGTATTAAGCAATATAAAATTTTAAATCAAATCAACTCAACACATATGTTACCTGACTTAAATAAAATATTTTACATTTGTTGCATATTGTCAAACTTGGATGATGTATTGATCAAATAAAAATGTCAAAATTTACATGACTTTAACTTTCAGTGAACCTTTTCAGCAAGAATGAGTCATAGAAATCTTCAAGCTTTGGGATATTCTCCTTTACCCATTTATGGTCCTTTCCTATCCTTTGAACAAAAATATCTTTTGAAGTGGCTATTACAAAGTCACAAAAACTAAACATGTCACTACCAACATAGAGCTGTAGCTGACACTGGTGGTAATAAATATGATTTTGTTTTAAGCCCATTGTGCCTGCTTCATTGGATTTCAGGCAAAAACTGCTCTTTCTGGCTGCATCAGGTATGGTACTGTTCCAACAAGAAACTGCTGTTTTTACCTCAATGCATCCTTTTGAACCATCTGCCTGTACTACAACAGCATCTGGAGATGCACCAAGCCAGCCTTTCTCTGGATGAATTAGAAATCCAGCTGGCTCAAGTGTTACTTCTTTGCCAGTTAAAGTCAAGGTGTGGTTTTTGTACCTTACTAAAAGCTGCTTTTCATATTCTTTTCCCATTTGCATTGCTGCAGTTGTGACTTTGCTACATAGAATAAAATTTAAGATTGATCTTGGAAATATGTGGGAACTGTTTAAAATTCTGCCACAAACTGAGCCTGTTATCCTACCTTTTCTAACTTCAAACCACTTTTCATCATCACTTTGTTTGTTAGTTGTTGAAAAAATTTCTTGGCGCTTTGTGCCTGAAACTGTAAGATTCGCTTTAAATTCTATCCATTTCTGGACTCTGCTACAAGCTGCCCTACATGTGCTCAAGTTGCTACTGCAATCATTAATTGGTGGCTGTGATATTGATGCACCATTACATGTCTGCTGGTCCTGACTGAGGACAGTAAGCATGCCCATTTTTATTTCTGGATGCGATGTTTGATAATTTTTCAAATCTGTTTTAAATAAGTTCAATGCATCTAAATCAGACTGGGTGACCAGATCATCATCCTCTGAAAATTGCCCTTGCAAGTAACAAACCCTCTTCCTAGTCTCCCTCTTTGCGACAGAAAAATCAATTTCGCTGAGTTTTTTTGGGGAGAGCTTTCTTTCCCTTGGCCTGTTCCATTCCATTAGTCTATCTGTACATGACAAACCTTCGGGTCCTGAACTACCCATGAATACCCTGACAAAGTCCTCCAACGCATAGCACAATGACGCGATATGTTTACAACTGGCTCTAGGGCCCTTTCCAGCTAAACAGCCACAATTTGCGAATTGAATATCTGCAGAGGAAGCTTTCAGTCTTATCATCATTTTGTATACTATGTCTTTGCGCATTTCTGGCAAGCACGTTGCAACAATTATTATTGTATTATAGCCAGTTTTCAAATGAATATCTTGAACATGGCCAGCTTTAAACATGCTAAATGAGGACTCTCGTAGCGCCTTAAAGTCCTGCTTTGATTTACTATCAGCGGCAATAGCTTCAATAAAATAGTTAATGATCTGTGACATCGAAAATTTACCTAAAGTTGCATAAATTGATGGCAAGGAGTAAATCTGTGTCAGTCTTAAAAAGCCTGTATCGTTTTCAGCCATTTTAAAGCCATATGTTTTGCCCACCAAAACTTACCGACCAATCAGAATCGAGGTGACGTAATGTTTATGTCACGTGTTTTAGAGTCTTATTGCCCTTTGACTATGGAAGAACTTTGAATTCTTTACACCCGGAGAAGGAATAGCAAGTCACATAAACTTCTCTTCTTCACCTCAAATTCACGGGGGCAACTAATAGATGATTGCTTACTAAAAGACAATATGCAGCCGAGGAAATGTGGCATTATTTGCAAATTACACTCTTGCTAATAAGCAACTTTTCAGTGCTGTTAACACTCGGAAAGCAAATGTGATGTGAAATAGTCCCATGGTATAAAAGTCCAGGGGGCTAACATACGCGACTGGTTATTGCAAAAGCTGCCAGAGGCAGCACTACGTGGGAGCTGGGGGGATGTATCCCCCTGTTTTTTCCATGATACGATATGTAACTCGCCCAAAATTCGAATAGAAAAAGTTTGAAAAGGTGGGAGATTTCTTGCAAGGTATAATAATTGACAGCTTCTTGTCAACCTTTAGTTAGATGGTGAACAAAAGGGTGTGGTAAAAGGGCGTGGTTCGGTCAAGTCCCCCGTCTGGGGTGGCTACCACCGTCCCTGAAAGCATGGCTGAGACTCGTTTAGGCGAGGTTCAGAAAAGTTTATAACACTTGAAGGAGAAGCCAAGAAGCTGTACGTAACCAAATAGCATCCAAAAAACATCCTCATAGCATCCTTCCATTGTTCAATGTTCATTGTTTTACATAGTAGTGTGTGAATCACGTCCATTGTGTGCAATATTAGACCTGCCAACTCTGGCAAAGGTAATGGTTTCTTCTGTGTGGTGAAGTGGCAAGAAACCATGTTACGAAGTAAGCAATACAACCAACTTACTTTATATATAATATATATAATATATATAATATATTTATATATATATATATATATATATATATATATATATATATATATATATATATATATATATATATATATATATATATATATATATATATATATATATATATATATATATATATATATATATATATATATATATATATATATATATATATATATATATATATATATATATATATATATATATATATATATATATATATATAAGCAATTCAACAACTCTACGAAGCACAACTTCACAACAATAATCCCAAATCCAGCCTTTAACTCGTTTATCTCTGCTCTTCTCCATTCTCTTTCTACTCCGTTCTACCCTAGCTCTACTCAACTCTACTCTATCTCTACCATATAACGGAGAAACTGCACGGGTGATTAACATTCCGTTCCAGACTTCTTCACGCCTGGGGTAATTATGATTACACAACATTTTCTATAAGAATATCTAATTTTCACTGAGCATCAATAATCTTGAAGTTTTCTGATTTTGTGCCTAGGAATATTGTTAAATCATTCTTAAGTTTTTGCGATTTTGAGCATTAATTATCGTATAGATTATATTTTTAAAACAAAAAGTGTGTGACAGACATCCCTGAAGAGTTGCTGAGTCGCATCATAGTGTAACAAGTTCAAAACAGGACAAGCGAGGTTCACTCCTATTTTGTTTTCTAAAAACCTATAAGCCTTGGTGAATCTTGAGCTTTGCATTACTCTTTAATTATTTTTAAACTTCAGAAAATTTGAACTCTGATATTCTTAAAGACTATATTCGTATAAAAAATTATGCTTCTTATGCTAAAATTATGCTTCTAATTATGCTTAAATTATAATTAGAGTTGGAGATGCTGAACAAACTGGTAAAATTTCAGTGTATACTTGAAGCAAGAACATATCTTCTTAACGCATCACAAAAACCCCATCCCATCAGCATTGGGAACTAGGTGGCTTCGCATCTTTTCCCGCTGTGCATGATGGGACGTAATGTATCTAGTAGTTATAGCTAGATTTTGTACATGAAAGGTGATAAAAAGCCAAAAAATACACTTATCACACTTCCGGATGAGGGAGAAAGATGATCCTAAAAACTCTTGGGTGCTATGGAAGAAGTGTAGCTCCGCCGCTAAAATTAATAGGAGCTATTTTGAGGCCGTAGTTTTCTTTTGAATTTCAAGTTTTCTAAAATGGTTCATTTTCGTTAGAAAATGCTTGAGGGCGTGAGAGACTACAAGCCAGGTATAACTAACTGCTACATTATATCATCGCCCCTTGCATAGCCATTCTCACCCTTTCATGGCAAGTTTTATTATACGTTGTATAAAAGGGCGTGGTCTCAAAAGGGCGTGGTTAGTTAAAATCCCCCAGTCTGTGGTGACTGGAGCTGCCAAACTTATCGTTCAGCACTGTAACAATCATTCATACGGTAATAGTACAGAGCGAGCAATGATGAAAGAAATCCGTGCGCATATTCCCGAGTGAAATCAACACACTCGGCCTTCATCCGAAATTGCACCCAATCACCTACACAATATTTAGCTGACAAAGGGAGAACATGAGTTATAGCTTTTAAAATCTCATGAAGCTTTTTAAGGCAACTTCTATCAAATAAACGTGACAAACCATGCTATGGTTGAAGCAGAGCTTAACATAGGAGATGTCAATGAGTTACGAAATTTATAAAATTATGATTTTATGAATTTCAGGAGTTTACGTTGAACTTGAAGAACTTGAGATTGAAGAGAAATGAATGAAATGAAATCGAGTTGCAGAAAATGAATATAAGTTGTCTAAAGTAGACTGCACTGAACTCCGTCAGAAATAAAATCTGTGGGATTCACTATTCGGTAACCTAAAACAAACAATGCTAGGCCATCTTCCCTGCCACTTGTACCTTTGAGTAAACCTCATTCAGAAAACTGAACAGTATAAGCATATCGCACACTGGCGATTTCTATCGCAGAAGCAGCAAAAATTTGCTGCAAGCGATTAAAATCGCCCGTGCGCGGGCAGCAAAAGATGCGATTTTTGTTGCAGGAAAAGATTTTCTAAACCATTTTGTTTTCTGCAAAAAAAACAAAAATTGCACTGTGTGCGGCACATGTGACTGAAACCTAGACTGTATGTGAACGATCACCCAATCAGATGCGCTCGACCTGCCACATGATTAATTTTTACAGTGACAAAAACTGCTCATCTGCGGCTAGCTAAAACATGCAACAAAAGCAAATGTTTTCTGTATCAGCGGCAAAAATCGCCAGTATGCGCTGGCATTACACGCAGGAAAGCCTCTTTTCAACCTGTGTGAATAGAGCTCTCGGCAAGCATACCATAATTTGAAATGAAATGACAGTGTCCTGCTACAAAAAATTGCAAATTATAAAGAAAGAAACGCCGGTGGCTGAATTTGAAATCTCTGCTTGCTATTTCTTTTAAACTTGAGCAGTATGTATCACAATGACAGTGGAATGGAATCAAACAAAGAAAGCAAATAGCTAATAAGCTCCTTCGGAGAAATCTTCGGGCGAACCAGGACTACCTCGCGCTTACAGTATACAAGTTAACCGTTGTTTGTCACAGTTTAAAACTTAGGGTTAGTTCCAGCCGCTTTTGCGCTACATTCGCACAAAACCAATCAACGGTATACAGTAGTGGAGCTCAGGTGTTTACACCTGGGAGAACCCAGCGTAGTTTATGCATTACAGAAAAGGTATACGTCGCATGTGTAAGCACATACTTACTTCCATTTAAAAGATAAATAACATCTCTCTCCTTCTCTATCCTGAACGAGCTCCCTCGACTCTTGCCACCAAAACTGCTTCTTGATCGGATCTCACTTTTCTTCCGATCCGGCATATTACACGATTTTCAAGATCCGAATTGCGAGCTTTGATAGTAGGCTTCGTAAAGGTGAGCAACAGCTCTGCTTGTGTGTCCAGTTCAAATAAGAGATCAAATCAAACAGGAATCCTGTGATAATTATTAATGACAAAAAGCCGTACAAATACATAAGAGGCAAAGATGAAAACTGCCCCCGAGAGATGCGCCCAATCTATGATGAATGTCAGCTCACAAATCGCCAAGACAACGCACTTCTTCCAGTTGAGAATGAGCAATATTTGTGGCTATCTCCTAAGGGATGGATATGCTTTCATTCGGCCTTAGCATGGTTACTTATCAATCATCCCATAAAACAGTAAACAAGTAAACAGAAGGAAACTGCCTTGTTGAAGTAGAAAGAAGGTTGCGACGAACACCTTGGCGATGCACGGCTTCATGAGAGGTAAGAAATTTTAGCAGCTTTTGCATCATTGCTATAAGATAGGCCAGGGAGGGGCAACCTTTGGTATATGGGAGCCACACCTACAAAGACGGATCCCTAGTTTGAACTGGATACGCAAGCAGGGTTGCTGCACCCCAGTGCGAAGCTTACAGTGGGATAGTAAAAGTCTTGCAATATGCCGGAGGGAAGAGAAGTCCCATCAATAAGCAGCCGTGGTTGCATGAGTCTAGAAAGTTCTATTAGCTGCGCACAGGCCCACCCAGGGGGGCGGAGGGACAGGTTGATCCGAGCATGAATCTGAGAGAGGCCCCCTAAAGCCATGAAATGCTTCTTTCCTGATTTTCTACATGTCATAATGACATCACCAGGAGTCACCGCCTTTTTCAATTGTCCCGGGTCCCATACCACCTCATGGTGGGCCTGGCTGCGCACGTTACTCGCTATGTGCATCAAACGAACAGTTAAACGCTTCACATATAACGCATAAATACTTATATAATACTTATATAAAAAATACAGGAAAATACTTATATAAAAAAATGATACAAAAATGCTTCGGCACCGTACCTCTTTCTAGCAACAGGACTAATCTATCAATCAGGGAGGAGCTTAACCTGCCCAATAATACGAGGAATCTAGTACAAGGAATCACTAGAAGAAAGCTACAGTACTTCGGACATTTGAAACGACATGAAAGCATGGGGAGAAAGATTCGGGAAGGACGAATGCCTGGAAAGAGGCAGACAGCGAAGGAAATGGGAGGACTGTATCTCGGAACATTTGGGAATGTCAATTGCAACAGCAGGGCAATATGCACAATGCAGGACAGCATACAGGGTAGCCGTTTATGCAGCCACGTCCTGAAAAGGATATGCTACTGATGATGGTTATTATTATTCTGTAATTTAGCTTTCGGTGAGATTACAATTATGATACAGATGAGAATCCTCATGTCTGAACTTTTGAGTGCCATACCTATCATCTAAACGATATTTCAAACTAAAAGAAAACATTCATGTATATTTATGCATTCTACAATGGGAACAAAATATTAATCATTGCCAGTTTATTTAGTAGAAACATATCATAACGAGACTACTTGAAGATAGGCATGAAAAAGCCAATTCAAGGCGTGGCGCAATTCCTGCTACATCTTTACACGGACTCCTTAGGAGGCTGAAGCAAGATAATGCAATGGCCTTTTAAAGGTAATTAACTATCTCTCCTGTTCCCAAAGGCAAGTTGCCTTTGGTGTCACTTACGACCAATTAGTGAATAAATTCGGGCAATGAATCACAAATTTCCTTTAATAGTTGACAACAAAAGAGATTAAAGTTCTCTTAGGAAAAACAGCATGCAGCAGGCAAAACTTTACGAAATTGTACTTTGTGAGGCTTTGATGACCCAGGGCTACATAACATGTATGACGTATGTCTTTGATCAGCGCCCATTGATGCGTTAAAGATACAATCGCACAACCGATAGAAAATGTCGGGTCAATTTAGTAAACAGCCCGACAAAAGATGTCACAAGAAATATTCGCTGAGAAGCTCAATTATTACAATAATATTAACAACTATGCAAATGGATGCAACACGATGTTTGGTGCCAGTAATGGGAGAGATATGGACGAGTGGCCGAGTGGTCCGAGCGCTTGTCTGCTGGGCGGAACATCGATGGTTCGAGCCGAACCCTCGGATCATGGTTGCTTTTCCTCGCAGGTGTAATGTAATGATAAATCTTTACCCACGACTACCCTATCAGCATAATAAATAAGTACTACAATAAATGACATTAATGTAATCAACAAAACTTTACTGCTCTACCTCGGGATCGTGTTTTGGGAATCTATTAACTTTTTAGGAATTCTTTCAACTTTCTTTTGAATAGAGAGATTGTGGGGTTCACCCTGATGTTACTTGGAATTTTATTCCTGTCTTTACACCAGGGTAAACGAAACTTCCCCTCAAGAATTCCAGATTTCGCCTAGGAATGCCAATATAAATATGGTTCCTCGTTGGGATCCTTGCCCACTGTCGACCCAGAAGCAAATGGGTACCTGATTGCAACAATGGGGGAGTTAAGGGTGGCGAGGAAAGGAACTGGTCACCTTACATTTCATTTTCATTTCATTCTAAAATTCTTTACCCAGGGATACAATTCAGTTTGAATCATTGTTTTACAATGTACCCTGCAACTAAAAATAAAAGTAACCTATTACAACAATGGTCTAAACCTATAAATATACATATACAACATACCTATTGATAAAAACGTGAATAAAAAAAAACAAAATATTAAAACCAGCTTTCCTTGAATATTTTCAATTATGAGCTTACATCATTATTCTGACGGCTGAGGACAAGTTTCCTCTCAAAAAGGCACTCACCAACTTACGGAACCGTATACGGGACTAACCTCTACCTTTACCAAATGAGAGGTATAACAATCAGATCTGAGAACTTCATGATGGTACTAAAGAAATTTCATTGAAGGAAACTGCAAACTTGATTCAAACTGATGTCTGGAGAGGATTATGCCACTCAATGCTACACTTATCATAAATTAATGATAATAGTATCTATGCAAGTGAATTTAATTTCATTTAATATTCTTATAATGTAATCGGAAGTTTGGTGGGAGTAATGGGAGAGATAACAGCTAGATTTGAGAACTCCATGATGGCAGTGGAGATAAAAATTCTCATAGTTGTGCCTTCAAGACAATTATTTGCAGCGAAACCAACTGTGTTTTAGGCTTTTCTTCTGAGATTTCTGGTAATTGGCTGGCGCCCGCATCTAAAATGATCACCCCCAAAGTACCTACGATCCAAAGCTTTGAGCTGAGAACTGTCATAATGAAAACTTCATCTATGTTAGGAAGACTGCTCATTCAGTACAGCTAGTTCAGTGATATAACACTATATTGGTTAGACAAATCCATTATAACATTGTTATTGCAGAATCGGAAAAAATTGTGAATATACAGTTTATATCTAAATGGCATAGCAGGCGAGTTGTCTGAATCCCATCGGAGACGATCCTAAAGCACAAGGTGAAATTGCAGGGAGCTTTGTTTTTGTCCTATAGCTATTCAGTTTAAGTATACAAATTTCAGTAGCTCTCTTGCAAGACTCTCTTGAACTTGTGTACGAAGAAAACCGCACCTTACGATGACAATTTTACGTTGCAGCATCGATCTATACACCGTTGCATCAAATGCAGACAATACAAGAAGCATGCCAAAAGCTTAGTTTCCATGTAATCGTTAGGACTATTCGGGTCACTGTGAATGATTCAGGCGACCCCGAAGACCGGGAATATTTAGAAATAACCCTGTTCTATCCTAGCGAAACTGATCTTTGGGTTCACAAGGTTCGTTCCTGTTATGTTTCCACAAGGTTACCTGCACCGTTGCATCCATTTACAGCAATCCAAATGACTCAAACGACTAAACAGAACCTAGGCTTAAGATAATACAAAAAATGTGAACATAAACTCTTCTTTTTATAAGAACCAGATAATTTTGCCCGAGGCTGGGTAGTCCTAATTTTTGACAAATTCAGACTAAAATGTTCTTAAAGTTGTTGCTACTTTTTCAAGAGCGATTTTTTCCATACATTTCAGAAACTATATTCAGTGCATAGTCCCTAAGAATTTCACCCGGGAAACTAACGAAAATAAAGGCTACGAATATTGGTGTCTATTGAAAACTTAAATATTATATAGCACATATACATTTAAAATAAATATAAACTAATATATTATATATTACATATTATATTAACTTATATAACACATCACTACAGCACGAAAAAGCGGCACCATGTTTTAGGCATACTGAAAAGCTTTTTTCGTCCCACACCTTTTCAATATGACTAAAACATGGTGCCACTTTTTCGTGCTGTAGAGAAGCTCTGCAGTACCAACAGACTTTTATATAGCACAATTAGTATGCCAAAAGAATACGGGTGATTTTTCACCTATAATGTACAAGATCTAGCTATAACTACTAGATATATTACGTCCCATCATGCACAGCTGGAAAAGATGCGAAGTTACCTAGTTCCCTTTGCAGATGGGACTTGCAAATCACGCATACAGTTTACCACAAGAAAAATAACACCATAACATCAATCAAGTTTACAAATTAATTACAAATGGGAGAAGGGTAAGAAGTGAGAAAAAGAAAAGTAAAAGCAAAAGAAAAATACGGGAGGATGCTGACATATATTGCTCGACAAGAATGAATACAGTAGCAATATCTATGATATCAATGATATCAATATCAATTATCAATATCTATAATATCAATGATATTGTTGCCCACTGTGGGTAAATGAGTGCTTGTGAAAATCCTCATCTGAGACTGAGCATACTTTAACAGTGGTCTTATCTTTTAAGCAAAGTGTGTTCTCATAAAAACGAATGTATCTCTTCTCTATTGATGGACGTCTACCTCGGAAAACTCATAAGACACCGTAATTAGAAATATAATACTTCACTGGGGTGGCAAAACTTTAGATGCCATATAAGGGTATAGGGTTGCCACGCTTACGTAAGCAAACGCGAATAATCACCGCAGTGAGTTTCTTAAATAGCACTAAAGGTTTGTAGATGTAGCTGAAACACAATACTATTCTTTCGAGAGCAATCAAAGACCAATTCACTTATAAGGAGCAATGTTGGTCTCTGTGATTGTGCCACGTTGTAGCTTTCAAGCATCTACAAAACATTGTGTTGGTTTGGCTAAAGTAATTCTATTTTGCTAACGATTATTTCCAGTAATACTCCAGACCTCAAATAGATTATACCTCCTTGAAGTGACATACTATGGCCTGAGGGAAACCATTAAAAGGCTGAAGGAAAGCCCAACTCAGCAAATTTTTGGGTGAACTGCAGCATCTTGTTACCAATGAGTGAAGGCTAGGCCGGTGGCAAAGTGAGCTCACGTACACCTCACATTAATTATAGAATCCTTATTAGATAAACGCCATTCAACAAAGCGACCTGAATCCCTAAGAAGCCAAGATCTCATTATATATGTTTATCAAGTAATGAAAGCAAGGTACGCTCAAGGTTGCAACCGAAAAGTCCGCTTACCAGAGACGTATAGAATGTCGTCCTCACTATCGCTGTCCATAGTATATCTCTCAAGTCAATGCAGCAGAGATTTTGCAAACAGCGTTGGAATCATATGACTAAAGCTATAACATTGATGAAGCTATCGCCACTAAAGACGAGAGGTCAAACTCTTCATCGATCAGCAGGAAGCCTCTCTTCTTTAGATAACAACTTAGCTCGAAGGTGAAAAAGTGAAGTTATACTCAGTCGAACACATCATTCAACTTCACCTTCCCTTAGACATGTACGGCATACAAAGTATGTTTTAAATTCTTACATTTTGCAACAATGTTTTCGTTTAGGGTAATGAAGCGTTGATTTCTATGTATGCCAGACAAAAAGAAGATTATGACCATGGATTTTGATTGCATTGTGGTGTGCTCGAGATTGAAGGCAAAACACTGGTTAATTATTACGCTTCAATGAGAGTTGTAAATCGGAGGCTTGTTCACTCTGTAGGTCAAAAAGCTTCTTGATCACAAAACCACAGTTACGACACCCAACGGTCACCTTCATTAGTATGGAGACGAGGTCTTTTCCTGGTCTAGGAACGAGGTCAGCATTGGCCTAGAACCGTGGTTATAACACTCGGAGAGTAGCGAAAGCTTATAACTTCATATTTCAAAAGCCTGTATTGAAAAGCACAGACCAACAAGGTTCTTAGATGTATTGCAAAAACAACTTGAAATTGCAGCTAAGGGAAATATGCTTGTGTTTATAATATATTTATACGATAGATCTTCGCTAAAACAAACTTCTATTCAAAGTCCTCCAAAAGAAAAGAGAATCAAGTCAAAATACGCAAACAGCTGGCTAAAAAAGCACTGTGGGGTACGACCATAGATCGGTCAAGATGATGTCAAGGAATCCAGCACAGTATCTGTATCATTTCTAAGTACAAGGGGAGAAATAGATCTAGATTAAAATGCACGAAAGAGCGGAAACTGAAGAGTTCATGCACAAATTTTCACTTTCAAGTAAGATTGACAGTGATCTTGCAGTATATGTTGCAATATATATATATATATATATATATTGCAATAGATATATATATATATATATATATATATATATATATATATATATATATATATATATATATATATATATATATATATATATATATATATTGCAATAGATATATATATATATATATATATATATATATATATATATATATATATATATATATATATATATATATATATATATATTGCAATAGATATATATATATATATATATATATATATATATATATATATATATATATATATATATATATATATATATATATATATATATATATATATATATATATATATATTTATATATACCCCCTCATTTTAAGCTATATATATATATATATGGACCTGAAGTATCAAGAATAGCACTTATCCAAACTCAATTATAACATCGGGAAGCACAACGCCACCTTCAACATGATACCAGAAACCTGACAGAAAACCCGGAAAGGGACTGACTGACATAGATTTAAACAAGATTCCAAAACAAAAGGGTACCTGGAATAGACTCTTGCAAGGCTTGCCACCTCCTTCGCATTTGGATGGACACCGGTTGGACAGATGACCGCCTCCGTCGACCGACACTTCCTGCACGCAGCATCATTCAAATAAGCAATGACCAAATATTAGGTAGCTTTCTGACTCTGCCCTGTACGGTGAGTATTGTAGTGTGGGCTATACGTGTGTGCACGAGATGCCGTACACGTAAGAAACTTTGTTGGACTGGTCTCTTTTACGAGAGAAATTAACAGGTCTGAAAGGTGCTAGATTCAGTGAAATGTCAAATACCAAGGAAGTTTACAATGTGGCTTACGATCTGCTGTAAGGGCTTTCCTTTCCTTTCATCAACAGTGAGCTCGATCCTAAAATTCTAAGCAGACGCAAAGCGTAGGATCAATTTGGACCCAAGTCTTTATGCAATGCCCTACTGCCTTTCAGCAATTCCGGTCAAATATTCTCAGCCAACTACAACTATACCCAATCACCAACAATTTGTGTCCAGCTCCTAATACAGTGTCCTACAGCTCGTACTCAATCCTGTTCAATGTTGCCCAATCGGCTACAATTGTTTTCTACTCGCCCAGACATTTGAGCCCAGCTTTTAAAAAAGTCTCTCTCTTTGTGCAACGTTGTCCAGTAGGCTACAAATTCTACTCAAACGTCATCAATTTCTCCACAGTTTGCACCAAATAATAATATGCTTTAACCAGGCTCTTACTTTCAATGAACAAATCCTCTTCCTACCAATTTCAAAATAATTAGCCCAATAATATTGCTCTTGCTAACAAATCTGCATCAACTTTCTATTTCAGAAAGTCTAGTTATCAATTAATAAGAAGTCTGGGTTCAATTAGCAGTTGAGTGCACTTGTATCTCACTGACTGATCACTTCGAAATCAACTGAATCAACTGATCCACAAAAAATCAACCGAAAATTCTACTTGATAAACGGCAGAAAAACGGGGACCTCCTTAACTTGCGATGAACAAGCGCAATCAAATATTACCATCACTTCGCTTGTTAATGCGTTCAATTTTGTACGTAGGTCGTTCAATTTTGTCTTTATTGATCGCTCTTGGAAAACACAAGCAGCCACCACAATATGTATGATTTTGCTTCTTGCTGGATTCTCCTTCCAATAGTAGTAGCTTCATTGGCTGGGTGCTGAACTTATCGCACACCGCTGGCCATGAACCGGGTACTCAAATGCAGCTTTTGAGCTGCACCCTGTATATATATCCCAAAAACTGCCAGGGTCTAAGAGAAGCGTGTAAAACAATACAGGAATAGCAATGAAATGACAATGGGCTTGCGCGTAATCAAAATTCTCAATATCACAGCCGCAACACAATGCTTGACCTCACCTTTGGAGCCTCTCTCTGTAGCAATGGGCGCTTCTTTTTCAAGATAATCCACCAGAAATAAACAAAAAATTGGTTTTCGCCGCTCTAGTTTTGTCAATACAACGCCTGTCTTTGTACAGTCACATCAAGCATAGGTCAACTACGCTGTTTAACAGTTAAACACCATAAATAAGTTGTAATTTTACAGACCAGAGCCTTCGCGTCTAGGACGAAGACAGGTGAGGTGCTGTATATCAGCACTGTAAATAGGACTTTTGCATCGTTTAAGTGCAGGTAAATATTAATAAAACAATTTACGGAGGCAGTTGGGCAATGTGTTGCACAACTGTTAAATCAGTTAAGTCTAATGAACTTATTAGGCTCGAACACAGGTGGAAATATCAGCCAATAGAATACAGCTTTCGTAAGGGTGTGAGTTTAAACACTGATTGGCTAATACGCCTTCTGCTTGAACGGGCATCCTTTCCACAAAAATCGAAACTGTAAGGTATAGGAACAGCGCGTCTTACCAGCTTGTTGTACGAATTAATACTAGATTGATATCCACATATTGAGTTAAAACAGCGAAAAAAGTAAGCTTGAACCTTTCTGATGTTTAATGGAATGAACAATGCTAAATCCTAAACCACAAGGATGGCACCCAAGTACAATAAGACAGTGAGGTCGTTGAAATCAGACCACCCTTTCCAATGAAGTGTTTGTTGTAAGCAAGAAAACTCATGGATGCAATATCCCCATCGCGCGATGGCAGCTGAACAAATCTGGCAAAAATCACCCGTTAAAAGTTCTCTTAGCTTTTGTAGTTAAAAAATCGGTGGATTTTTTAACGCAAATATTGGTTTCTCAGTTGACATTGGCAAAAGCATTGGATAATCTGTTGATCTATCAATTATCAACTACTAACCGTCCCAATCCGGATCAACTGTCAATTGCAAACGCCAGTGAGATAGTATCTTCTGGTGGAAATGCTAAGACTGCTGAAGTACCTTTCAACTTGTCCCGAAGTCACGGAGGAAAAGTAGTTGAACTTGTCTTCTTTGTGAGTGCAGAGAAAAAGATATTGCACTTCACCAGCGTACAAAAATGCAAATATCACTTCATACAAAAGAAGAAAAAATCCTTTTGATAGTTTCTTCTTCTTTGTACACCTAACGGAAAAGATTTCGCCTTTAACCAGCAGATACCAGCTATAAATATCACTGTATGCTCCGGAAGGAAAAATAACTTAATTTGCTTTCTTTGTATATTCAGAGAATAAGATGTTTCGTTTCACAAGCAGCACATGCCAACCGTATACAAAAGGAAGAGAAACAATATGAATAGGTTCTCGTCTGTGTACAACTAGAGAAAAGGATGTCACCCAGCACCAGCTGGTACGAATTGCAAATAAGCTTGCATTCATCGAAAAGCAAATCACTGCAAATTATGCAATTGGCTATAGCTTTGAATCGTCTTTGATAGCTTCTATATTCACGTTGGGAACCAAATAATCCTCTTTACTGTCCCATTAAAGCTCGAAATTTCTTTATAGCATCCTCTGAAAACCTAAACCCGTCTTTGACCGGCTTTCTGTAGCTGAAAAGTCCCAGCATAACGGCTTTCTCGGCTTACATTACTGATCACAATGGAAATCTGCTTGACTATAGAACGAGTTATCGAAAATACTCACTGGTAGAACGAATGAAGGTCTACCAAATGCTTATCAATCTATCATTAACACAAAGTAACGCAGAAAGGCTTCTCAGATTCCTTGATTAAGCACACGATGCAATCAGTCTAGTGCAGGGAATAGGCCGTTGTGATCTCTTTTAATCCTTCAATGATAGACTTGCCCTAAAATTGCCTCCAACTTCAGCCAGAATCAAAAGTGAAGAGAGCAGCGTTTAGAACTCAAAGTATCAAGCCGATCTCTGGTATGCTTCTTCCTTGTGGAGTTTTCAAGGTCTGTCAAGACAGAGGTTCAGATGCAGGTGGAAATCCACTGGTAAATAGGCAGAAATTTCTCTGCCGGCGCTGCTTTTCAAGTAAAGCAAATTAAACGAGGATTTGAACGAGAAGGTAAACTTAATGAAGATGGATAATAAGGCTATAAACATTTCTTCCTTCACTATCCTCATGTGGTCAGCAAAAACCTCAGTAGTGTAGTACTGCCTTGCAGATAGAATTTACTGATGATATTATCTTGGTAGCAGTCCTGTTTGCAACCTAAGTTCACTTATTCTATCTCGGAAACCCCATACTGTGAAGATATGGACTAAAAATGATGCAAATGCAGAGGTAATAGATATGTCGAAAAGCATGAGGACTGTATTAAACACAACAAAGAGGAGAAATGGTTTAGTAGTTGAGAGGTATAACGAGGACGGACTGGCAATAGCGAGTATTGTTTGAAGAACAACTGAATGGAAAACGACTAAGAGGAAGTTAAAGGAGAATAAGGGGGGCAGATATAGAGGGACGTATGAACAAAACGTACTGAGACTAAGTAAGCTGTGCTCAAAATCGTAACGGCCAGAGAACTATGATTGTTGACCTGCTGCAAGTAGATGACATCCCCATAAATTGCCACAAATCTTATTTTTCTAATCAATGTTTTGTTTTGATTTTAATTCGATCTAAAATGAATCAAAAGTGTTCATTATATTACTAATAAAAACGAATGATAAATGAATACGAAAAGATTATTTCATACAATCAAATTGTTATATCGACTTCATAGCTAGCTATATCTACATATCAGTCAAATGTCACATGATGCAATTTAAACGAATGAAAGTCTTATAAGAAACTGTGAAAACAACAGGTATTGTTTTTTGTCTACTGTACTCATCTCTTCGCATGTAGCTAGGTTATATTCTGCAGGTTAGCACAGTGAGATTGGAGCGATATTTCCTCAATTCAACTTTTATTGTAAACCTCAAGCAACAGCTAGGAAAATACATACATATTACAACTAACGTTCCCAGGGGCTTGAGTTACGAGAAGTGGAGCAAGTGGAAAATCCCTTGAGAACAAGAGAGCTGGGATTTGCAAATAATGCAGAGTTGTAGGATTTCACAATAAAAGAGTTCAAAAACAAGATTCGAAGCAAAGAACAGGCATAAAATTGTAAAACGATATGAAATAGACCATATCGCGTTGTATGCTTTAGGAGGGCCCTTCAAACCAGCCCCTGAGGTGAGCAGCTCTTTCGATAAGAACCTCCTGAGATGAAGGGGTCTGAGTTGAAAAGAGCCACTGGGATGAAGGGCCTCCTGCTCGAATGAACTGAAAGTGAAATGAATTGAGGTTGATTGAACCTGTTGATCGTCGATCAGTGATGTAGTCGCAACGTCTAATCAGAACGATCAAACATGTGCTACACCAATCCAACGATACCTATAAGTTTTGCTAACAGCTCTTGGTCTTGTATTCTGGCTACCAATCGTCACATGCCAGCTGTCCCACGAACAAATCGTACCTCTGCAAACAATCCGGCTAACCACTCGTAAAATGCTTTAGTATCCGTGGCGTATTGTTGTTGTTCACTTTATTTTGAGTAGGCTGTTATAGCTAACGTTTTCAGCTAACGTAGGCCTACTGTGCATGCCGCATCCAGGCATGGGACTCCTAGTTTAACGTCCCTTCCGAAGGACGGCGGAGTGAGCAGCTTTGGTCGTTTATCTGGAAAGTCGCCCATCTAGTTGCTGACCTAACACAGTCAAACTTAACTTCAGGTAGCTGATAGAAGCTAGCTGAACCGCTTGGCCACTAACCCGATATCAACTATATATTTTACAAGGAACCTACATGTAGTAGGCAAAAATTCTTGCCTGGACTATCTTTGCGAGACCATAGTCCAGTGAAATTGGTGCTGATGAATGAGAGTCATTGTTTACACCTGATTTCGCACCACGAATAGCGGCCTTGAGCTTCACGATTGTTCCAAACATGCTTGATCACACGCAATTCGTGACTTTGCACGATGATCACGAGCTTTGTAACGACCTCGAGGCACTTAATAACCCAGAAGTTAATGCAAAACGGCAAACTAATATATATATATGTATCTATGTATATACATTATATATATATATATATATATATATATATATATATATATATATATATATATATATATATATATATATATATATATATATATATATATATATATATATATATATATATATATATATATATATATATATATATATATATATATATATATAATATTCACTGAAAATGGTAACAAGACTAGATGGCTGAAAACAGCAGAAACAGTAAAATTAACTTATATCATAAAACAAAACAATGTTGAGCGCAAACATGGAAGTCACAAAGTCAACAACGTAGTTTCCATCGAACGGAAAGCCTTGAAAGTGGCAATTTATACAGCGGCCAGCTGCGTTCGAAATGGGCAGGATACAACAAACATTTCTGGTTTGCTTGCTAAACTCAAACACAACTGATTGGACATAAATCAATTATTGAAAGTAAAATCTCAGCTTTCCGTTTATTGAAGGTTCAACTTCGCACGTCTCTACAAAAGAACTGCTAGAATTGCCATGAAGCTGCTAGGCCGCTAACGCTAAAGAAAGCACTATAGTGTTTTTCTTTCTAGTACATCATGTTGGCAAAAGATTCTGAGACCAAGAGCAAGCTGCTAACAAAGGAAGAATAAGGAATAAGGAAGGACGAGTAGAGAGGGAGATAATATCAGGGTCATTCAAGTTTGGACGTGTAAAATGACAAGTTGCAGAAACTTGGAGAAAGCATGACGGTAAGGCTTCATTGATTACAATTTCTTTGAATGAGTGAGGATTTATGGGATACGGACACAGTTGTAAAAACACCTAAATTTATACTGGGTTTTACCATTTGTAAAATTTGCTAGCTCTGAGCCAAAGAGCCTGATTACATGAGGAGGGCTGGGCCTATCAAGAGGGCTGGCTCTGCTACCCAAGATATAGTTTTGTTCGCGATTACATGAGGAAATTTAAACCTGCGGCGTATCTGTAATCAGGCTTGAGATTGTTATGAAATTATTGCTATATCTCAGCGATTTTGACCTATAGTATTCTTTAATTGAAACGCTTCTAACGGAACTCCCCGAAGAGAACTATAAGTAGAATTTACAATTTTTAGGAATGAACTGAAAGTCAAAGTTTTATGACAAATTTTGTTTTAATCCGTAGCAAAACTTTCCAGGAAAAAACTTTCTTGAAAATAAGAAAATTTCTAATGAAGTAAATATAAAGCTTTTATCTCTGGCCCTTACTCTACTGTACTAGAGAACACATAACAAATTTTAGCTTCATTTTGGATCACCCGCTTCTGAGAAAAGTGAAGTAAAAGATTTCTTTAGTTTTTGCATAAGTATGCAGATGATGTTATCAATTATGCAAATTTATGCAAATAAATTACGTGAAAAGATCTTAAAAATCAAACAGAATATGAAGATAGGGAGCAGTACCTCATAACATTCATTATTATTGACGTGCTCCAAAAAGTGTGTAGCCACCCTAATGAAAGAAGCCATGAATACGAAGTTCAGTATATTCACGATTATCCGAACAGCTCGGAATGAACATCCCGAAGAATTGCTGAGTTGCATCGTAGCTTAATGATTACGTGACAGGACAAGTCAAAATAACACTTGTTTCATTTTCTACAAAAACTCCAATAAACAAAAAATCTACGTCTTCATGAAATTTGAACCATTATTCTTAGACAATTCTTAAATTTCAGCGATTTTACGCCATAATACTCTTATATGCCATTTTCTTATAGTCAATGGACATTATTTGTATCGAACTGTTGAAAGTTAAATTTTCTAAAGAACATGTAAATTTCCTTTGATTTCCTAAAAGGGATTGCCGAAACCAAAAGTGTGTACCGTTCATGGAGTGTCTTGAATTTTAGTTGTTGTTCTAGCAAAATTTCTTAGTGCCTACAAGGACATATGTGTATATATACATACATACATACATACATATATATATATATATATATATATATATATATATATATATATATATATATATATATATATATATATATATATTTATATATTTATATATTTATAAATTTATGTATATATACAATGTCATAAGTGGGCTACCGAGATTGGAAAACGTATTTCGTAGCTTCAGCACGGATTCAAAATCACAAAGTTTAGATCGGAAGATCCCTGTGGTAATCAATTGCACCATTCTGGTACAAAAGAATAGCTGTGGACTCAAATGCTGGCGTACTTTTAAAGTCTAATATTATCGCTCAGTGACCGATGACCAGTAAAAAATTAAGGTTGTAATGAATAGGTTGTTGATAAACTGAAGCCATTTATCACTGATGACTCCCTAACTGACTAGTTATTAATTTATCCAAGCGGTCTAGCTAACTTGATTCTATGTGGAATCTACAGCGAGTATATATCAAATCTAAGATGAACCTAAGTGAACCTAGCTTTAAGAAGCAGTAAATCTAATATAAATCTGAGTGGAGTCCAGTCTAGTGCGAATCATACTAAATATAAGATGAGTATGAGATAAATCTAATTGGAATTTTGAATCAATAAAGTTGAATCGAACATGAACTTAACAGGAATCGGGGTAGATTATAGAGAGAATATATATTGATTCTAAGTATCCTAACTCTGAGTTGAATCATAAATGAATCTAAATCGAATCTGAAATGAACCTCAGTGGAATCTAAAATGAATCTCTGTTTCATGCGTATTTTGAACTAATTTGAATTTACATTTAAAACCAAAGAAACTTGATGCCTAACTGTCTTCTTTTGATCTATAACAGCTAAAAACCCAAGCTCAGTATGTTGCAAATATCCTGCTCAAAAAATTTTTCCTCCTGGTCTCAGATGCATTCACTGGATATTGATACATTCATAAATCATGATTCAATGCAAGCAGTATAGCTACCATATGTTTGAGCGCTCTGATCAAGTCTATTTTCTCCCAGCCTAATTGACCAATCTGCATACAAATGGGCCAAAATCTCGTTGTGGAATGTATGTACAGTCAGAATCCTGCACGATGATTGGTCAATTAGATCGGGAGAAAAAAAACAGTTGGCATCTATGCCAATGCAAGGAAAGTCAACAAATATACTATGTTTGCAGCAGTCGCGCCAAAAAGTACATTGCCAGTTTACCAGATCTCGGTCACCGAAGTCTAGTCCCTATTAAAAGAAATAGATATTGTGGCCGCTTTGACCGCGAAATGGTTAAATACACATACCTTGACCCAGGGCAACAGCACAGCTTGCCTGGAATATCTTGGCGAGACCATATTCCCGTGAAATTGGTGCTGACGAATGAGATTCGCTGTTTACACGTGATTTCGCACCACGACTAGCGGCCTTGAGCTTCACGATTGTTCCAAACATGCTTGATTACACGCAATTTGTGACTTTGCACGATGATCACTAGCTTTGGAACGAGCTCAAGCCACTTAACAACCCAGTAATTAATGAAAAATGGCAAACTCCATGAAATCTTTTACATATTAGTGAAGATCTCTAATGTTGGGTTTTTCAAAAAAGCAAGTACGCAGAAGCGGATCACGTAAAAATGCAGTTAAACCACCGCTTGTACACGCCTTACACGAGCCACAATGATTAAGATATTTCTGCTAGTAGACACACGAAGCTTTCTTCAAACCGCTCGCGATGATGTCAATTTCACTTCTGGATGAAGAATCATTTGTGTCAATATCAAAATGTAGCTTCTCGAGTCAAAGTTTTCGAAAGCAAGCGTAGAGGCGACTTTGTTTCAGACCATGCTGCAAATGACAACGAGGTTGTAATGGATTCCTCAATCACTATATAATGTTATTTGATACACTAAAGGATGGTCGGCTCTGCAACAGCTTCTGAACCAAATAGCCTCCCTAATACAGCTTGGATACCTATGGAAGAGAATCTAAGCCGTTCATTCACAGCAGATAATGATACTGTTTACAAGCAAAGGCACTATGTCTTTGCACCGTAAGCACCGCTAAGTTGCCCCAGGTTCTCATGTGAACAGTAATGAGACGACGTCAAAATCGTGAGAACGAGTCTATGGAAAGTACTTGTGTGATTAATTACTGCTAGCGATGTATGCGAGGAAATGTGAACAATAGGTACTTGATGAATACCATCGTAAAATGTTAGTAAAACAATGGTATAAACATCTGTCAACAATAGTTGATTGATATCAATAATAGGATATTGTGACAGTTAAACCGGTTTACACTTCCACGAACAATAGGTACTCGCTGCCACTTAGATGGGAATTAATGCGCACTGTATATTTAGCACTAAACCAATAAAAAAAGGGGAACCTTCCTCAACAGATTTACAAAATGATACGCACAGAAGCGGCACAAAGTTTCCAAGACTGCACACTATGCGGAAACTGCTTGATAAAATAACTCTGATAGTATCTAAAATTTCCCTATGAAAGAAACAGAACTCTTTTACAAAAACTTAACTTAAACTGTTCTTTGTCTAAAGGTAAAGTGTACAGACACACTTTCTAAGAAGTGGATGGAGTCTTTCTGTGGAGTTACACAAAGGGTGTTGTGGAAGTGAAGAACAAGAAAGTCATCTAACAGGTAAAGTTGACGAAATACAATGTTAGTTGTGATGACTTAACTTCAATAAGCAAATATACCCTATTCATAAATTCAAACCATCGTTATTTAAAGATCTTCTCTTGAATTTACGATCCCACAAACCGATTTAAATCCAAAATTGTGTGTCTGGCATCTTTGCCAAACTAAATGAAAAGGCACTTTGCCACGTTAAGTATGAATACAATAAAAGCGCATTTTTGACTAATTTTCCATTATACCAAGCTGTAAGCAAGTTTCATAAAGGTGTTAGGATGCCCATCAGAATGTAACTGAACAAGCTTGCAAGCGATACTGTTCAACTCAATAATACTACAAAACCAAGCAATCTTATAGGCTCTGAAACACTCACCTTTTGAATAGTCCGGCTCAGACGATGTAATGAGCCGGCTTACACACGAAGCCCTCTCTCTTCACCAAATTGTCAAAAATCATTGGTCTTTTAATAACGTAGGTTAGCCGTGCGGTATTTTGCCTCCTGTTTGACAAAGCACCGGCTTACTAATCAACTGCTTATACTAAATAACTAATTTCTAGCCAACCAATGGGGCTGCGGAGTAGCTTTCCTTTAATTTCAAAAAGATACTGCCGTCAGATACGCTTGTCGTGTCGTTATGTTCCTAAGAGAGTTTAGTCGAACGCAATTACGCCACAATCTTCTTTACAGCCTTTGCAAATAGGTATCTTAAAATTCACGGAGAACCCGTTATGAAACAGGCCGTCCTTGTCGCTATGCTCCTAAATGCGGTTAACTGGATGCTGGTACGCCACCGTTTTCTTTACAGCTTCTGCGAATTCTCTACGTTGCTTAACTAAAACGGATCATTGTTTGCGGATGCTTTCGCAAAAAAATGTAAACCACCGAAAACGGAACGGGTTCTGAAGTCCTGGGTCTTCAAACGGATGGTTGTATAGCTACCGGAAGGGTCTAGCTTGAGTTCAGTGACTTAGTGAACGAAGTTGGTAAAGATGCACCAGAGCACACAGCTTCCGAAAATTCTTGATGAAATCCGAAAATTCCGAAGATGGACGCAGATGAAGTAGCCGTAGAGCACTGGACTTCACGTATTCCGGTTCACGCACCGGCTTATTACCGCTTCTTCCAGCTTTCTAGACCGAAAAGTATAGCCATGCTTGTATAAATCAAATGCTGCAAAAATATCTTCCTACCACACAAACCGTCGCGTTATACATTAAGTTGTGGAAATCCCTTGGGAGTATAATTTAACTTTTCTAATCGCTGTGGATTTCGTGTCGTGTGTTCCGCCTTCCTTTACACCATGGCAAAATTAATTATTAGTAATCCATGCAAATGCCAGTTGAATAACTGAACATCATTTGTTAAACAGCAGAGCTAGAAGCTCAAACAACTAAATCAAATATTTCAGACAGTCTTTTAGTGCGCACACAAATATTTGGAGAAGAGGGCAAGACGGGTGAATAATAGGCTCATGCGAGTGCCAAATTATGCTGGGGCCAGAGAAACCAAATTCTCTGTTGAACACGCATATTTTCCAAGAACAGATACGATTAGCTAAGATTGTCTTAGAGACCAAATTGAAGTAACGAATGTGAGACTGTGGGTGGTTTGAGACCGACCCGGTATACATTACATCCAATGTGCAAACAGTAAAAGAAACCGGACTATTCAATGAAAGGAATCCATTATTGGATTTCCGTAAACAACAAATAAACTAGCTTTCTGCACGATGTTCCACACGAGGATTAGAAGTACAAGCTATTCGGTACAGCACGTCTCACAACATTTTCGCATGCGCATTACCAAATTAGATACATATGCATGAAGGATACACGCGCCTGTAATTGCGACTGCACAGTATAGAAGGCCATACTTCGTGGAAATGTGGCGCAATCGACCCGGTTCAAATCAAATGTAATAATCCAAGGTGCATTATATTATCCCAATTACAAATGCAAAGAATAGTCCTATAAGTGCCTTTTCGTGCGTCATCCTAGCTCCTATAGGTACAGTAAAAAGACTGAGTCCCATGTACGATTCCGTACGTTGGGGAGTACCCATTAGAGGGACACTTATCCTGGGCCACCGGCATAGTGAGGTAGGGTGGCCAGTTCCTTTCCTCGCCGCCTTTAGCTTCCCCAGTGTTGCCACCAGGTACCCATTTGCTGCTAGGTGGACAGCGGACGAACATCCCAACTATGATCCGAGGGTTCGGCTCGAACCATCGATGTTTTGCTCAGCAGTCAAGCGCTCTAACCACTTGGCCACTCGCCCGTGTATAGGTAGAGTACATACACATATAATATCCACAACTTTCAGTATGTCATTCTGAAACCTTGGTACGATAGGAGTTTCCATCACTACCAGATAGTCCTCTGGGCACAGAAATTTCACTTGCAATGTTTTCAATATTCGCGGAAACGTGTGCTAGGCCCTACTTTGAAAAAGGTCATCACTTCTAAATTCTGCAGTATTCTGCAAATATTATTGAGATTCTTTATTGGGAGGGTAAGACTTATCGATTGATTTATAATTTATCAACATATGGTGGGGTCCGTGAACTTAAGATCCGCCGGAGTTCCATCACTACCAGACAGCCCTCTGCAGAAACGCTTTTCAATTAGGTTTTCACTCGGCCATAGTTCAAAATCAAGAATTCAAGCTGGGCAGCATAATGGGTCTTAACTTCACAAATATGAATACTCAAATTCTACAATATGGGAAACAACCAAGAGCTAACACTCTTGTGGGTCACTTGGGCCGCATGTGTCCCGGGAGCTCTTACTTGAATAGGTCTGCTCTACAAAATACTCAGCCGATTCAAAAACAACTAAAAAGTTATTACGCGAGTTGAGTGGCTCCTAAAGAACAACTCCCTCGAAGAGCGGTTGGCTTATGGGAAGCACATGTAAAGAGAACTAAATATTCTTGTTTTGAAACTTCATTCTTTCGATCATTTGCAAATAAAAAATCTCACTAAAATAAGGTAATTTGTAGTTGGTTTGACTGATAACATGAAAAACAGATAGATAAAAAATAGCAAAACAACATATACATGCAACTGCAATAAACAAAAATGGTATCAAGAATCAATGGTAATTGGCAATTAAGGAGATCCGGGACAAAAATAATAATGATAGTACTAATAATTATTATGAAAATAAAGTGCAAATAACAGGTTCGACATATAAATCCAGGCTGGAAATTGATCCTGTTCATTGTTGGCAGCACGTTTTGGATCTGCAACTTTGCAATCCAGAGTTTGGCATTCTCTCAAATTAGCAACAAATTTTATTGTTGAATTCAAGACGTTCATCTGATGAAATATCACACCACATTGTTTCAACAGACTAGTAAAGCTCACACTTGGTGCAGCTGCTTCAAAAATTAGCGCTTTCTGTTGCGAAAAACCGTGAAATTCAAACTGTTTCTTACAGTTATCTTCGCATGATGGCGTAAAAATACGGGCATGACTTATATCGTTCGCTAGAGTTGACGAAGCAAACCAAACCAAACCAAAAAAACTTAAGGTTTTCGGCAGCTGTTGCGACATAACGTGCATCTTCTTATAGGTTCTTGTTACAAGTTATATTGTAGAATTGAAATGAATTGCTAAACAAACTCAATTACACATTTGCCCCAAGTGCACGCATCGTGAATACGCCAGGACGCGGGAAAAACACCAACGATCAAAGAAGATAAAGTTTTGAACTGATTCAACCAAAATATCAAATAGTTTTCTGTGCTAGGTAGGTCAAGCATTGAATAAAATATATGGCAAAGTTCTGATCACTTAAGTACCTCTGTATCTAATTGCTCAACATCACGATATATTTATTGGCGAAATTTCGGCTAGCTACTCGGCGCACAAACGAAAAACTACACCACAGAACTATCTTCAGATCCCACACGTTAACATAGTGTCTCCCAAATAGCACTGTTCCATTCTTTGCTGACAGGAAATAAGGCTGCAGTTTCCTTTCTGCACTAGAACAACTTGCGTCAGGCCTAGCAAATGGTGGCCCCCAGGACACAAGCAGTCCAGACTTCATCGTTAAGAGGCCCAGAAGAATATTCATTCTTTGTAATTTCCCATCTTGCGCCTTTTTGAGCATTTAATGTTGTGAAGTTGAAGAACAAAGTTCTTGGCTTTGCATAAGAGCTATGCATTGACATGAAGTTACTGATTGCTGGAATTGTGTGGCCCACCTTAAGTTCTTGACTTGAAAGGTGGCCCGTATAAACACCTAATTCAACAGAGTTAACTTACATCCATGCTACGTTAACTTGTGATTGCGTTAGTCCCATTATCTACATCTTGATCTGGCTGACGTGTGATTGCACTAGGCCCATTGTCACAAGTTGAAAGGTGCAGTTTTTCTGAGCTGCGAAAATTCTAATACCTGTTCTTGATAACCTATGGTTCCCTTTAGGCCTATTGCCACAATTTTGCAGTGGGAATCCATCTGATGCTTTTTCTTTCCACATACCATCTTTCTTCAAGTTCATTTCATTTCGACTTTAAACTTCTTTATCCTAGCTATATTGTGCAAAGACGACCTAATAATTCAAAAGGACTTTACTGCAAGGTAAGAAAATTTTTTTATAAATTATTAAGAAAAAAAATTATTGTGAGGTAAAAACACGAGAAAATAAATGAAACGAGTGGGACTTGAACCCGTGACCAATACTTAACTGTGAGATATATATATATATATATATATATATATATATATATATATATATATATATATATATATATATATATATATATATATATATATATATATATATGTATGTACATACATGCACACAGATATTCATATACACCATATTGAACTAGAACACGTATGTATTACTTCTTTAGAGTTAGACTATTCTGATAGGCTAGAAATACTCGTGATTAGTCAACTAAGTGAACATACGTAGGTCACAGTAACTGATCAATACATTGAGCTTGTGGTCAGTGAAATAGGCCTTATTTTCCAATATACAGTTCCATTACGTAAAATTAGCCTTTGGTAATCCACGTCAATCCAGGTCTACAATAGGCGAACTACAAAAACTCGAATTGGATTTGATTGTTTGAATGGGATAGTGATTATGGACGCTGGGAAATCTTGTGATTTAATTATTCCAGTGATCGACCAATTATGCAATGTATAAACTAACTAAGAACATAAACCGAACATTAATCATATATAACCAGCAGAAATAGCCAGCTCGCGCTAGAATAAAATCCTGACTGATGGAGCGACAGATCATTCACCGAATGCTGCTGAAAGTTATATTGTAAGGAACTTGGGATATTCCTGCATATGCTTGTGGTAGCCACTCAGATGCACGATTCATAAAGAGACGATGCAACAGTCTGTAAGCACCATATCGAGTGTACTAAACGTAATGAGGAGACGATGCAAACGTTCGCTATGCTTCATCTCAAGAAGACGCAGGAGTTCGTTACGTTTTACATGGAAATGATGCAAGAGTTCGAGCCGCCAAATATGGAGACGACCCAAGAGTTTGCTTATTCAATCTGAGGTGTGCGCCATAGGGATACATGGTGTAACACAGATGCCCCTGCTTATCACTAGTATTACTATTTTACAGCCTGCGATGCTGGAAGAGCAGGAAGAGAAAGGAAATTACTGGTGTCATGGTAATCACGTCACTTGTTCAACCTACCTTCATCACCCAGCGTTGCCAATAGCTCCCATCCGCTCTTGTATATCATTCCAGGACCCATTCACTGCGCATGACTTGGATGGAACAAAACCTTTCGAAAACAGGCGATCAATCTTGGCACTAGACCAGTGGACCCAACCTTTCTTAATTCAGCACCCCAAAAAACCCTTCCTCTATTCTCGCACCCCCTAGAACAATTTGTCTTCCTATTTACATTATGTTTCTGTCTGTAGTTTTTACAGATTTTATCGTATCAGGGGTGTATTCCAAAGCATACTTCCTCTAAATTTCAGTGAATTATTCTTGCATCTCAATGTTCTCGTATTTGGCAATTGGAATCCATTCAATAGGCTATCCTCTTCTCAATCTCAGTTTCAACTATCATTAGTTTTACAATGCAATTATTTTAAATGATTAAAGCAGATCAAATAACAAAGCTATACAATAAAAAGTATCAGTATAGAGAAGAAAGAAACAAAAAAGTCATAATGTTTTCCTAGGAGGTCATGTTTATAGGTAGCGTTGCAAAGAAACGCTAGTCCATTCCATATTCATATATAAAAAACTCTGCACGCAATGAGAGCTAAAAAGTCCTGGAACGCCCATTGAATAATGCAGTTTATTTTACAATAGAAAATATCATTTTACTTATAACAATGTTAAAGTGAAAACTTGGCTGCTTGAATGCTATTTGAGAGCAAATTTGACGAATCTGCTGTGAGTAATCCCTCATGTATGTAACATTGTTCTGAGGGGGGGGGGGAGTGGGGGAGCTTAGTCTATCACTCAAAAAATAATGGAAGTGTTCGAATACTTTTGGCAGGGATCATAGCCATAGCTATGGAAGCTATTAAGAAGGCTATATAATTTCATTCTACATAGCAGAAAAGCCAGATGCTTTGTTATTTATTATAGGTCATAGCATGACATATGTAATAGTGGAAGCAAAACAAATATCTTCTTGCTTAGTGTGAGGTAAATTTGTTTTAATACCATCAACTACAATGAAAAATATGCAATATGTCTGTAAGATGCATCGAATTTCCGGATGATTGCTTTTTATACCTCTCTTGGCAAAGCACAAGGTTACATGAAAAATTAAACATTCTTTCGTAAAAGAACCAGATAACTTTTGCTGAGGATCGATGTGCTTAATTCTGTAATAATCTTAGATCCAAATGTTCTTAAATTGTTCTTGTTCCAAGGGTGGTCTTCGGTAATAAGATTCAGAAAATATATGCAGTGTAAAAATATTAAGACACTTGGCCTAGCTGCTTTAGAAAATGAAGTAGCGCATGCGGATGTTTATTAACAACTTCATCAGAACTTGCTTGCAAAGAGAATGTGGACATGTGAGTGTTTGTTAAAAAAATCCTTTATGACGTTGAGTATGTTGCAACCGTGTTCTTATGCACGTGGCAGATCGAGCCTTTGTGATCAAACCTCTTCGTATAGTGAGTCATATGGAACAGAGATAACAGCCTAACTTAGGAATAAACTGTGGCAACTGTTACATCAGGAAATAAAAAATTCAAACACACTCTCTAGTTTCAAACAATGCAGGCCCTGCAAAACATACGCACCGGACATTGGGTCTCATACTTATCCTTTCATCTTTTTGTCTTCTGATCTTGTAACTACAGTTATATGTTTTAACTTTATGAAGACTTAGAGTTGCAAAGTTTTTGCTCAGTAGGCCTAAATAAGCTGTAATTTAGCTACTTTTGTTTACTACAATATAGCCTACTTTAAATAAAGCAATGATAACGGTGATGATGATGATAAAGATGATGATGATACAATACACAAAAGGAGCGTATTGGGCTCATTGTGTGGCTGATCCAGGCAACTATTCCGTGTTTTACAACACTAGATCTGCTAATAAGATGTGGAGAACAACGATGGATGTTAATTAGCAAAGGAGTTGCTGGGCGGTGGATGTTAATTAGCCATGACAAGAAAACAGGGTACTTTGGTTTACAGAGTGTTATGAAAGGTCAATTATTTATGAATGCGAGGGCAATAAACGGCTCAAGTCTATGGAAAACAGTATTTTTAATATAACATACGTGCTCATTAGCTAGCAAAAAGCATAAGAGGAGATTACTGAGTGTAAAATGTTGTAAATGGTTTACAGATAGCGTGAACAGGGATTCACTGTTGCATTTGCAAGTGTAGGAATGAACTAAGAAAGACATAAGCTAAATCGTTGGTTGGAAGAATGACGGAAATTGTACAGATTTCCAGGTTAAAAACTGAATGAATGAATAAATGAATGAATGAATCAATGAATCAATGAATAAAGGAAAGGATGAAGAAACTATTGCATAGTATGTAATGAATACAGTGATAACAATAGGAATGAATTCATTTACTGTTCATCGCTGATTCTGAAGCAAGATAGTATGGAACATCATTATGACAATGGTATAAAACTCTATCTTCCACAGAAGAGATGAAAAAGACGCGCATGAACTACATTGATTTCAGAAGGAAATGCAAGGCTTTTAATGAGTAAATTAGACACGCGCTGCTACTCGCGAGCGTGGGATCGGTTGTTCACGCTAAACAGGCAATTTTGAGAGCTTTCTTTGGTACTTAGATGTACGTTTTTGATAAAGCTGGCGTGAGCGACATATCGAGAGCATGAATTGGGCTGGGCTGGGCTGGGCTGGGCTGGGCTGGGCTGGGCTGGGCTGGGCTGGGCTGGGCGCGTGCCTGCGTGCTCGTGCGCGATCGTGCACGTCTCATTGAATGGCCTGCAATTGCAAACATTGACGCTCTAACTTATTTTAATTTAATTTTCCTCTTTTTAATTTAAGAATACACATTTAAATAAAGCTTTTATTGAAAAAACTGGGGGGTTTCTGCGTGCCTTCAGATTTGAAGGAAAATCATACCGAATGCTTCAACTTTAGTCAAGTGCATTTGGGCTAGTGTCTTCAAAGTAATGAAGACTTCAGGTGAAACATCCAAGAAGGCGAAGTTTCAGTTGTTCTTTGCATATAATTTTAAGAAGCATCATTTTGCTTTGTGTGTACATATAATGAATAAATTTTACTACAATATATCATTGCTGTCCTTTTTGCACTAAGCACGTTTATTGCATATATTAAATATGTATCTTTAGGTCACATATCAGCAAAAAGGCCAAAGCAGAGCCATGATGAACACCAGCAATAGCTCCCTATTGAAACAGTGTGCAGGACTACCATACCCCTCTCTTAAAAATGGCAAAATGATGTGGAAAATTCATGGCTGGCAAAGGCAAAGTATGAAGCAAAATATTTTATTGTCCAGGTAACTGTCACCAAATTTTTCATAATTTTCAGCTGTACTGAGTGCAGCATGTCTTTCACAGTTTGCTATTGGTTTGATTCATTAATCACAGGTAGAGAATAGCTGAGTTGCAATCAGGGATACCTACACTGGGGGCAGGGGGGCAGCTGCCCCTCCTACCCTTTTCCAAGGACTTAATTATTTTAGTGCAAAGATGTTTATGATGCGCCCTCAATAGCAACCTTGCCCCTCTGCCCTCATTGCAGGCAGGCATCCCTGGTTGCAATTAGAAATCCTTCAGACAACTATTAGACAGTAAATTTCAAATCAAATCATTAAAAACAAAAAAAGTCAAATTATAAATGGAAATAACTACAACAAAATCAAAAAACATTTGTAACTTATTGCATAAATACATGAAGCTATCATGGTGCAAGGCCAAAAAGATTTGTAGCAAAAAAATAACTTTGCACTATTATTCAAACAGTCCGTGATCATCCACATCTTAATCCAATTGTTAAATGGAGAATGTTAACCATAGACAATGGATAGGTTCATCAGCCTGATAATATTGCTAAATATTTAAAACTATGGGTCAGGTGGACATTTTGTTGTCTAACCCTAGGTTGAGAGCCAGATGTTTTCCTATCCAATTCGTGAACTAGAACTCTCTTCTACTTAAGTATTGCATTTTACTAGCACACTGAGCATACTACTCTTGGGTCCAAAATAAACATTCCTCATGCTTATTAATTTTTTGAAAAAATCCACCTAGGACATCTTTATTCCCGACACCCATTTATTACTCTCTGTCTATAATTTGATAGAGTAGTCAGCAACAAGAGAAAACCATGCTTTTAATTTTGTTTACAGTTTAAATAAGTTGTGAAACTCTTCCTTAGTTATTATAATTATAGAAATTTTCCATCCACCTCATTTATTCTGATCCCCACCCATTTAATAGATTGTTAGCAAATTTCAAAGCCCCTACTGTTCCAGCCCCCATCTATTTGGGACTTAAGAGTAGGTATAGAATAATGCCCTTTTCTACTACGGCTTTCTCCAAAACACTTCACTACTGGTTCTTATGAAATTTATTCTTATTCAGAACTGGATGTCCATCTGTGTTTGACCCCAGAGAGTGGATAACATGTCATATCTACCTGTGCACAGCTAATACAAAAAGAAATTTTCACCTATGACATACGACCCAAGGCATTTGAGTTGCAAGCAAGGCCAATATATTGTGTATTGCAAACAGTGACAAGAGGGAGAGAACTGGTAAAATGAGGAGAAGCATGCAACAGAGATAGATGATCATTGAAAATGATTTAAAGTTGTCAATGATGCCATTTTAACCAATATATGCAAGAGAGCAATCATATAATTGGTCTGTGCAGAAATTCAAAATGAAATGAAGCACTATAACAGATAGTTTGCCAACAAAAGTGGAGCTGAAAATCTAGACAGTTTTTAGACCAGCTCAGGAACAAGTTTGTCAATTTAATTGACTTTCTGTTGAAGCTACATATGCCAGATGGCATTCAATGTGTGGAGAATATCACTCAAGCACTATATTCTACTGCATTCACAGATATATAAATGGTGGCTGTCCATACAGCATTAAACTTTCTTGAACTAATGCCATGGGTTTATTGGTTTAAGCTTCTACATTCATGTGAGATTATTATGAAGAGAGGATTATCAGAGAGGCAGAAGTAGCAATTCAACATGCTGGCAAATTTTCTGGAAATTTTCAGTTTTTAATTTGATTTTTATGGAGCATTTTAGCATGATAGCTTTGAAACAAAATCAATATTTGATGCATTCTTCTTTACACTTGATCATGTGCTTTTTGTGCCTTGCAATAAACTGGATTTCTATTTTCATGAAACCCACATGTAGGATTAATAGGGAGACTTGGCTAATTTTTCAAAGTATAGACTGCTGCACTGTATTCTTTCAGTAGTAGTATGCTAGTAGGTTATTTCCTGAGCGCTCTTAGTACCCACAGCCTTCAAATAAACTAGAACGGACTCTAGTCTCTCGTCAAAGACACAAAACTTGAAGCGTGGCTGACAGCCCAAGTCTACCACGAAGAAACAAATAAACTTGCTACTTACTGTACTTGAGTCATGATTGCTAGCTGTTCTTAGTCGCAGTATTCACTCGCCAAAGCTTTAGGTAATAAAACATCCTCACAGCATATGTAATATATGGCAGCAAGAATTCGAGGAACTTATAAATTCTTACCAACTTCGTCTGTTTCTGAGTGAAGTGTAGAGGCTACGCTTGTGAGTCCCCTAGTTTTCAATCTATCAGATTCTGCTCGTTCATGATGACCATGCCCAACAGTCCTTGACGCGGCGGAACTTTTTTTAGCCATACTTGCAATCTCTAGTTTAAACAAATTTATCTCTCTCTTGAAAACCCCGTATACTCTTCAAGATAACAACTTGCTTCTTGTTGATTGTTCATTTTCCATAGGCCACCATTTGTCAATGTATTAGTGCTAGTTTCTAACTGTTGCCATGGAGATGTATCACGAAATAGAGGTCAAAAGCAAATGGACTTGCAACAACAAGTTATGGAGATATCCACGCTGTCAGCAGCTCGTTTTTCTTGCCCACGGGAATATGAAAATTCGTCTTGCGCAGAAAACACCAGTATATTCACGTATCTCAAGAGAGTGGGCCAAGATAAATATTGTTACCTTGCATATCAATCAAAAGTTCTCACCCCTAACATGGGAAAACTTCATTGTTTTCTATAAAAGGGTGAGATGAACCGATGCTAAAGAGCCGGAGTTTTCAGGGGAAGATCATACGACTTGCCGATAAAGGGAAGATTCTGCCTATGAATTATTTTTCAGGGAGATGGTGTTACACCCACGATGCCATCAACAACTACAGTAATGAATCAAATTGAAGTTAACGTGGCCCTAGGGGGGAAAATTCTGTCTGATCAAACATTTGATGCCAAGAATGAAGAGTATGATCATTGTAAACACTTTTTGAGCTGCATAAATTATTGATTTGTACAAAACCCATTAACTCAGATAAGTCCCAATTTGTCTAACGGTTGAAGTCTAGCTTTATCTGTGTCGCTGTTTAATACAGTTGGCAAGAAATTGGAATATTATATTGAAATATCGGATAATATTGGAAAAAGATACTGAGACTACCAAATTATCAATAGTTGAACTACTTCCCCCTTTGGGGCAATACTCAGCAATAGGGAAACAATTCCATGCCATATGGCTAATAATGAGTGAAGGGGGAGGGGAAATATAAAGGCAATACCAGTTTTTACGAAAGCTTCAGTTTTCTCACTCATAATTTTTGCTCAGGGTTGCCGATTCGATCTTGGGAGATCTGATGCACTTCACGTTAACTCTGCGAAAATCTAACGTTAGTTGGGTTTACAAGCATTTTTTATCATAACAACTAGTCTACAAGAATATAAAAGCTCAAAATCGCTGAAATGTAAGAATAAATTAATAATAATGCATAGCTTAGCTTAATCGATATGAATCAAGACTTAGATTCTATACTATATGAGTTATGCTACAAAACAAAAGATGTGCTCAGTTAAGTGCCTATGCGAGAATTGATCGTCCATAGGAAAAAGTAATTAGTTCGTTAGCACTCGAGCAGAAATAGTGCTGTTATATTCAATTGTATACTGCAGATATAAAATTTATTGCTCTGCCATGCTTTTGTTTGGTGTAAGATGAAGGGGCACACATTTGCTGTTAGGTAATATCTCTGATAATTGTTTACTTATATCTTTCCGTGAGGGTCAATACCTAGCACCAAAAACTTTCCAAATCCTCCATATCCGCTGATATTATTTCCTGACATCAAAAGAGAAACAGACATTAAAAAACTTTTTTTTCCTTTCTCTATAATTTGTTTGTTTGTTTTTTCCTCATAAATTTCAAATTATGAATTGTAAGTGCCTTTCGTGGTGGGAACTACGATGACCTAGTGTCCATTCTCGCCATGATCGGCACAATAGTTGTACTTTTGTCTTTTGTATTTTTAATTGATTATAAAAAAAATACAAAAAAAGAAAGAGTTGAGTTTTTCCTTTTGATTGTTAAGGGAGTCTGCACCTTGTGTCGCTCAAGAATAAACTTAAGGATAACTTTAGGCTCAAAATAATAAAACTTCTATGAATATTAAAGCTCAGCGAAAAATTAGGTTCTTTCACACAAATCTGTGAAGAATCAAAGTCGGGTCGTGCAGTGTAACCACGCAATAAGGTGTACCACATGGTTTTAAATCGAATTATGCTTGTAAATGCAATTGCAATGGTGTTCAAAGGTAGTTTTCTGAAGGAGTTCGCAATACTACCAAGCTAGCTAACTATAGTTCTGGGTTGCAGGTTCACATTGAGTTTCGTAGTGCCAAAGGTGAAGAAAAGAAGGATGAGCTTTTGTGACAGACTTTCGAACCTGACAGCCATTCCATAGGCAGTGTTCATTATATCCCATAGTAACAGAGGTAATGACAGGATCAAAATAGATATACGTATTTGTGATGAAGATGCAAGAATTGGCATTAACACGAGGGTATCGAGAAGTAGGTACTCAAAAGTACGTATTGAGAAGAAGGTGTTGAGAAGATGGTATTAAGATGTAAGCATTAAGAAGTAGGCATCGAGAAGTTGTTATTAAGAAATGATATTGAGAAGAAAGTATTGAAAAGTTGGTATTGAGAAATAGGTGTTAATAGATAGATATGAAATAGATGTAGGCATTTAAAAGTAGGTAATGAGAGATGGTATTGAGAAGGAGGTACTTAGAAGCAGATATTGAGAAGTAGGTATTGAGAATTAGGCATTTTGAAGTAAATATCGAGAAGATATAGAGAGGTAGGTATTGAGAATTAGGCATTTTGAAGTAAATATCGAGAAGATATTGAGAGGTAGGTATTGAGAATTAGGCATTTGGAAGTAGATATTGAGAAGATATTGGGAGGTAGGTATTGAGAATTAGGCATTTGGAAGTAGATATCGAGAAGATATAGAGAGGTAGGTATTGAGAATTAGGCATTTTGAAGTAGATATCGAGAAGATATTGAGAGGTAGATATTGAGAATTAGGCATTTAGAAGTAGATATTGAGAAGATATTGAGAGGTAGGTATTGAGAATTAGGCATTTTGAAGTAGATATCGAGAAGATATAGAGAGGTAGGAATTGAGAATTAGGTATTGACAGGGACGCCAGAGCATATTTTTGAGTAGGGGGGGGCTTGGGATGAGTTGCAAGTCCATATGGAAGCATTTAAAAATGAGATCAGGGGCGGAGCCCCTGAAAGATTATATTAATCCTGTCTTGGTAGGAAACGGCAGATAACATCAATGGAGTGTTGTTGAGAAAATTTAATAGGCCTTATTGCTACTCTATAAAGATTGTGGCCAGATCAGGTAAAATGATAAAGACACACGTTTTCAGAGCAATGAGGTCATGTTAAGCGCTAGGCGACCAAGAACACAGAACCCTTCCCTGACTTTACATGTTTATGAGACTTTTGGACCAGTCTATAGCACCACGTTTTGAAAAACTTAGATTATTTACCTCTAATAGGTCCTGATGACTCCGGCTCTGGTACTTTTTAAAGGTGAATGAACTTTAACACGGATAAAGGAGATATACTTTCTATTTGGATCGAATGCCTCAATCTTGATATCATACATGAGCAAAAAAGTGGGGGGGGGGGGACTGCAGCACCCCAGCCCTCCCGGCTCCGGCTCCGGTGTATCTGATTGAGAAGAGGGTTTTTGAGAAGAAGGCATTAGGAAGTTGGTATTACGAAGTAGCTATCAAGGAGTAAGTCATTACAAGCAGACAAATAGGTGTTCAGTAGAAAATTTTTCGAAGTAGGTTGCATTTGTAACAAACTGACTAATATTACCGTATTTCCTTTAATAACCGTCCTGGGCGCTTTCAAATTTTCAATGATAAATAGAATGAGCAAAAGCTTCCTATTGAGGAAAAGAAAGGCAAAGATGTCATTTACTTTAAAACTGTATATTTGATCACACTAACAAGCGATCATCATCAGAGTTAGCTAGTTATTTATCATTGTACATATTTGCCATACAAATTTTCTATGCCTTTGGGTAGGCGCTTGTTCTAGGGGGGCACTTGGTCTACAGTGGGCACTTTTTTGAGTAAATACGATAGTTATAGATTGTAAGGATGAGTTTCGTATGTCACACAAAGGTTAGTATCGCATCTGAAAGAACTGAGGGTGGCTCTTTCTGTCGCAGACTTTCGAATCTTTCAGCAATTCCACAAGCAGCTTTCGGTGTATCTAACGGTAACGGAGACTTTGAGATGGGTATAAATCTCAGGTGTAGCAACATACAAACAACCACACTCGTAAGCAGATGACCAACTAGGTACAGCTGAGCAACAAGGACGTGCGCGAATTGGTAAGTTTACCAGCAAAGCATGAAGTGTAATATATCGATTATAACTGATGCTGTTCTCTAAGCTTCATATGAATGAAAGTAAAACCCGCACAAAAGAACCTAGAACTTTTAAATAATCTTCTTCATGTTTTTATGCAATGAGGTGGTTCAAGTAATAAGGATTCTTAGCAATAATCTCATCCCTAAAGACCTTCCCTGTCACAGCTTCACCTGTAATTCTGGATCCATGGGAAGGGGGGGGGGGTGGTTGATTGGGAAACAGATTGACTTTATTTCTCAATAGATAAAGAATGAAACCATAAGAGCCTAGTTTTAATGTCAAGCCGAAATGGTCCTAAGTAAATGAGGTTCAACATAGACCATCTCAGGCTGTAGGTTCTTGATAAATGAAGGTTTTCATGCGGAAGGGTGCATTGAGTGAAGCATCAAGCATTAGGGGAGGGAGGGCTGTGAAAATTTTTGCACAACTTCCCTAACACAATTTAGGTAACGTTGCCCTTAAAACGTAAGTATAGTAAATTCTTCTACAAATATCTGCTCAAAAAATTATTGTCATATTCGTTTTATGTCTAACCGCGAATAAAATTCTTCCAATGGGAACATTTCACAATACTTGAAGGCGTGACACCCTCCACAGTTCTCCCATTAACCACACCTCTAAATGGGTAATCTATCTACAAGAGTGCAACACCTTTGATGCCTTCATAAGCAATTTACAGTCCTAACATTACTCTGTGTCGCACACATTCCAGAATAAACGTGACAGCTAATGTGAGATGAACTTTAGTTCTATTGTTGTATATATTGTGAATTGCAAGCACCATATGCAGCTGGGACCAGATGACTCGTATGTCCTTCCCCTCTGCATATGATGTGAACAAAGTACGTTGTCGCTTTCTGTTACTTCCTATGGGATGTAAAGAAGAGAGTATACCTTGCTTCTAGAAACAGAAAGAGGTAGAATCAAGTCAGGATGATGAAAACTACAGTCATACTGTTCCTCTGTCTTATCTCCATTTTGGTCCTTTTGACTGGTAAGTAATTTAGAGTTTACTAACAATGTCGAGAATTTGATGCAAAATTCCTTCAATCCGCAAAGAAATTCTGAAGCATAGGATTCTCCACAATGCGATCCAGAAGAATAAACCACAAGGAACAACACAAATTGCGATTTTGTAAAGCAGTTCAAAAACAAGATTCATAAGTAAATATATAGTCAGTTCTCTCTCTTTCTCACGTGCTGGAGTCTCTGTTTCAACAGAACAATTTAATTAAAAAGAGGTTTAAATAACATTGCGTATGACTTTGAGTTCTTCGAGGGGGTTTCCCCAATAATAAGCAGTAGAAGCTTGGAGGGAGGGAAAGGAGGCTGTTAGCCCTAGTAAGTTTTGGAGTATTTTCTCAGGGATTTCTGCTAGTGGGGAAACCTCATAAAAAGGCCGCAAAGATGGGAAAAAATTGTCACCACGCCCTGCAAATAATTGATTGAAAATAGGCAACACTTGCACCTCACGTTCACAGTGATAAAAGCACATTTAATTTGTACATGATGCTAGGACAACCGTAAGGAGTACCACTCTCTCACTAAGAGAGTTTTTCAGTGGGAACAAACAGACGGGCAAATTCTCTAATTTTACCTGTCAGTGTTGGCCACTGGGGAGAGCAGTGGACATCGGGAAGCTTTTCAACGATGCCCTGGCACGTTTCATGCAATGCGAAATTACTAGGGCATAAGCACTAGAAGTGTCTTTGGAGCCTCATTTCACGGCTTCCACCGAGCTAAGTGCCTGTCGCTGCATTTAACACAACTGAGATTCGAGAGTAGGACAATGTGAATGCAAAGGTGTCAGAAATTAATATCATCAATATACCCTTTTTACATTCCAAAGTCACGTGGATCTACGAAGTCGAAAGCGAGGCTAACGATGATCCTGGCTAACGAGGCTAGCGAGGTCAGCACAATGCATTCTTTTATGTATTTATCAGCTATCAGTCGTAAAACATAGAGTAAAGCATCATATCCATTCGGGAAATTTAATCAGAAAATCAATAGTTCTGGCCTGTTCAAACGCTCTCAACTTTTCACTCGAGTTTACTAGATTTCGATGTTGAGTAAAATTTGAGAGTGTTTGAACACCCAATCGAGAGCAGTCGAGAGTGGCTGAGAGCAGTCGAGAGTGGCTGAGAGCAGTCGAGAGTGGCTGAGAGCAGTCGAGAGTGGCTGAGTGTAGTCGAGAGTGGCTGAGAGCAGTCGAGAGTGGCTGAGAGCAGTCGAGAGTAGTTGAGAGCAGCCGAGAGTAGTTGAAAGCAGTCGAGAGTAGTTGAGAGCAGTTGAGAGTAGTTGAGAGCAGTTGAGAGTAGTTGAGAGTAGTTGAGAGCAGTTGAGAGTAGTTGAGAGCAGTCGAGCAAAGTTTGAACATATTCAAAACTTTCACTTGACATTTTTATTGTTCTAGGTATTGTTGAGTGTAGTCGAGAGCAGTTGAGAGTAGCTGAGAGCAGTCGAGAGTAGTTGAGAGCAGTTGAAAGCAGTTGAGAGTAGTTGAGAGCAGTCGAGAGTAGTTGAGAGCAGTTGTGAGTAGCTGAGAGCAGTCGAGCAAAGTTTGAACACGTTCAAAACTTTCACTCGACATTTCTATTGTTCTAAGTGTTGTTGAGTGTAATCGAGAGCAGTCGGGAGTAGTTAAGAGCAGCCGAGAGTAGTTGAGAGCAGTTGTGAGTAGTTGAGAGCAGTCGAGCAAAGTTTGAACATATTCAAAACCTTCACTCGACATTTCTATTGTTCTAGGTGTTGTTGAGTGTAGTCGAGTGCAGTTGAGAGTAATTGAGAGCAGTTGAGAGTAGCTGAGAGCAGTCGAGAGTAGTTGAGAGCAGTTGAAAGCAGTCGAGAGTAGTTAAGAGCAGCCGAGAGTAGTTGAGAGCAGTTGTGAGTAGCTGAGAGCAGTCGAGCAAAGTTTGAACATGTTCAAAACTTTCACTCGATATTTTTACTGTTCTAGGTGTTGTTGAGTGTAATCGAGAGCAGTCGAGAGTATTTGAGAGCAGTTGAGAGTAGTTGAGAGTAGTTGAGAGTAGCTGAGAGCAGTCGAGAGTAGTTGAGAGTAGTTGAGAGTAGTTGAGAGCAGTTGAGAGTAGTTGAGAGTAGTTGAGAGTAGTTGAGAGCAGTTGTGAGTAGCTGAGAGCAGTCGAGCGAAGTTTGAACATGTTCAAAGCTTTCACTCAAAATTTCTATTGTTCTAGGTGTTGTTGAGTGTAGCCAGAGCGTTTGAATGCCTCCACGACCAAAGCCGAGCGTAAGCATGCGCTATGCCTCTGCGATGGAGATTTGCTCTTGTGAAAAAGTCGAACGGAAAGTCGAGAGCGTTTGTAAAACACCCTGCTCGACAACGCTCAACAACAATCGGGAATAGTCGAGTGAAAGGTCAAGCGTTTGAACAGACCTTCATGGGAGATGGCAACAGCTTAATACCTATAGACAAACATTTCGCTTGGTCCACACGCGGCTGACTTGGGCAGAAAAAACTCCTCAAAATATTTGCTTATGATATGCATCTTCTGGTAATAAAATTCTCAAATGCTAGCATGTTTTTTTGTAAGTGTAATGATTATCAAAAGCAGATCTAGTGTAAAAAGTACAATAGCCAAGATTTTGCCAGTGATTCCTACTAGGTCATACAATATGAGCCTCGTTCTGTTTACAGCTCCTACGCTTAGTAAATATGTATATATTATGTCTCCTAGATGCGAAACCTGCAGCAAGAGAAGGAAGTCGGGGCAGTAGCAGAAACAGTGGTGGCTCGATAACTGAGCCTGAAGAAAGTAGGATAATTTATATTTCAAGCATCCTCTTCGTCGGGGTTCCCAATTAGGGGCGCCCACACCCACAAGGGGGAGACCGCATATCAAAGAGTGTGAGAAGCGTCCGTCGTAGTGACAGTAATTTGATCTATTCATTACGCTGCAGCAGCCTTGAGAGAAATATATGTCATAGAGGGTGGGGGGTCAGAACAGGAAAAAGTATTTCGGAGTGCAGGAGTAGGAAAAGAGTGGGAAACACTAATGTAGATAATGAAAGTGATATTAGCTTCATACCGCTGGTCGTTTATCATGATTCTTACTGCTTGGTTTCAGGCCATAGTTTCAGAGGAATATGTTAAAGCCACGACTAAATCTTTAAGGCCATACTAGAAAATGCATCATCTAAACACCGCAAGAATGAAAGAATACTTCATGTTGGGGATATCACATTAGCCCCCTCGTTAGAATGTGTTGTATCTTCTGTAAAGCTTGAAATGACAATATAGTCTGACAATTGTTTATTTATTGACAACAATGTTTGCATGCTATATCTCTCAATTCTGTCAAGTAATGCAGGGACCTCGGTGGAGTTTTGTCCTGCGACTATCTAATGTGAAGTACTCTACAAAGTTAATGCGTGCTATGCCCCCCCCCGGCATTAGGCAAGCTTCCCTATTCACCTTCATTTACGTTATTACTATTGAAGTGAATATAATCCATTTCAATCACTTTAGTCCTGCGGGTGCTGTGTGTAACTCATGTTGCAACTATTGTTAAAATGTTGTCCACATCGTTTTTCGCAGATGAGAAGGAATCTAACGAAAAGGAGACCAAAAACCAACATCAGTCTGGAGGGGATGACAAGACAAATCGGAGTAAGACATACGTAGTTTCGAATACCTAATTTCTCAATCGAACATCAGAGTGAATTCATTAGAAATTGATCTTTATCTGCCTTCCCTAGCAGTCACAACTCTTATAGTTTATAGATTCTAGAGCAAGGATGTTGAATCCGATCCATCTATTTACTGTACACGAACCCGGGTTGAGCTGGCCCGCTTTCACACGGAAAAACTCCGTGAAAAGCCAATCCACCTCATCTAGTAAGCCTCTACCCTCGAGAAGGGTTACCTGCCTAGGTAGACCAGCATAGCTGCCAAATGCTTGAGAACCATGTCAAATCTAATTTCTCCCAACCTAATTGACCAATTATCAAGCAGGATTCGGACCACACATGCTAGGGCTAGGCCCATTCTGTATTATGACTGGTCAATTAGGTTGGGAGAAAATAGGCCTGATAGGGCTCTCAAACATTTGGCGGCTATGCTAGGTAGACTAGGCAAACTATTGTAAATTATTGTAAACTATTGTAAACTAGGTCACAGTTACGTAATGGTTATGTATGACTGTATTACATGTCTTTCTATCAAAAGTCGATCTATGATGAACCTAGAAGTAGACGGTCAAAAGATCTAAGGAATTTGTACTACTAAGGACAAAATTCTCAATGAATTTTCACTTTCGAAAGTCCTTATGACTGTAGAAATTTGAGAATCAAAAAACAAAGTTCTCTTCAATTGAATGTAATCATTGTAGCGTTGTAATCATTGTATCATTGTATCATTGTAGCCTATCATTGTAATCATAGGCGAGTTTCCGCTGCAACTTGCAGTGTCTATAGCGAGCTGTGTTAATACTTAACATAAACACTGAATACGCAGTTAAAATCAAGGAATCATTAAGGAACTTTTAGTAGTATAAAAAAGTCAAAAGAGGTCCAAAACATGGGACTTTCGGAACTAGCCCTTATTCCAGGTTCCTTATAAAAACGTGCACAGAAGACTGATGGTGCCATTGTTGATTTATTTACTGTTGCTAACTGCTAACACTTACTGGTTTTGATTGCTTTTAACATCTTATGGTGATAGAAGAATTTTCTGCCATTTCTCTTAGATAAGAATAGCTTTCAGAACCTTTTCGTCAATGCAGGTGAGTGACATGCTCGCTAAAAGATTCATTCGTTCAAGCCACCGTAATCAAAGTATACCATTGTAATCATTGTGTTTACCATTGTGTTTACCATTGTGTTTACCAACGTAAAGCCTGGTTTCCAAAGACAACTGTCCCGAGTTGGCGATGCATTGGCGGAGCATCGCCGATACATCGGCGACTAGTAAAATTCTAATGGAAACACTTACAGTTGGCTATCGCCGACATGTAACCGATGTTTCTTAAAAGCTGAATTAAGTTCAACTTTTTAGTTTGCATCGCCGACATGTCGGCAGCAGCAACGTGCTTTGAGTTGATTTCATACACATATCTGTGAGTGCTTCCATTACCGTTTTCTCGTCGCAGTTGCGTCTGTAATGCATCGCCGATGCGTTGCTGACCACGATAAGTTATATGGAAACTAGGCCTAATGAATATATATCATCGAAATCAATTCATACCATCGTAATCGAGGTTTACCATCGTAATCAATGTTTACCATCATAGTCAATTATACCATCGCACTTAATATTTACCATCAGAATCAATTCATACCATCGCAATTAATATTTACCATCAGAATCAATTCATACCATCGTACTTGATGTTTACCATCGTAATCAATGTGTACCATCGTAATCAATTTATACTACCGGAGTTAATGTTTACCATCATAATCAATTCACACCATCACGATCAACCCTTACGATCGCAATCAGTTATACCATCGATTCATACCACCTTAATCAATGTTTACCATGGTAATCAATTATACCATCGTAATTAATGGTTAACATGCAATTAATGTTTACCATCGCAATCAATTCATACCATCGTAATCAATCTGGACCATCATAACCATAATCACTTTCATAATCATTCATACAATAAATAATTGATGGTGATGGTGACAATTTGAATGGAACAATGCAACAGTCCCGAATTCACTATCACCCAATGGAGCAACACCCAGTGTACATATGAAACCCATTATATTCTATACATCTCTCGAAGTTTGCTAGAGTTTAATTGTCTAGCTTGTATACAACTTATAATGTAATATATTGTAAAATTTACTCATTTTATCATATATCAGAAAGTGATCGTTTTCATCAGCAGATCGTGGTATTACCACTAATCTGTGCAAGCAACCTGAAATACTAGAAGTTCTGCACTCCTTAAAAACTACATTTCTCCTAACTTAATTCATGCTAATTACTTCTCCAATCTTTTTCTAGCAAACACTCCCCGTCCTATGCTGAAATTTGAGAAAATACAACCGAGGCCTCAGCCAGGACGTTAGAATGCGGTCGAAGACATGATGCTTGCTCTATGAATCAAAAAGAGCTTTCAACAGAAGAACACAACGTCTTGTGAATTTAATTTTTCTTAGTTATATTCTATATAACCTGGCATGAATGACTAGTCATATACACTCACTGCATACATTCCTACGTGCAACACAATCATCCTGAATTCAAATGATCGAAACCTGAACTGCAGTTGAGCAGTTATGCTGAATACGCCCTGGTTACAATACACAAACTAATATCCAGTGAACGGGTGCCCCGACAGAATGATATGAACGGATACTTTGGTTTTCTGTTGACCATTTGCCATATCTTATCTATTCAAAGCCTAGGAGGGTATGTTTTGACACTGGCCCCTTTTAGGCCCGATACATTCCACTATAACTAATGCCAACATAGGAAACAATCCACAGTAGCTTGGCACCTTGTCTGTTATTTCATAATGGTGGTGACCTATGTACCTGATTATCTTTCATCAGTTTGGGCCTCTTTTGCAAACTCGTACTGTATGTAATATAAATCTCTTATAAGATGTTCTGAAGTCTGTTAACTTAAATATGAACTTTACTGTATTATCTACGAACGATTGTGGCATTGGCTTTCTCTGCAATGTTCCCGGTCAGATGGCTGAAAACCCTCCACAATTCCAGTGAGCCTCCTTAAGTCAGAAATCGCAAACGTAGGCTGTTCTGTATAGAGCGATTGAATTAATTCAACCCAACCCAAGCGCCCTATTGTGGTGAAACAATACCGTGTTTCGTGCCTTTACATATTTTCACAACAAAAATGAAAATAACTTTCTCCGCTTTGTTTCAAGTCTGTAAACTTGATTGTGGCGCGGAGTATACTATGAACCGGATAGTTTCTGGTGTACGAACAGGCGAACTATAGTGCACAGGCCGATGATCAAATACCCAGAGAGCTGAGAACTTCAGTCGTACGTGAATTGGACAGTACGAAGGCTGCTTACTGGTAAGACATGAACCGCTAATTTTACATTGAGATCGGTTTTCTCGTGCTTTGATTTCGTAACGTTTCCGGGCAGAATTTGAAGTTTCCACACAAATTTTCTTACATCCCTTAGCAAAATATTGCTTCAATGGTGATAGCTTGAATATCTAACTATTTTGCTTCAAAGTCCATCCCTTACTGAATGAAAGTAAAGCTCCCCCCTTCCTTCAAAGTCCATCCCTTACTGAATCAAAGTAAAGCTTCCCCCTTCCTGTAAGCTAAGCACTGAATTAAAAAATGCCAGTTCACTGGCTACTTTCAAAAATTTGCTGAAGCAATGTTTGAAAAATCAAAGGGTGTGAAAGTCCTTGTATTGCATCAAACTTTTTTTTTCTAACCAGAACATATTGTATATTAATTTTCGATTATCTTTGCTTTTGAACTGTATGTAGATTAGCTAGGATTTTAGACAGGGCACATTGAAAATCAGTGTTTTCATTACTGAATGTATTACCCTGTATAAATAAATAAAAATCGGACCAAATACTTAACAATTTCAAATTTATCACTTAATATAGCGCAGCTTGGATAAAGCATTTTCAAACGCTCTATACAAGCAAATGTCCGTTAACAATTTATCAAATAGATATGCCTTAACCTGCCTAAACAAATCTTCACTTCATGATTACAAGAAAGGAACTGGCAACCTTATCCCACTCTGAAGATATGACCAACAAGATAAACAAGATAAACAAGATAAACAAGATAAACAAGATAAACAAGATAAACAACAATAAAAGTAATGAACTAAACGACTCCAGTCCCGTGAATCTTGTGTAGTCTAAATCGCAGTGCGAAACTAAGGCCTGTTTATAAGAAAACATAGCTGACATTCTTACAGGAATTAAATAAAGACGCACACAATGATCTTCCTCAGTTGCTTTTGATTCTTTCGCTATCTCCTATCTCTATGCTTGAATTGATTAGTAGTCACGCTTGAAAACTCCACCTCGCATAGATGTGTTTCACCTTCAGCTCATTTCATATCAGAGCACAACATAAGAAACTTTTGCAGGTCCGCGTATTCGAAAATGGGTGTGTTATTCCTTTGGAATTGCACAATGAAAGCGGAATAAAAGAGCTAGCATTCGGTAGCAGAATAAATCAAAACATACAAGAAGTTAAAAGGCAAAAATAACAAACATAGCAAATCAAAATATTGTCTTAACACCAATAATTGAAATAAATCATGATAACAAATGTCATTTGGTGTCAGTTTTGATGACCAGGTTTCAATAAATAGGTATACACTATCCACTGGTCAAACACTTTCCTTAACGCCAATAATTGAAATAAATCATGATAACAAATGTCATTTGGTGTCAGTATTGATGACCAGGTGTCAATAAATAGGTATACACTATTCACTGGTCAAACACTTTCCTCAGTTACAGATCCACACGGTTTCGATTTAAAACTTCACAAAATGAACAAATTTCTCATTACCGTAGCATAGGCACAAAATGTTTAAGGGGCTGATCAGAATTATTTTCTCCCAACCTAATTAACCAATCATCATGCAGAACTCTCTTCACACATGCGTTCCAAAGCTACAGTCAGGCCCATTTTGCATGCTGATTGGTCAGTTAGGTTGGGAGAAAACAGACATGATTAAAGCTCTCAAACATTTGGCGGCTATGCTCACTTACTTTATGATCACTTTTCAGACCAATCTCGTACTTAGTGTGCTAATTACCTCCAGTGCAAGACCGCGTAAATTTTCTCCCTGCCATTACACACCAACCAGGTCACTTCAGTCCGAAATATTCCATGGCACACCTCAAGAATTCTTGAGACACACTGTGTGGCAAAAACAGTACTGCGTGAAACTATATCGCACCTGGGAACTGCACAATAACATACAAATTTTGCATCGAAAATCGAAAATATATCGAAAATCATCACCCTCATGTCTCCTATAACCAGAGGACCGACAAGACATCCATCTGAACACCATACTGGATGAATTGAGTCTAACGCAGAGGTGAGCAGTTTACCTGCAATAGTGACTTATATCTGAGACCCTGTCAAGATGTGCTGGTGCCAAATGTCGTGAAGTGGGGGGTAAACGGAAAGCAAGAGTCTAGGGGTGAAGCCCAATGGAAATTTAAGAACCACACCCTTTAGATAAGGGTGGGCGAACTTTTGAGTGCATGGCCATATTCACAAATTCTAAGTCTTTCTAGGGCCGCATAGTATGTTCCCAAATATTTCTCAAGGCACAGAGGGGTATATAAGCAGCTATTGAAGTAATATTAAGTAATATTAAACAGTAGAAACTTGAACTGAAACACATACATTTGGAAAACGAAGTCACGTAGTGACTAACTGTTATGAAAAGGACAATGTCAATGAGAATGTCATAAACGAAAGAACAATGTCACAAACGAAGTTATTTTTGCTTCCTAACCGTTTTTGGCGGGCTGCAAAAAAGCACCTGGCGGGCCGTAGTTTGCCCATCTCTGCTTTAGATATTAGGGCTAACGGATACTAAGGGTACGGCCTTCTTTATATAAAGAGATAAACCAAGTATAAATACAAAGCAACAGATTAAGCCAACCAATGGTGCACGAGAAGCCTCAGCATTTTAGGACGGGTCTAACTTACTACATTCTTAGGAAAGGGGGGGATATTTGTCCCATCTTCTATACACCCTCGTGGCTCCGACACTACCGCCACATGAACGGCATGTTACTTTGCAACCATTAAACTGCCTTCTCTCTCTCTAGCACCAGACTGAATTGAAATCAAATGGACACCATGAAAGCCACAATCCTATTGGTTCTCTGTTTCATGTCCTATTCGGCCATTTCAGCTGGTAAGTAGTTTCTTTGAGTTCCCACATATAGCCTCTCTTGCACTTGTAGTCTCTCTAACATGTACCCCAACGCTTGCCTGTCTTCCTTGAGGATGCTCATGGCTTTGGGAATAGTTCTGGTCCTAGGATTCTTTTACATAAATTTTGCTATTTGTATTATCACAGCTTTATCATAGTATCATAATATTTAGCAGTATGTGGATACTATTCAGCTTATTTAAATTTCGAACTGGATGTTCTAAAGAAAAAGTCATTCACTACAGTATCTACATTCTTCAGTGTAACAACTAGTGCTTTGTGTATCTATATACCACGTTTGATGTTTAATGACATTTGTTGGCTGAAGTCTGCTGATTGAAGGAAAAGACTTGAATATTTCAACGTACACTGAACTCCAAAATGAGGTGCTAACTTTAACTGAAATATGAAAGGGCTCTTTTTGATTATGCGATTCGACGAGCTATTTTGGCAATTTCTTAGGTCCCCTTTGCTCAGAGATTAACAGCTAGGAACAACGGCTATGTACAGATATTCTACTCAACCAAATATTCTGATATTAATACTATCAACAAGCCTGAGAAGCCATACGATCCGAAATAAAAAATTCTGAAGTGATATGAATCGGGGAATGATTGTTTGCATAATGAACGAAACTCACCGCCTATTATAATCAAGTTCTATGCCTGCTTTTGCAGTTCAGCCTACTCTGAAAGGTACAAGTCTTTTATTCAAGATGTAAAGAGGAATGATACCGCATGGTCAAAATTTTCAAATATCTGCTATAAACCGAAGCATGTAGAAATAATGAAATTGTAATATCTGGGTACAAGTGGCTAGTTCTTCTAGGCAAAGTACTAAAAGGTCCTCAAGGGGAGATTTAGGGATGGGCAAGATTGTTCCTATATAAATAACATGGATAAGTAAACCAGTTTCGTACCATAACGTTCTGTCGCATGTTTATTCATTTCATTTTGATTTCAAATGCATTAATAACATGTCGTACCTCCATCAGTACCTTTCACTTTACTTCGGCGAAACAAATCATTTCCTGCAGGTAACAAGTACGATGATTGGGACACAGAAGATGATGAACCAATGGATTCCGAGTACCGAGATAGAGGTACCGTACCATGATACTTGAATAAATGCCCCCCCTTCTTTCTAACACACCTTCAAATAAATGCCCACCTTAATTTATATCCACAAATGTTCAAAGCGCTACCAAACATGTATTGTGAAATAGATATATTAGTAAACAAGCAAACAAGTAACATTATGTTGAATATATTCCATTACTACAATTGTCTGCACAATAAAATATTCCCGATCTAAACAATGGAGGAAAGAGTAAATAAATATTTCAAAAGCAAAAATAAAACTATAAAGGAATGGCGATAAGAATTAAGTAAGTTTTATTCAATATATTCCATTATTACAATAGTAAGTGCAATAAAAGTCCTAAAGTTCTAAAGAATAGAACAAGGACAGAGCAAATAAATGCCTCAAAATTAAAAATTAAAAAGTAAGACTACAGAGGATAAGAAACATCCATCAGCTCTAGGTTCGATTTTACATTCTGAATCCCATAAAAGTTTTCATGATTTTCACAGTTCCTGAGACCTATATGGTATAACTTTCTTGTAATGCTTTTTACTTCTTTCTCATTAAAGTAAGGAAGTAAGCAGATTGCTAAGTAAGTCGGTAAGTAAGGGAGCGGTCGTTATAAGGTCACTATAAGGGCATTATAAGGTCATTATAAGGTCATTATAAGGTCACTATAAGGTCACATAAGGTCATTATAAGGTCACTATAAGGTCATTATAAGGTCACTATAGATAAGGCCAATCCTTTGTTGTTTGCTTCCACTGTTTTGTGGTAAGCCTTTGCTGTCTGCTACGTACAACAGGGAATTAGGTTTTCTGTACCACTGAGCACATTACCGTCACACGTTTATGTTCAGTTCGATATTGTGTTGTTTGTTTTTCGCTTTGTTTGCTCTGTTGTTTTGTGTAGTGTTACGTTCGATGGACTATTTCATTTATGTCCCCAGAGAATTGGACATGTTCAATTTCTGTTGAACTTAGTTTTTCCTACAAAGCATTAGGGAGCGGTCATTATTTATGACCAGGGTGGGGACTGAAGAGAAAGTGTTATGCGATTTCAAAAAAATTTTACCCCACCATTTGCTTAAGTCAAATTTTCTTTACCCCACCGAAGGAAAACAGTAAAACAAGGATGCATTTATGCTTAAATATGGTATGTGTTTTTACACTACCCTCGTGGTCAAAAATTATTCTTCTACCCCACCAAATACAGCTTATTTTTTCAGTTACCCCATCACTTTATCGTCACTCTTCACCCCGGTCATAAATAATGACCGCCCCCCCCCAATGGAAGTTTATTGTCCATGGTCAACCCATTCTAATGGGTGCTATCTACATGGATATAAGACGTACGAAAATGCGAAAAGAAGAAGTGTCTAAATGTCCAGATAAACAAAACTTACATGATCAAATTGAGACGTTTCAAATAATTGGTGATGTGAATTGTCTTTGCTTCAAAACACTACATGTTTCTGCCCGATGTCAATTCTTAGCATTTCATGGAAATTATCATCTTGATTGTTATTGTCAACTTAACTGCAATTGTCATTTACACTATTGTTATTATAGTAGTCAGTGTTTTGTTATTGCAATTGTCAGTTGTATTGTTGTTATTTTCTAACGTGTCATGTCCAAAGTGTCATGTGTCAACTTCAATGTATCATTTTCGACGCATCACTTTCAATGTTTCATTATCAATGTTTTATTTTCAATGTATCATCTTCGATGTGTCATTTACAATGTGTTATCTTCAATGTGTCATTTTCAATATGTTATTTTCAATTTTTCACTTTCAATGTGCCATTTTCAATGCTCCATTTCCAATGTGTCATCTTCAATGTGTCATTTTGAATCCGTCAATTCCAATGTATCACCCTCAATGCGTCATCTTCACTGTGTCATCTTCAATGTTTCATTATCATTGATATTATCATTTGGTTTATTTGATCATTACAACTTTACTATATGCTTGCATTTGTCAAGGTTACTGATGTTTCATTGCAATTCTCATCACCATCTAGATAAGGCCTCTCCTACTCGAGGAACTGAAGAAGATGAAAAATTGGACTTTTTCAGATACAAAGGTAGCACAAACGATATTCATCTTCTGTCCGTCTTATCACATAAAGTCAAATAAATGAAATACGAGTAATCTACTCCATAACTGAGAGAAAACTTCTATCTGTATTGTTTTCCACATCAGAGTCACATATTGTCAAATGTTTGGCTGCCAATCTTCGAATGCAGCGTTTGAATATGGGATGTTGAAATATGAAATGGATGATGTCTTGAATGTATGTCTTGTAAAGTGAAAGTGCGAGAAAATAACTGACCCGAGCGGGATTCGAACTCGCGACCCCAAATGTATGTCTTGAAAAGTGAAAATGCGAGAAAATACCTGACTCCAGCGGTATTCGAACTCGCGACCCCAAATGTATGTCTCATTATTTCTAAAGTTCTTTATGATTGGACTTCTTTTGATTACACTGTAGATGCTTAATGGTGATGCTAGACAGTGCTAGATAATGCTTATGTCAGACAGTTTCACTGCTAATTGCTGATACTATTGCCAATTTCAAACGTTTCGTGGTTCTACTTGCTGTTAATTTCTTTTAGAAGAATTGCCTTTCATTTCTCTTAGATACGAATGACCTTCATGAACCCCTGGGATTTTTTTTCGATGAAGGTAAGTCATGCAGATACATGCCAGGGATGAACTCAAGGATATTTTGAACGAGCACATCAGAGCTAAATATCACAAAATCACGTAAATTTGGTTTCAACCATAAAATAACACGCATACTGCCCTAGTCAATGAATGCCATCGTCATCAATTTATACAATCGTAACATGGCATACCGTAAATCCTCGAATTAGCCCCCCCTCGAATAAGCCCCCATGCTAGAACTTCAAATTGTTAATAAGCCCCCCCCTCGAATAAGCCCCCACCCCTGATGATGAAGAAGACTTTCATAAAGACTAATGCTCAAATTTATACTGTTCTTGTAATAGTATGGAGAAAAGGAGCTTTGACAATGAGCTTTTCATACGGCATTTGTCAAATAATTTTATAAGCCCCCCTCGAATAAGCCCCCCCCCCTCGAATAAGCCCCCCCCCTCGAATAAGCCCCCACCCAAAAAGCATCAAAAATAAATAAGCCCCCAGGGGGCTAATTCGAGGATTTACGGTACACTTCTTTTTTTAAAACACGCTTCTCGAACAAAGTATCGCAATCTCATTGAATACTTACATAGGAAGGTGATTCCTTTCATAGCCAATCAAGATTTGACGCCTATGCTAGATATGCTTAGCTGTATTGACATTAAAAACTATCTCTGTTCCCTATACTTATATTTCCACTTTAGTGTGAAGTATATACTCATATACTTCTAATCGGCAGTCAGCTAAAATCTAGTCTAGGATATGCTATTATATTTTGGATTTTATTGATAAGTTAGTTTTTGATTGAAATTCATTTTGAGTTCTTTGTTGCAGCAATTGCTTCTCTTGTATCAACTTAAGCTTCTTTGCTGGTTATTTTCAAAACGAAATAAAACAGCGCTTTTGAAAGATTAGGGAGGCAATTAGCATTACCGTACTTTCTTGAATGGAAGCCACCTGGAATGCTAGAGGTCTTGTTTGCGTCGTAGGTGAGGTCTTAATTTATACCATCGTAGCAAAAAGGTAGACCATCGTAAACACCATCATCATCATTGTCATCATCAGAATCACCACTTTCATTATCACCATCGTCGTCGTCATCGTTATCGTCGTCGTCGTTATCGTCGTCGTTATCGTCATCGTGGTTATCGTCGTCGTCGTCGTCAACACCGTCATCATTATATCATCATCATCATCATAATCATCAGTATCATCATCATTCATACCGTTACCACTAAGCCGTTTAAGCCACCTGAAATGCTAGAGGTCTTGTTCTCGTCCAACACTACGTTCCATCTAATTCTACTGGTGTTGATTTCTTCTCCTGTGTTACAGGACGCACTGAGGGTGTTGTAAATACATTTGAAGGCGTAAAGAACCTTCGTGATAGTGCTAAGCCAGATGGTGGTACAAAGACTGATGATGGCAAACAACCAGATACTGATGCTCCTGCAGAGCCTAGTGATGGTGTGAAGCCTGGTACTGGCACAAAGCCTAATGACGGTACACAGACTGGTGGTGGTGAAAAACCTCGTGATAGCACAAAGCCTGATGATGGTACGAAGACTGATGATGGAACAAATCCAGATACTGGTGCAAAACCTGATGATGGCACAATACCTGGTACTGGCGCAAAACCTGATACTGGTACAAAACCTGGTGATAGTGCAAAACCTGATGACGGTACAAAACCTGATGATGGCACAAAACCTGATACTAATACAAAGCCTAATAATGTTACGACGGCAGATGACGGTGCAAAGCCTAGTGATGAAAAGCATAAAGAGCCTGATGCCCTGGAAAAACCCAATGCTGACGCAGAGCCTAGACGGGGTTCATCTTCTCGCCGCAGACGGAGAAGGCTTTCAAGCAGGCGAAGAAGAAGTTATCTTAGGCGGAGCGGCAGTGAAAGATTAATCGAACAGACATCTTGCTTCATATTGAAGATAGCCTCTCTAATTACCATGTCACTGGCAGTAATCAAGCGCTTTAATTAAAGTAATACAAGGACACCCTGTAATGAATTTTACACACAATATTCCTATAGGATACACGATAGTTTGAGCCTTCGTGCACGAATATCATACGCAGAAAAAGTTTACTCGACGTACACTAGAATCATACGTAATGAGCGCATATTCATAGGCCATGGCAATGTAACAAATCTTAAACGGGGAATCAGGGGGTCAGGAGACAGATTTCATGCGATCCAAGGGGTCTCAGAATGCACAATCGTGGTGATTTCTATGGATGATTACAGACAATCTTCCTGCTATCTTCAGTAAACTGTACGCGGTATGCCAATTTTCAATTAGTTAAGGCACGAAACGTGCCTACACAGAACATTACACTGCATCACTGAATCAACTAACTCTTTGTATCGCTACTCTTCTGTCCCTAATACACGGGGGGACGCGGGGGATGCTTACAAATCATTATGTATACATATACATACACAGCCTCTTTATGTACTTATATATGTACTTATGACAGCTATTACAGGAGAATGGATCATAGCCAAGTTGCCGTTGATTACACGCTTTTTTTTATAAGGAACCTAGCTAAAGGCCTAGTTCTAAAAGTTCCCTATTTTCGGACCTCTTTTTATCAAATTCTAATACTAAAAGTTCCTTAATAGTTCCTTAATTTTCACTGCACATAGAGTGCCACAAAAATGGCACAGACACTAGAAAAGCTTTGAAATTCTGAAAATTTACCTTTTATTCTGGTTAGAACTCAACCTCAAAAGCACAAATGCGACAGGAAATAAGTTCTATATATGCAAAAGCATAATTTCAATCAAGAAGTATCATGTCTATTCCATTGATATCATCCAATGTAATGTAATCTTCACTTGTATCTGGGTACAGCACTCGGAAGTTGAAAATGAGAAGTTCCTTAGGGATTTTCCTTTAGTAGTATAAGTTCTTTAAATATTTCGGCCTTCTACATGTAGGTTCCTTATAAAGTGGTTCCTTATAAAAAAAGCGTGTATGTCTAAAGGAATTTGTCTGGAAGCAGCAAAAACGAACACTTGATAACCGAAATAACGTTATAACCGTAAGTACGCAATCGCCAAGTACATTGTAACTGAGTATTTTAATCGGGGTCTGTACGAACCCTTTGCCAGTGAGTTTCAAAAGTTAACGTGAAAAATATGTTTTTGAGCGAAAATGTTTTACATCCACGTCTCAAATGTTGCTAATTAAAAATTGTATTTCTCATCTCGCAGTTGCCTTGTTGCTATAGGAAATTTCAAAAATGTTAAGAAAGACTCTAGAAACAGTTAAGGTTGGAATTGATAAAATCTTAAGAAACATTTCGGGTGAAGGAAGAAAGTTTGTTTCTCATAAAAAGCGTGTATCTTTCTTTGTTGTACATTGGCTCCATTAGCCTTGGCTTAGCTACATGCCCCTGCGTATAAAAGAATAGTGGATGAAAATAATGACCAGATCTCAGCGGGTGTCTACCATAACAATGCGCCACTTGGTTGTTCCCAGTCCGTCCTCAAATAGGCCAGAAGGCTTCTGATTTCAGTTTCCATTGTCAACATAAAAGAACACAGTCAACATAACGGATACACAGCAAAACAGGACGCTAACTCAAAATCATCATTAACTGGTAAGCGTGGTTTCTTAGTTGAGTATATTTGCCAGACTTGACTCAGACATTCTGGACTTATAGTTGACCTTGCTGTGTTGCGCCTATTCCATGCCTAAGCCTACTTCTTACGGTTCCGGGTTTGCGGACACGTCTTTTGAGAATATTGTACTACCAAACGTCGTTTAACAGTTCCGTGCGTATAGCTGCACATGTAGCTCTATAAATATATATCCTTTGAAAGTTAAGTGCTGCGACAGGACAATATAGAAATTGAATTTGTGCTTTTTGTAAATTCATCTAGACTTATGAATATCATCTAGCTCGTCTTATACACTTTGTATCGCATTTAAATATTTATTTTCAGAGAAATACCAGATATTATAAGTAGTTTTGTGTGTGCGCAAGGCCTAGCCGTATTACTAGTTTGGGAACGGACCGACCCAAACGGATTCGACCTCAAGTGCACGGGCTCACTAAGTTGACCGGTGGGAATTACTGCTAATATGCGTATTTAACCATACTGGCAAATAGACAAACAGTGAGAAATAAATGTATGCCTTTATCGTGGGAATGCAATGTAGTTACGTATGTTAGATGAGGTCATGATGCAATAATTTGCGCTTCCGCTTTAGGGATCTGTGTTATGCGTTGTGCGGAAGGGGGATGAGAATAGGGACAGCATGATAAGTGTTAGGGGATGACCACAATGTCACGTTTATAACTACTCTTGAGTGCCGAATAATCGTTGTCCCCGATTGTTAACTTTTTGAAATCTGTTCCAGCCCCTTCCCCATTTATCAATTATGAAGATTTTTTCAGTGAAATTGTGTTTTTTGCAGGAAATATTTCCATTTACTTAGAGACTAACCAGAAATTTGCTTAATAATTGCTAACACTACTACTATATTTTCCTTTACCTTACTGTTTTTTGACAATATATGATTACGTAGTCAGTCTTCCTAAGTGCTCTTCGCAATATCCATGTGTTATATTTTCCAACCCCCCAATTAATATTTTTCAGAGCACTTTCCAACCCCCAAACAGGGGCGGATCTAGCCTGAAATTTGACCATTGCATAAAATTGGGTGTGGTCAATCATTTGCAAAGTTCAGCCACAACCATTATATATATATATATATATATATATATATATATATATATATATATATATATATATATATATATATATATATATATATATATATATATTTGTTTGAAAGGACAACAGAACAAACTGAGATACTAAGATTGTCATTATTTTTCCCAATATTCTCAGATGTATGACTGGGCAGGAAAATAGAAGCAACAGCACCTTTTAATGTAAATACTGTTAGTCTCATTGTATGATAAATCTAACATTGCAGTATTGATAAGTACAGGTTTAAAATAATCTTCATCAGAGCACTATTCATCAGCTTGACTCAGGGAAACATCGTGATTTCTCTTGCAAAGAATGATAAGTTTTTAAGGTAATAGCAACTGTATTTTTCAAGCTTTTCTTACCATGAGTTCTGTGTTGCTGTTCAATAACTTGATGTTTAGATTAAAAAGATGAATCGTAGACTGATGCCAGTGTGATATCTTAACAAAGTGAGCAATTTTTCATTGCTAACCACTGCAACAGAAGTTGCATTATAAGCAATAAACATCTGCCATGGTTCTATAGATAAAAAGCTAATAGGTACTGATGACTAGCAGCATACTACAAAGATACAAGACCCGATTTAACACTATACCCAGATTTTACCATAATAATGCTGCAACCTGAGTTGCAATGAGACACTACTTCTAAATTATTTGTAAATAGATAAGCCCAGAAATGCAATCTTCCAAAAATTGAATTGGAAAACATAGCATTATTTAAGTAAGCACAAAGAAATTTACACATACTTTTGCATTGAGGGTATACTTGAGGTTGATACAAACAATAGCACTGGTAGTTGAGATAGCAGTAAACTAATTTTTCAAAATCAAATAATAAATGTATAAAAAACACCATTAGAGCATTTCACTGTAGGATCAAGCTACACCTCAAGTGAATCACAAGAGTCAAATACATTGCAAAACCAAAGTTATATACTCTGTGTAATTTAGTAGATCCTTCTTACTACTTGAATCCATTGTGAAAATGCTATCAAAGGAGTTAGCTTTTTGCATTGGGTGTATAACTGAGCATACCGTAATGCCAAGAAAGCCATATCAGATACTATACTCAAATGCAGACATCCAGCAATATTGTTTGACGATATAGTTACTACCAAAAATTCCTGATGTATTTTGTTTATATTCATTAAGGTATTGCTTAGATTCAAGCTCAATTGGATAAAACTAGGATGAAGTAATAATTGATGGCAATGCCAAAGACATAGGGAAAATTGCTAAAGAGAAGCTTTGGACATAAAACCTTAGAGCGGTTAACCGTTTTGTTCAAATTAGCTGATATTATAGTATGGATGAGCATATTAAATAAATAGAATCTTGATACATACTTGGCAGGCTTGTGATTTTCTCATCTTAACATGTTTAACACTCTTGGAACCGCAGCATTAAGAAATGACACTTTACTAGATCGGGCCATCTGTGTGTCAAAATTAAGCCAATCATCTTTTCTAATAGGAAACAACTTATATTCACAATTCTTGATCTCTGTTGGCTTGCAACCGTTGCATAGTGCTTCAGAAATTTCTGTTAATAGATCGGAGTCACAGTGAGCAGCCTTTTTACAAGATTGTGAAACCATGCTGCAGTGAGCCTCGTTTTAAGATTTATTCCGGTCAGGGCTCGCGCCAGAACCTTAGCTACTTCATTTGAGCTTATGATTGGTGGAGGAGCAAAATTTGACATTGTAATGTTGCTCACCGTGGCTCGCGCCAAAACTTGGATGTAAATGCGAAGTTCTGATTGGTAGAGAGCTAGAATTTGAACTAAATATGTTGCTCACCGTCGCACATGGACTACTGTGGCCCCCACCAGTTTTTGAAATATGAATTTCTTGTTAACGCACTAGTTGTTCTACCCTACATACTGCATCTGATTGGTTTAAAATTGAAAACTAATCGATTCGGTTAATCGTTCCATGATAAGCTTGGGTACGAAGAGGAAGGGAACTAATGACTCTTAAAGCATTGATATCCTTACTTTCATTTCGCATTTACTCTTAAGTGCCTAATTGCCGGGGGGGGGAGGGTTGGAATTGTTTGGAAAATTCAATTAACGGGGGAGGGGGTTGGAATTGTTTGGAAACTTCAATTCATGGGTGTCGGACCTAGCGGGGGGCTGGATTTATGGAATCGTGTTAATAAATAAATGGATTTCTAAGCTGGTTTGCTTTCTCCATTTAAGGAGCAAATTTCCTTAGCAACTATAGCTTCAATATTTCAGTGTAATAAGTAACCAATGATGGAAAATCAGTTTGAACAATATCAATAGAACAATTATGTAGCTATGAAAGTGTAACATAAATTCCCAATATCCTGCGGTGTAAACTTTGTGCATTTGGTATCGTATCGAGTCTTTCCCTTCAATCATTCCACTTGAGCATCATATTCTTTTTTGAACATTTCAACGCATTCCCCGAGCTTTTGCTTCTCTGCCAATGTATACTTCTCCAACTGACGAACAAAGTTTCTTTTGCTTGAATCATTGTTGTCTTCCATCATTTATTAGAATACTTGCATCGCATGGACTATCATATGTACTAAATGGTTTTAGAACACGTCAAACTGACTTACATTGCGCTATGCTTAGAAATGTCTCCACCTTTGAAGATACATCTTTGTAGCGTTTTCCGTTCGTAAGGACGATAATCGTTACAAATGCTAATAGTCAAGTGACAACGCAAAATATGTTAAAAATAATTGCCGGTGGGGTCCTAATAAGAGGGGAGGGGTTGGAAAAATTTTCAAAAATTAATTAGCGGGGGGGGGCGGCAATTAGGCACTTAAGAGTAGTTGCTGAAAGTAGATCTAATAAATATGGTTCTTGAAATCTAACTGTCGCTTAAGCGACACTCGCAACCCCCTAGATCCGCCCTGCACTAGTTATTCCAACCCCCTAGTAATTCCTACCCCCGTTTATTCGTTACTCAAGCGTACTGCACATTAGGTTTATAAAACAGTTTTTCGCGCAGTACTGTAACTTTCTTAGTTTTTTCATGATTTCAGTGCTGAACCGTTCATGAGACTTTATTACCAAGAACAACCGAGTTTGCGTAATTACTAGTGTCGCACAGATATTTCAGCCCGGCTAGCCGAGCCAGCTCGGTTATACGGGTTTGCCCGCTAGCACATGGATCACTCTAACCACTGTTCCAACGGGACCACAGGAAATAAAGAACGAGCGATTTCATTGTCGATCATATTGTTTTGAAACCAATGATTTCGCGTTGCATTCACAGCCGTATTTAATCGCACCGCAAAATTTTCTGTGAGTATACCTCAGGCCAATACTGTCCCAGATACCGCATTCAATCGATTATAAGCAATTGCTTGTGACTATTTTTGGCACATTTAACTGCGGTTTCTTTGCAAGGATGGCTTTTTCTGTAACTGTAGTCCTGCGTAGTGGCGTATAGTGCGCAGTGGTGTAGTACGGTGTTGTGTTACAGCGTTAAAGGAGAATGGCGGAGTATTTGACAATAGCACGTATTTCATGAAAATCAATACGTAGATACAGGATCTGAAAGAATTTTTCCTGTATCTCTTTTGGTTTAGGCGCTAGGGGCTGATAAAGTTAGGGGAAACGCCCTTTTCCGAAAAAGAACGGTTTTGACTGCGTTTTCTCTCGCGGTACTTCACGCAGCCGTTGTGACGTCAAATGTGATCATATGGCTCGCCATAATGGATAAAAGAAGGTCAAGATTTCAAGTTATGGTCACGTTTTTGCGATCACTGGTCAAGAACTTGCGATCACTGGTCATGAATTTGCAATCACTGGTCAAGAATTTGCAATCACTGGTCATGAATTTGCGATCACTGGTCAAGAATTTGCGATCACTAGTCAAGAATTTGCAATCACTCGTCAAGAATTTGCGATTACTAGTCAAGAATTCGCAATCAGCAATCAAGATTGGTCGAGTATCTGTTAAGAATTGCAATCACTAGCTGAGATTGCACACAGAGGAAAACACGGTCAGTTGCGTCCTTAGGGTGAGACGTGATCTCTCCCTGGTCCGCATTTCACTCTAGCGATTAATCCTGACGTCAAATCGAGGCAGTGATTTCGCGCACTTTTTGGTGTTCTTCCATGTTGCAAACATGGAGGATAGCAGGGAATTATTATGTGACCTGATGTCGAATGCCTCGGCCGCAGCATTGAGCATGCTTGATTGTGACTCGTATGCTCTATTTCAGTTAGCAAAGGAGATTCTATCAAGATCTTTAGATGAAAGGTATGAGCAGGATTCAACTGCCAGCGTGCGACCCCACAAACAATTGCAATTAGCAGCATTTGAAATAAGTGTTTTTTCACTGCGCTTGCATAACTTTATCTCTCCCAAATGGCTCTCACGTACATACTCCTCGCATGTCTCATGGATTGCTGACAAATGCATTGATATTGGCTGTGCAGCAATTTATAAACTGAATAATACCTGGGAAGATGTTCTCACACCGTCAGAAGTTATCGATATATCTTCCAGAGCGTCGAAGACAAGTGATTATAAGTTACAACATGCGGCAGAGGAACTTGCAGTCTCATGTCTTGTATTGCAGCAGCAGGAGCGCAGTGCAAGTAGCGAAAAGTCTGAGTCATTGCCCAAAATTTTCAACAGTTGGCGAGGAATGTAGTCCACTTTTTAGAGGAAAACCTAGCAGTTGTTTAGAGCCACTGGCAAATCGGTGTTCAACGAAAACAACTAGACCACAGTTCACCATAAAAAAGTGGATCTACTACTTTTTTTTATAGAAAGTAATGTCAGGAAAGGCCAATAGAGCCTATAATAAAGCCCTGACAAAGGAAGAAAGAAAAAGGAAAGTTAATTAGATAGGGAGATGAGATCAAGTTTGTTGATGTTAGAAATGGATCTAAGAGCTTCAACCTACTTCGAATTCTACTTCTTTGAAGTATTATGTCCCTGGCCCTTAAGCTGCCTGTGACACATGTTTCACCAGCATATGGGGTGAGTGCTAGCACATCTGACAAAATATTATCCAGTTCAGAATCACTGATACCAGAAAAGGCATTTGGGATATTGTATTGTTGCCTGCGCCTGTATAAGGTCTTGTGACTAGTGATTGCAAATTCTTGACTAGTGATCAGTAATTCTTGACCAGTGATCGCAAATTCTTGACCAATGGTCGCAAATTCTTGACCAATGGTCGCAAATTCTTGACCAATGGTCGCAAATTCTTGACCAATGATCGCAAATTCTTGACCAGTGATCGCAAAAACTTGACCCACACTTGAAGTCTTGACGTACTTGTGTCCATTATGGCGCGCGATAATATAGGCCGTAAATGCGCGATCATGTAAAAGGTATGTACATTTAATTTTAAAGTTTAAATCGCTAAAATTGTCGACACATACAAAAGTGAATCGACGCAAGATTTTGCAATTGAACCGTTCACGTTCGTACCAATCCCAGAATCGTAGGATTATGGTAATGACAACGGTTCATCATCTTCAAAACCAGAAGGTGAGATAGAAGGTACGAATACAGAAAGATTCGGAAACACATTTTGGTAAGTCAATGCCCATATACTAGCAAAAAAAGCTGCAAAATAAAATTGTCGGAAGGGTCGGATATTCTGACGGAAGGGCCGGGTAGTTTGTCATTTTAACTGCTCTCACGTGTACAATACAAAGAATTTTACTGCATATTCGAGACGTAAATGGGATGCACTTTCAAGTGATATACATTTAATATGCAATTTCAACTGTCCGGATTCTTAATATCCTCCCAGTCGACGAATCGAAGGGTCTTCGGGAAAGCTGAAAAAAGATCTTCTCTTTTCTAGTTTGTTGCAAATAGAGGCTTGTACCGTACCACGCTGCTTTCTGCTATCCTGCAAATAGTTGTACGCGCTGTAGTGGGCCATTTTGCTAAGAAAACTTGGCGATTTTTTGGCTGCTTCATATAGGCTACTGTTGGAGAGCGAGAAACCAGTGATCATGCATGATGTCACAGGGCGAGAATAATTTTCGGAAACGACAGAAAACGAGGATTGTCCCGCAGAAGAAATCCGTTTATTACTCCAAAACTAGCTTAGAAATGCAAAAACGAACGTCACGATGGAGTTCAGCACGAAAAGTACCACCACATATCAAAAATTAAAATTTCTCTGCCATTCTCCTTTAAGTGAATGAATGGTATTGTTGGTTTGTTGTAAAGTGAATAAAAAGCACCGAAATGACCACAAAAGTAAGAAAGAGCCTGGTACCAAACATGGTGTCTAGTGAAAAGTGTCATGTCTCTAAGATTGAAAACAACAGTGAGTCGCTCTCGCGGGCTATGCCAATTGGAAACTCTTCTCTTACCACTACTGCCTCTCTTTACTCATCTCTAGGAAAGAGCTGAAGTGGAAGCCACGTGGAAATGATGAAAGCTGGTTTCCTACTGGTTCTGTGTCTTATCTCCTTCTCGGCTATTTTGGCTGGTAAGTTTTTCAACGTAATATTTAGTGTTACGGATTCAAAACTTAGCGTCTAATAGTTATAGTGTTTTAAATATCAAAACATATGGTATAAGTCTCACATTGTTGTAGAGATATTGCTAGTTAGGTTAGGGTCGGCATGGAAAAGATATCGTTCTGTCACATTTGCTTTTTCAGTCATAGCTATGTTAGGTCATGTGGATCTTAGGTTTCGTGTGCGCATACAAAATTCTTACTGAACAGACTGATGAGCTGAAGCTTGCTGATTAATAGGATGGACTTATATACTTATACACTAATGCTCTTCAATAAAATTCAAAAAGGGGCTTAGAATTAACTGAAATGAATAGAGCCTCTTTTTGACTATATGAACAGTGACGTTTAGGTATTTATCGATGTCATTGTTTTCGAGGCACTGTATCCCAAACGAATACGCGGTGAAGCCGCTAACAAATTCGCATCATAAGAATGAGCTTTAACACCTTGCTAGCTTTCATTAAGTTTTGAGTACTATACCTTATCATCAGCAATAGCTTTTAATGTTGACTAATCAGGTTTTACTATCAGCCAATTGCTCCTGCTCTCTCGTACGAAAGTGAAATACTGTAGAGCCAATGTTCTGCGCCGAATTTTGTCATGCAATTTATACCCACAATGTGTGTGATATGGGTATAGTGCATATCATTTTCCTTAGAAAAAACCAGCGATGCCAAACAGGACTCGGCTGACGCATCAAAAGAATTGGTAGCAGATGAAGGTTAGCTTATTTTGAGCCTCCTCTGCAACGCAACAACAGATAGGTATCGGCTGTAATTCAGAGTTCTCAGGACTGTTTTCGACAGACTGCCCCGACTTTTCCAGGTTCTGACTTTTTCACATTTTTCCTAGTAGTTTTCGAAAAACCAAGGAAACAATTTGGCATGTCTATCGACAATGAAAGAGCAAAAACAACGAGAGTGCAAAAAAATTCCTTGATGAGAAGAAATTTAGTGATTTTTCCAGGTTTTCACTGACCTCAAACCTAATTCCTTGACTTTTATAGATTGGCCAGACTCCTGAGAACCCTGTAATTGCAACCATAACCTTCTTGTTTATTTTCATGAAATATTTTCATTTTAATCCTGCTGATGACCTATGATCTTATGACCTATGATCTATATCCTATGACCTTTGTATGGTGATTATTTTCCACACTCTTTTTTTGTATAGTTTCATCATCACTTTTTCATGATCTTCATCACTATCTCAATCATCTTAGTTCATATTTCTCATGTAATCAAATATCCCTGATATTTGATTTATATTTGTAGATAAAACCATATACTTAGAATAAATTCTTATGTTCTACATTTGAGTAAATTAGACGATTATATGTAACAGTATTAAATATTATTTTGGTATATGCAGACAAGCCAGTTGTGCGCTACCTAACGGTAGAGAGGTACATGGCTGTAAATACAGTAGAATTGCTACGGTGTTATGAAGCTTCAATAAAAAATTATTAGTCAATGAAACCAACATTAGCTTCTTGCACGAATCAAAGGAAGATCAGTACATGGGGGGAGGAAGCGGGTGACGTATTTTTGAGCTTGTAAACATATATTGTAAACTTTTAATTATAACTTATTTTCTTTGGTATCGTATTTAACTGAATGGATATTGTGCCTAAATAAGATTAAATGAAATGAAATACGTCTTTCAACTTTTGCAATAGTAAAGCATTGTAATGAAACTGAACGCATGAAACTGAAAGAGAACATATAAGAAACTGAAACTGATCCTTAAGATGTATGACATTTATACTATAATTCGAGTCTTTCCACTGTTAGTAGGCCCTGTAGTAGAGTCAGTTATTACAAGTTCTCTCATTTCTTTTACTCTTTGGACTCTGAAAACCTGGGGAGGGGGCGTTATTAATTTTTGGAACTGTTCCAATCCCCGCAGCTTATTAGAACCCCCGCTTATTCATTTTGGGAACCAGGGCATGATAGACAACGATGATAATGTAGGCAGAAACATTTTCACGAAGTCTCTATAAACCTGGGGAGGGGGCATTATTAATTTTTAGAATTGTTCCAATTTGGGAACCAGGGCCTGATAGACTCTGTTTTATTCTCAACCTACAACCAATCAGACATTCCACCCTTCCCTCCCCCCGTTTATTGGAGACCAGAGAGTACATTACCAGTTTTAATTAGACTGAATAGCCAGTACAAACTGTTAAGAAAGAAGCATTTAAGTATACTTTAATTTTTTTCAGGACGCACCGAAGGTGTTGTGAAAATCTTTGATGATGCTACAGAATATGTTAGCGATGCACGGGCTGCTAGGTCAAGGTCGAGTAGCAGGCGACGCTCGTTGTCTCGCAGGAGAAGTTCGTCTCGCAGGCGAAGGAGGAGCGGTAGTAGTGGATTGCATGAAAAGCCTCATAGCCTCGCAATCAAAATAGCCTCACTTATTGGCATGACCTCAATTCTGATGAAATGCTTAAATTGATTTCGAAGAGAGTGAAACGAGTTAGTGAAGTCTATGAGAACTTTGGTGTAAAACTGATTGAACACGCGATATTCTTACATCAATAATTGTAGAATAAATCAATATTTTTGCTTTAAGCAAATCGAGCTGCATGCTCAGTAATGTACTCAACACCAGATCCCAGATTTCAAAATGTCAAACAAGAAATCAGCAAGATTTAGACATCCCAAGACTCAATCTTGAGTTCTCTAAAACAAGTTTTTTCTACACAAGTGCCAAGACATGGAACGAAATTCCATTGCAAATAAGATTAAGTTCCAATGTCTTCACTTTTAAAAAAAGACTGAAGGAATTTCTCCAGAATTAAAATCCTTCCCAAGCACGATACCCAAGAAGATCAGCAATCTGGCATTCTCATAAATTGATTAGTTACGAACATTGAGCGTTAATTAGTAAGGTATATATATTTGTTTTTATATTTTAATTTTTGTAATTTAAGCTGATGGGAGTTCGTGATTAAATATGAAATATGAGATAGAATACAGTTGACAGTTCATAATTCTGCTGCCCGATAGCTCAAACTCCTAACCACGAAAGACATTTTAATTCGTCTGGTTAAGCTTTTGTGTAGTAATACTGTCCGACTGTCCGATAACTAGAACATTCGCTACCTCAAATGAATTTTCAATTCCCATCGTTTAAGGTTCCAATAGAGATCCTGCCGATTTGCAAGAACATTCGAATTTCGATTTTTCATGAAAGTTCGAGTTATCGATTGTCAACTGTACCTGACAACTACACTGAAATTGCACATACGTATGAATCTACTAATATAATTGTAATGTCAAAAGCGCATATCCAGATTATATTTGCCAAATCATATGACCGTCCAAGATACCTCACTGTCTACGCCTTGTACATCTGCCATGCAAGTACAATTTAGTGATTGTATATGCAGTGCCGCTGAGAGGGAGGATGCAAACACAGGGTCCCTGAGTCCTTGTAAAATAAGGCAAAAGGATTTGATTCGTAGCTAAAATTGTGAGTCTTGTGCATTTGAAGAATTTCTCTCTGCAACACGTAACAATGTGTCCTAAACTATTCACTTAAATACTGGAAGACTGCAAGAAAGTTTAGAAAATGAAGTTTCAGTGCGTGGAAGTGCAAAAGGGAAGTTGCGTGGAGATATAAATATATACGGTGATTTGTCTAGCAATATTTTGAAGTGAACTAATAATATGTAGACATGCAATACTGCATGCACAGCACAAACGAAAAATAATCATGCAGTGGCAGCGCGAGCTACACGGACTTGACGTAACGGTAGCTGCGGGGCCGGCGGTCACGCTCGAGATGTCCTCAATCAGTACGACCTCCGCACTACTGTCCACTTTGCATTAATCGTTCGATGCTTTCATTTCATTTCATTACACTTCATCGCATGTCATTTAATTTACTTCATTTCATTTCTTTTTCATCTTATTCAATATTTATACACGCACAACCTTTCAGCACGATAAAATTGAATAGCTTCAGAGAAAAAACCAAAAAAAGAAATGAAATAAAATAATTTGTACACTACTGAGGTTTTTGCACTACCAAGGGGTCGTGTGTGGGTCTTGCAGGTTCACAAAGATACTTTCTAGAACTTTTTTAAACAGTGCAACTGACTCTTCTTCTCGAATGCTGTGAAGAATTGACGCCCTACTGTAAAATCGTGGATAGCGGAATGCTGAACAGAGGTTGTCCATACAATTATTACGAGACTGAGACGGAAGCTCGTTTACTATTCATGGTATAGTGCAGTGGTTCCCATACTGGGGTCCACGGTTTATTAGGGGGCCGCGATGAGCTTAAGGAGGATCGGAAAGGCTTTAAGGGGAGTTCGAGAGGTTGCCTTTACTTGCTCAAATTGTTATATTATTAACCTATATAAGTTTTGATATTTGTTACACGTGAAAGTTTCAACATATCTCTCCCGGAACCCTGATTTGAACAAGTGTGCTGCAGGGGTTCAGCACACAAGGTCAGTTGAAAATCTTCGGAACCACGGAAGGCAGGATTGAGTGTTTATACTCATTTTTACTGTCCATACGGAGTGCTGTAATTTGACCACCACCTGAAGTCTATTAAATAGAAACACTATGCAATACTCTAGCACTTACGGTTAGAGGTGAGATCCAACTTTGATAAAGAAAGCTTTGTAGCCTACAACATGTGCTTATATGAGGAGCTATTAATCCGGATCATGTGAAAGACCATTCTGCCGGATCTCACTTCACGGAATGAAACTTCCCTATACGAACACTCCACTGGCTAGAAGGTGGGAACAAATTAGTTGCTATTCGCAGGGTAAATTTCCTTCTTTTCAGCTATAAAATGACGTACTGCAGTTTGAGCGACAACTTAAAAGAAAGAGGTGAAAAAAGAAGGAAAAACGAACGAAAGAAAGCAGAACGAAAGAAGCTAAGGAGAGGCATTAAAAGAACCAAGAATTTCCAACTAGCGGAACGGCAAAACTCGGCAAAGTAGTTTTAAACTTTAGGCTCCCAAAGGTTTCATAATTTTACTTTTTACCATGTATTAATTTTATTATGTTAATTTGTTTTGATATTCCATATTCAATCTTTGTCAAGGAATGAGACAAATTTTCATTACATAAAATGTACTAGAGATAATCCAACCCAACTGCTATAAACAATGCATCCAACAAATACAAACAAGATAAACTATATAAGATTTCAAATACGGAGAATTTTCATAGCAGAACAAAGTACGCAGTGATATAGAGATCCAAGCAGTTAAAAATCCGGGAGCCCTTCTATGTATGTCCCTTTTACTGGCAGACGATTCTGGTTTGATAGAATGAAGTACGCAAGCGCCTCGGAGAAAACACTAAGCTACAGCATCGGTATGGAGAAAGAGAGAAACTCAATTCCCCAAAATAGGATAAGCATGATGAAATGATAAAATACTACCCAAGTGCAACTGAATTTGGTTCGCCTGCAAATAATTACAGTATGTGCAGTACATGCTTGTTGGCCGCGTCAAGTGAAGCTTAATTTACACCAACAAACGCGCATCTAGTTCAAATCTAAATCAAATATATTAAAATCAAAATCAAATCAATGCGCATCTAAATCAAATATATTAAAATTTGAAACTTACTCTGTATAAAGAAATTGTAAATGAAAAATGAAATGAAAAGGTATATGAAAGGTTTTGAAATTAACTAGTCGTGCGGCTTATTCTTCACGGGTCGATAAAAAATTACTTACTCACCCAATGACTGTAACTACTTACTATATTACTCACCTAAAAAGCTACTTAACTATTCTCTTACTTTACTTATGTAAATGCTAATCTATTTACTTTCCTACTTTTTACTCACTTTTCTGCAAATAGCTTACTGAAAAGTCGAATAGTTCTGAGTGCACCCGTTCAGTAACCATTTGGCATCACCATCTGGCATTTTTTTTCTATTCGTATAACAATTACAATAATTACAGTTAACCATACATTACTCATATTACTTTACCAACACTACAAAAGACGACATCATGGGGAGCAATATACGCTGACTACCCCATGGCCAATACAGAAAACATACAAAAACAAAAGAAAAAAACTACATTGACATTCGATTATTCGACAGCTCAAACAAAGCACTAAGTGTCTTTTTTCAAAAAAAATGGCGGAGCCATCTGGCATTGTTGACTGATTGATTGACTAACTTACTTCCCAGCTTACTGACAGGTTCACTTTCTGGCTTACTAACTGTAATGGCTTGTATACTGACTGGCCTATTGGCTGATGTATTTACTAGCAACTTGCATCCATAGTGACTACTATCTAGCCTCGTGGCTGCTTGACTCTCTTCACTTTCTATATGGCACACAGGATCATATGCGAAAACCAGCACAAGTGTGGTAATAAAACATGCGGAAATGTGGGGGAGATATGTGGACGAATGACTGCGTTAATAGATGATAGTTGATGCTTCCTTAAAAGTGAAACTCTTAATATCATCCCAGCACAGTTAATATCTTTACAGCCATTCATTTTCTCATTCATCTTCACAGCCATCACTTTCATTTTCTTTTCTTTCTCTCGATCACCCCATTGTTGCTGTATATCCCCGCATTCCTTAACATATTCAACCGTGGTGCAAATCCCAGGCAATTTCGTCCCACGTTCATTACCATAATGACCTATACACAGGATGTTGGTTGTTGTTTGATATAGTTTCAGTTTTTCCTACCTGTCCTATATAAATGTATGCAGCAAGTGAGTAGAGCTTCAGTAGACGCCTTGATAACCAACAGGGTTGAAGCAAGAGCAAGCAAGGCCCAAAAGCCTACTGTCAGAAAAGGTAAGAGGGTTCATTACTTATTATTCAACGGTTCAACATCACTATAGACATAACAACAAAATAAACCCTCTAAGAAGTGTTCTTACATTATCAAGTGCAAAGCAATGTATCTGACTGCACCCAAACGTGTCTTCTTTACAAATATTGAGACGAGCACTGTATGCACTTAAGCAGAACCTCTTTCTCTTGTTTGCAACAACTTATACTGAACATCATTTAGATTCCTAAAGAGACCACCTCTGACCGACATTGTCATGTTAACAACACAGCCTCTTGGTCTAGGTCACATGGATAAAATTGACCAGCATCTTCCATAATGTGCGATAATCTATGATCTTCTTCATTGGTTCCTCAGCAGAATACCAGTGCATCATCTCAAGTGGTCTGCCTGGGTTATCGTTTTTTTCTCTTCCATTTTGCTTGCTTCAGTTCCCACAGCAGCACTTGGAAAACCCACTTTCCCATCTTCCCCCATATTTGGAAATCGAATCAAAGCTTCCAGCCAAGAATACTAACGACATGTCACTGAACTCTCCATCAAAATCTCCCTCGTTATTTGGTTTCAAGTCTCTCCAAATTATATAGCTTGTTTCAAATGCAGACTTTTCTCTACCTCATCGAATACTAAAAAGTGTAGCTCTGTTCTACTGTTCTACGATATACATGATATATGATATAATATGATATATGATATATGATATATGATATATGATATATGATATATGATATATGATATATGATATATGATATATGATATATGATATATGATATATGATATATGATATGATATATGATATGATATATGATATGATATATGATATATGATATATGATACGATATGATTGATATGATATGATATGATTGGTAAGATATAACGGTGGTTTGGCGTGAAAACTTTAAGGTTTTCTGTCTTCCTTGCTGCGCGTTAAAATGTGCGTGTATGTGTAAGTATGCATGGTGCGTAATGGAGTATTAACTGGATTGGCTAGTATTAAGCTTATTTTATACACCAAAGCATTGACTGAAGTAAATACTTTAATTTAACTCAGTGCTTCTGTTAAAATATGAGTGTATCGTAGTACGAGGACGGGCGGTGGTTTATACATTTCTGCTACAACGCGCACAGGCAATTCTAGTTTAAAAGCATAGGTTAATGTTTCGTTGTTATAAAACATTACTGGAAAGGTCATTATCACCCTTACTCCTCTTCTTAGATATTTGGACACTATGGCCATACGTTAGTAACTTTTATTGCACGCACGATATGGCATGATACAATGTATGGTACACTATGACATATGATATGATATGATATATGATATGATATGATATGATATGATATGATATGATAAGATATGATATATAATATATGATATATGATATGATATACGATATATGATATGATACGATATGATATGATATATGATATATGATATATGATATATGATATATGATATGGTATATGATATGATATGATATGATATGATAAGATATGATATATAATATATGATATATGATATGATATACGATATATGATATGATACGATATGATATGATATATGATATATGATATATGATATATGATATATGATATATGATATGGTATATGATATGATATGATATGATATGGTTGATATGATATAATATATGACATAAAATGGCATGATATGACATGGTGTGGTATGAGTCAGAAAATTACAGTTGATTATCTGCAACTAGCATTTTGAGCAAAAGATGCAAACTTAGGCCATATATCGCATAAATGCAGTCTACAGCAGAAATGAGAAGTTTATCAACTACAATCGATCGCCCTTCAGATTCATATCTAATGCAGTGTGTCCTATCCTCCCATCACTGCACTTTCTTTCTTGCATTCTCTCTAGCAACAGAACGAAGTAAAAGCAAGACGAAATGATAAAAGCAGTGTTCCTTTTGGCTCTGTGCCTTACCTCCTATTTGGCCATCTTGGCTGGTGAGTAATACAGTCGAGTTTCTTTGCTGCCGTATGTTTAATGACATGGACGCCCAGGTGATCTACATTCACAGAGCGGCAAATGAATTGTTAGATCTCTCTTGAATAAAGACTTTAACGATGGTTTAAAATTGTAAATATTGTCAACAGCAGGAATGTCCAATGGGAGACTGTTGCAGAGACTGACTGCAGCATAAGACAAAAGTCTAGCACCTAATGGTTTGTTCTTGAAACGAGGACACTATAACAGCAGCGGATCAATCGATCTAAGAGCTGTTTTAGGCATATACCTCTCCACCATGTCCCGTAGATACACTAGGACTTTTCCCATTATGCACTTGTAAGTAAGCAGAATAATTCTGATGTATATGCGTTGCTTAACTGGCAGCAAGTGCAGATCAAATAACGCTGTACATATATGGACAAATATATATATTAGATCAGGGCTCTCAATGGGACGCGCGCAATCGCGCACGAGCGCGCAGGCACGAGCCCAGCTCAGTTCACGGGCTCGATCTGTCGCCCGCGCCAGTTTTATAAACAATATACAAGCAAGTATTAGAAAAGCTCTCACAATTGAATGTTCTGCGCGCAAACGATCCCACGCGTGTGATTGGCAGCGTGCCTAGTTTACTCATTGAAAGGCCTGTTAAAAATTAGCAGCACAACACGAGCCGCTGCAGTTTGGGCACTCTGCAGTCTGTCCATAAGATGCTGTGGCATACCACACAGCAGAGAGTTACAGCAATCCAAGTTTCTAGTGATGAATGCATGAACAACAGATTGGATTGCCTCGCTGCCAAGGAACTTCCGTATACGCTTTAATTCATACCATTGGTAAAAGCTCTACTGGATAATCTTGTATGTGTTTGTCCATTTTCAAACTTTGATCCAAATACACATCAAGGTTTTTAACTGTGCTAAGAGATGCAACCACCTCATCACCTATTTCTCATACCTTGAAACAGAAACCTCAAACAGTTGCTCTCTTGTATCCACTAACATTTCCTCCCTCTTTAAATAGTCGATTATCAGACGGTTAACCAAGGTCCACTTCCCAATATTTAAGATGGAAATCACGTGACTACTGCAATGTCGTTTCAGATTTTCAGGTTTTGGCCCACTTGTGGAAAAGATCTGACAGGTCTGGCCCACTCTCCTAAAAGGCTACCCATCAAGCCCTGTTCTAACATATTGAAGAATAATCAAGGATCAAGATGAATTAAGTAATAAGCTGGGTGCATAAATAACGTGTCTAAAGATAGGATGCTTACCAAATAGCATCATATATATTACATATAAAAAGAATTTTAATACATCTACACTTAACAGGTATATATATATATATATATATATATATATATATATATATATATATATATATATATATATATATATATATATATATATATATATATATATATATATATATATATATATATATATATGCATGTATGAATATATAAATTTTGATATTATTATTAACAGTATTAATTCCCTAGAAGAGAAAACTGTTTCCCAAGAGAGTAACCTTAAAGAACCCAAAGGTTATGATGCAGAAGAAGGTAAGCTATGATTTGATGTTTAAGATCAAATGTTCACTTGATCAGGCCATAATGGTTCATAAGATTCTTGGAGAAATGCGCCCATAAAATCTCAAAGGAATGTCTACGAGGACATATCAGATCTCACAATGCGAAACTCGCAGAGCAAACGGTCTGCAAACACAAATCACGATTGGAAATCTTGAAAAGAGCTGTTCGCACGTCGGTGCACCATGTCGTTGATGCACTGTATCACCTGATAGTGAGATTCTGCAGGGGCCGACTTTCGATGCACCAATTGTCTTTTTATGTCAATCTTAAACAAGTACTACTACTTAATTGATTACCAATTCACATTTTTATCTTTTGCAGGAAGTATGAGCGATATTGAAATGGCCGTTGAAGGTGTTGCCAAGCCAGTAGCTGACGCGCAGCCTCGTGCTGCAAGGTTCTCAAGGCGTAGTAAACGTAGATTCTCTGGAGGAGGGGACTGGACATTCAAGTATCCAATCGGGAATGGAACCACGAGCGGTGGCAGTGGATTACGTCAACAGCCGTTCAGTCTCGCGATGAAGATAGCCTCCCTTATCGCGGTTGTGATGAAGTTCCTCTACTAACTTGGATACATAGAAACTTTAAGTATGGCATACGGACAGTCAGCATAATATGCCTAAGCTTTATTGTAAATCATTAATTCTAAGTGTAATCAATATACGGCAATGGTTTAATTCAGTATGAGTCAGTCTGGTACAATATCATCAATGTCAGAATGATATTGACTGTAATATCATACAGTGTCATAATAATATTATAACCAAAAGTGATATTGTATGGAAATATTCTATAACAACTGTCCACTCCGGTTATGGTCATTGCGATTAGAGTCATACGTCAGTTATAGTCACTACCTTTCGCTTCCTGAACAGCAAAATAATCCCATTTGCAGTCACAATTTGACGAGGAAATTGCTGAATCCTCGCAGTTTTGCATCCATTTCCATTAATACGAATCTTCTACAAATAAAGGTTGATGTGGATTCACTATCCACCGCAACAGAAATCACTGTTAAAAGCTTTTTTCAAACTTCATTTGGTGCAATATTTTTTACTACGTTACAATCATATACCTCTCTGTAAGGTAGCCTATAATTGGCTATCTGCAGCGCTAACAATATGCCATAAGTATCTAAAATAATAATAAGAATAATAATATAATAACACTAATAAATTCTTTAATTCAAAGTTGGCTATTTACAGTAGCTAAGATACAGCTAATTCAGGCCAACTATTTACACGGCTAAAAAGATGAAAAAAAGAATATACGAAAATTATAAATACACTAATGCATACATGAAAGTCTTACAGATCCAGCAGTTGCAATACCCGTATTTCTTTGATTTCAGCTGTTTTTTGAAAACCGTTAAAGAGCTTGAAGCTTCAATTCTGTTGGCAATTTCGCCCACGCTCGGTGACCCATAAACCTTACTGTATCTGTACCATAGTATACAGTTTTCACTCATGGTAGATTTAGATTGCTCGTGCTTCATAGCTAATAGGGTACAGCTTTTGCTCGTGCTTCATATTTCTACCATAAACTGAGCATTCAATTGATTTTTGGGTTTGTACATTTCAATCACAACCAAACGTAGGTTCTTCTGATGCATGGATACCGAATTATCTTTGTCTAACAGCTCCCTAAAATGAGAACTGTTACCTTGGTATGCGATTCTAAGAGTCCTCCCCTGTATGCTGTTTACTTTGTTATCAATCTTCCTATCATGGAACATCCATATCAGAGGGCAATAGCGGAACTGTGACCATACAGAAGTATTCATCATCAGTTTAATCTTCTTGAATCCATGAAAATCGAAATTCGAGATAATGCGTGCAGGTTCACAACGTCTATTTCAATTTCGCACCATTATAGCTTATAAGTATAAAATTGTCAATCTTTGTCCAGTAGCACTAGCATAACGCTACCTGGGGCTCATTGGACCCACAAGAGGCCTTTACATACAATCCTTCATAGGTTTCAAAGCTCCACACCAAAGCTGTGATGACATCAACCATATCTAGATAGTGAAGAACTATCCTCAAGTAAGCGAATGTTCATACCACCTTTAAATCGTATGCAACAAGACCAGCAGCGAACAGTGCACTTTTAGCTCACTGGACCCATAAGAGGCCTTTACATACAATCCTTCATAGGTTTCAAAGCTCCACACCAAAGCTGTGATGACATCAACCACATCTAGATAGTGAAGAACTAGCTTCAAGTTAGCGAGTGTTGATAAAGGTAAAGGTGAGTCCCATGTACGATCCCGTACGTTGGGGGAGTGCCCATTGGAGGGACACTTATCCTGAGCCACCGGCATAGTGAGGTAGGGTGGCCAGTTCCTGTCCTCATCGCCTTTAACTTCCCCAGTGTTGCCACCAGGTACCCATTTGCTGCTGGGTAAACAGTGAGCGAGCATCCCAACTATGATCCGAGGGTTCGGCTCGAACCATCGATGTTTCGCACAGCAGTCAAGCGCTCTAACCACTTGGCCACTCGCCTATAGTGAGTGTTGATACCACCTTTAAACAGAGCCGCAGGATGGACTTCTTCGGATGTATTAGCGAAGTTTTACAGCAGGCCTCTTGCCGAAAACTTTCGGGAAAATCTCCTGCAGAACACTTTGCATCACTCCACCCAAGTTTTCGACAAATATATTAAAGCAATAGAGACCATACATCGGTCAGAGCCTTCTGATTGGGCAATGTGGAAGAAGATTCCCCGATTGGGGATCGCACTAACAGCCAATCAAGATATGAGCCCTATGCTTACATTTACGACGTCCGCATATAAGTATCGAAAACCTGATCCCTTCCCCCCATCATCCACAGACGCCCAAAATGTCGAATTGCAGGGTTCCCCTCATTTGTGGACGTCTGACTCTTTCTACTAATCCCCCAACCGGCCATAAATTCAAATGGCATAGAAATAAAGTTACACTATAGTTGTAAAATAACCTTGTCATACTAAGGATCATTTTCTATCTATCTTATATCATTTTATTTACCCTATCTACTTAACTTTCCACTCTCTTTCTTCCTTAGTCAGGGCTTTGTTATAGGCTCGATTGGCCTTTCCCTGATATTATCTAATAAAAAAAATTCCTATAAAATGTATGTATCTACTCAACCAATAACAAATCTATGCCTGAAAGCAAAGACGGTACAGCGACAGTGCGCACAAGAGTTATTTGTAAATGACAAGTCAAAAATGTGAATGTCTACATTTCAGTGTTGGAGCCACCCCCTCTCCCCCCTTCCTACAATCCATCCATAACAGTCCACAATTCATTATCCTTTTTATTGATCTGTATCCCTCCGTTTGGATGTCATAAATGAATTGTCCCTTACCTCCAGACATACACTGAAAATGCTCGATCTTAGATGAAAATTTTCACAAACACACGACTACCCACATCATTTTGGCAAACAAAGTCTCATGAGATTTTTAATATTTTCTCAAATATTTGTAAAATATCACTCTTGGAATATGAACGATTTTAAGAGCATTTTGATTCTAAAATTATCGCAGACATTGAGAACATCGAGCATCGGCAAAAATAATATTGTTCTTTTACTAAACAGTATCTTACTGTAAATCCTCGATTAAGCGCCTCCCTCGGTTAAGCGCCGCATCAAAAAAGTCGAGTACTGAATAAGCGCCGCGACGCTTAATCGAGGATTTACGGTATAGAGGGTTCTTTCCAGTCATCTAGTCGAAAATATACATTTGCTTGACGTTGATAATGAGGAAGTCTCAATGATTGACTGCTGGTTCTAAGAACTTAGGTTTGAAACATTTTTGATCACAATGGATATGTCACAGTACAAATACGATAAAGGAATTATCTTAAACTACAACGCAATCGTCACGGGTCACGACTCCTGTTCGCAGCAAAAAAGGGAAGAGCAATCTCGAGCGAAGACATCTTTACTGTCAAACACGCCCTGAGACCTGAACGTGCCTTGAGAAGTCCATACACCAGGTAGGTAGCTAGCATATCTCTTATAATCTTGGCTAATATCACCAGCTTGCACTATATGGTTGCCAATACGTTATCGCGCAGTGCGATAAGGGTACGCAATTAGCTTGTAAATGTTCGCCTACAGGACCTATAGCGCCTGTACTTTACCTAGGCTTATCTTTTACAACTGGACAATATCGGAATATATAATGATAACAAAAGTGTATCGTCAGCAGGTAAAGGAATCTACCCTCATGAAACACTATTCTAGTGATAATATAAGCTTGGGATACTGACAACAGCTAACGAGGGCCTACTTCGGTACATTGCTAATATGTAGTAGATCATCGAAGTTCAGAATAATACTGGGTGCAAGTATATCTCGGCTAAAGCCTTTCCCAGCTCACAACAATGTTTCCACATAAAATAACATCATCATCATCATCAGTGTGGAAATGGTCAACTTCGAACTGAATTAAGCACATAGAACAGTGCAGATATTTCGATCAGGTTAGGTCAAGTTAAGAATTCTTGATAGTTGAACAAAGCAACAAAGCAGCTGATAGAAACAAACGTGAATGATTCAAAATCTATCTATTTACCATCACATAGCTGAAATAACGCTGAGAAGGTAAGAGAGGTATCCGTCACATATTGAGCATGGCGAGGTGCAAAACTGAAGGGAAAAAAATATCTCTGCACCTCAATTGTCTGCGAGGAAAGGCAGAAAGGGAAAGAGGAAAGACGGGCAACATTACTTGATGGTTAATGGCGCCTCTTGAAGCCTTGCGGTTTATGTCATACTATATCGCATACCATCTCTCATATCATATAATATATCGTTCATTGCATCGTATCGCACCACATCGTATCGTTTATCAGTCATATCATATCACCTCACATCATCGCATCAATCATATCATATATCATATCATATCATATCATATCATATCATATCATATCATATCATATCATATCATATCATATCATATCATATCATATCATATCATATCATATCATATCATATCATATCATATCATATCATATCATATTAAATCACATCATGTCAATATTATATCACATATTGCAGTAATGAATATAATCATTTTTCATTTTATTAGCTCAGCAAGCAAATCATATCCACTGGACAATATGACATCTGCTTTGGCATGCTATTTTACCCTGGCTCTGTGCATGACAACACTTGCACGTAAGTATTTAACTTTCAGTTTGAATGCGGGCTCAAAAGTACCACCATGGGGTTTGAACCGCAGTCACCATTGGAAATATGCCTAACAAATCTTAAAATCGATATCTTCAAACTTCGGATGAAATATTCCAAAATCCTCTCATTATCACAGTATTAGCCACATCGTTATTAGCCAGCGATTATAACGAGATATGAGGAAATCCATCTAGTCACTAACGCTGGATACTAACAGTGATTGCATAAAAATTATTGTTTGCAACTCGCAAAGCAGAGAATTCAAACAGACTAGTATGACTGAATACCAACCAGCAGCGCCTAACATGTCACAAGCAACTATGCGCATTCTGCGATAGCAACAACATCCTACCATGATGCATCGCATCAATTGTCGTAGATATTGCAGCTGCAGACGACCTTCTACAAGATGATGCTTTAGAGACTAAAGAGTTCGAAGGCGAGAAAGGTTGGTGTGGAACTTTCGCACATTGATAGCTCGTACTATTTACCATTTACTATTTTACGTGAGACTCAACACAAATATGAATGTAGACTTAAATAGCAAGGCACAGTCTCTTACTGTAATGTATCCTTATATGGTTGGAAAGCCACTACTTCCATCAGAGTGCACACGCTATTGTTCTCTAGTTGTTGGGTGTGATATCGGATATATTTGGGTGAGTGAGTGAGTGAGTGAGTGTGTGTGTGTGTGTGTGTGTGTGTGTGTGTGTGTGTGTGTGTGTGTGTGCTGTGTGTTGTATGTGTGTTGAGTGTGTTGTATGTGTGTTGTATGTGTGTTGAGTGTGTTGTGTGTAAGTTTGTGTGTGTTGTGTGTGTGCGTGTGTTGTGTGTGTGTTGTGTGTGTGTGTGTGTGTGTGTTGTGTGTGTGTGTGTGTGTGTGTGTGTGTGTGTGTGTGTGTGTGTGTGTGTGTGTGTGTGTGTGCTGTATGTGTGTTGAGTGTGTTGTGTGTGTGTGTGTTGTGTGTGTATACTTTCATATACTTATGATAGAAATTCAATCTTATAGGAATCAGTGATGGTCTAGCTAATGAAGATATTGGAGGTATCGGGGATGATGGAAGGCAGATTTCGTATGCTCGGCGGTCTCGACGTTTCTCGAGATCCTCTCGGCGAGTATCTATCCGAATTCGATTCAGAGGCTCAGGTTCAAGTTCGGATGGAGGCCAAAGTACTGGGAACAAAGTCATCATTATTGGCTTCATCATCATCAGCTTTGTGTCATTTGTACTCTATGTTCATCTGTAGAGAATTCTCTCTCCGGATGTTTTAGGGCCTAAGGCTAATAAACAAACATGCATTCCTTAAATATTATTGATTTGTACCAACTAAAAGCTCAAGCATTTCAGGCGTCTCAATAGGACACTCTCTATAGGACACTCAGCGCTTAGGTCTGGTTAATCACGTGAACTGGTACATAGTATGTCGATCTTGTGTCATTACCATTTCATATTGGAGAACTTTCAAAAACCATAAGTAATTGAGAAACACAACCGCAACAATACAAGAAAAACTTCACTGCATCATTCAAGACCGACGGCAACTGACGCTTTGTCCAGTACTGAAGCCCTTCTGAGTTTCTGAGAAAAATTCCAGACGCCTTAATTAAAAAATTTGTGTATTTATTTCAATTTAAATGAGTCTGAATTTTCAATTATTATTTTTCACTTATTTAATCATCCTAAATCGATTCGTTTCCCTGGGTATTTATTATAAATATTTGCTAATTAATAATTTTGATCTCTGGTATATATACCCTAATCAGTAACGATTGCACTTTCAAAAATCAAGTTGCACTTATCTTCAATCGATTTGTACTGCAATGCTTTCTACAAAATAGAGTCACAAGTCCCAAATGCTATCAATAGTTGTCTTCTCTATTGGTATACCTTGATGCATATTGATCATACTTTCGATCGACTAAAAACAACATATTGTTTTTTCCACAAATGTCCGTTTTTAGTGTTCTGCACAATGATCATGCTTTGGATCGACAAAAAAGCATGCGGTTTTATCCACAGAGTTAAGCGTCTACTGAGCTCTGCATATTGAAAATATTACGGATCGACCATACAATACAATATTGATACAAATCGCAATAATTATACTAGAAATCAGTATTGGATATCAATCATACTCCGGATCGACCAAGCACAATATTATGAGAAGGCTGCACATATACAGAATGCACGTCTGTGAAAAAACAGATGAGCAACTTGACTTGATGAAATGAAAGAAATAGTAAAGGAAAAAGGTAAGAGGTCCGTTGGAAGAAATGTAGATAGACTAATTGCCAGAATGAAAATTTCGAAGTACAAGCAAAGATATTGTCACAGACAATGCTACTAGTCAATGAACAAAGTTGAATGAGCTAAACCAAGACCGTACCGGCCATGACTAAACAAAAACTGGCACAAAATATATTACGTCTACCGCTGACTGCGCCAAGCGTTGAAATACTAAGTCATGACAGTCAAGTAGAATTACTATCAGAGGAATATCGCTTCATTTTGTATTGTAAAATACGCCTTTCTTTTCATAATTTACATATTCATTATGATTCATGTGTCACCATCATACAATCACATGTTACCTCGCTTGCGCTTCTGATGAAATTCTGTTGACATTTTTTCGGTACTGTGTGCTCAGTGGCTCTCTCCCGCCTTTCCGGCGACCTTTGAAAGCAAACACTGTGCTACAAAGTTTTGAAATTATACATTTGAAAAACACAATATCTGATAACCACAATTTCCACACTACTGTTCTGCATATGTTGATTCTTCAGTAATGACAGAGCAAAATACTGAATGCACCGTAAAAAGGACGCCCAATTTCATGAAGGATCTCGTCATACTTCAATACAAAACCAGTTTTTTACGATATTAACAGCTACACGTGGTCATATTACAGAGATCTAAGCGATTTGACATGAGATGGTAATGAGAAGGCCTCGATAAAAACTAAAATAATCCTTAGGTAAGAATTCTGTATTCTCTCTAAAAGTCCAGCTTCGCTAATAATGCCGCATCAAAACATTGCGGGAGAATGAATAAACCCGCTGCGGACATACGGAGAATACTGTAGATGGCGGGAGATAAACTCAATAATAATAACACCAGAGCTCGTGAAGTGGGAGTGTTATGAAGAATTAGGAGAAACATCGTGGAAAATCTTTTACAACCACGCGCGTTAGATATTATGGAACCACAATTTCCAATATACAGATACATATATTCCAGATAGAAAATCGCCGATAGCATCAATTTTATGTACAAGAAACATAAATAGTTTTGCTGGCATTTCTACTTGTAACATTTTCAAACAGGGGGTACTTACTAGCCCATATGCCCCTGTGGCCATACAACTTAGCTTACGAATTTTCAAACAGATTTTCTAATTAGTATGCAGAGCCAAAAACATTAATCTACGTTAGCAACCAAGGCAATAAAAACAACATTTGCAAAAGGCTTGTCAAACTATCCTATTTCTAAATGAAAAAAAATTCAAAAACGAAAGAAACTTATTGCGATCTCCAATAGCCCAATATTCGCCTCAAATTACACGTGGTATTCAGACCTGTTTTCCTATTCATGTTATGTTTCATATGCTATCTAAACAAAATCTTTGTAAATAAACTTTATTGATTATTCTATTTTTCAAGACTTGACGTGGAGGGCCTCTTGAAAATTAGTTATTAGGCTGAAGGGTAAACTCCGTGATAATATGAAATATGAAATGAAATATGAAATATGAAAAGAAATATGAAAAGAAATATGAAAGGAAATATGAAAAGAAATATGAAAAAACGTGAAATAACATATGAAAAATGAAATAAAACATTGCGAATGTTTAAGCCTAACAATCTACCTACGAAATGAAAAAGCATATAAAATCTATTAAGTCCATGAAGTCTAAGAATTAAAGAACGGGGAATCTTCTCAACTGATCTAGACATAAGATGTTTACTCACCCTTTTAAAGTCGCTCATTTTAGTACTCTCAATAGGACTTCCGATAATGCTAAGGTGGTTTATAACCGTTGTCTCTTCACCGCCTTGATTGTCTTTGACAAAAATCTACAGAGAAACAAATTCAAACCATTTAGAGGACTCTCCTGCATTAAGGATCTCAGTCGAGTTTATAAAGCGCATCTATATTATAGGATACAAGCCAACTCTTTACAATGAACATTCAAAAGTATGCAAATCATTGGATGTTGGGGTATAAACTGGAGGCAATGAATTCGCAACAAGAAATCCCGCGTCCGAACTAAGTGCAATTGGTTCCTATGAGGCTCACATAGCTAAACTTTTAATTGCCATATGTTGGGCGAACCGCTACACGCGCATTATCTCATTTCTGATGCTCTGGGTCATGGCAACAATAAATCACTATACACATTCAACATTGACAAAAATAATGACAAATACGCACTGTTACTACATAGTAGCAGGCCCACCTGTAATAATAAATAATAATAATAATAATAATTTATTTATTTTAAGTTAGCTTACAATGATATAGCTATATACAGCTAATTAAGGCCAACTATCAGTATGGAAATAAGTAGATAAAGTAAACTAAACTAAACAGTACAAGGTTAAATAAAGCTAAGCCAAGATATAAACGTTTTGGACAATCTACAATCACACTTTATTGTGCAGGATCTTAATTCTTTTTTGAATGCATTTAGTGATGGGGACGCCAAGCGCTTGGGAAGTGGCGCCAGCGAAGTGGGAAATACGTGGCCCCTAGATGATGTCAGTTTCAAATCAAAAAGTTACTAAAGAATCATTTCACAGAATTCAGGGGCCCTTTCTCAGGTTTAGGGCTCGTGACAATCCGTCCCACTTGATATCCTCTCTTGATGGGCTTGCATAATAGGGGTACACATTTTATATAAGAAACAATTTTACAAGAAGATGAGGCTCAAAGCTGGCAAAAATTAAAAAGCATTCAAAAAACACAGGCCGGCTAAATTTCAAAAGTAAACTTGAAAAAATCTGCTTTCGAGAATTCTTCATTAAATTGGAAACAAAAAATAAACAACACCCATCTGTCAAATTTTTTTCACTATAAATTCTATATCTCATCTCACAGTCGCCTTGTTATTAAAAACATCCCGGCTGAAGGGATAAAATTGTTTTTTGTAGAACAAAACGTATACTTTATCTGTGTTCCAAGTAGAAAATTTTTCAGTAAATAATATGCTTGTATATTACAATGTGAAGTGGTCTAAGATTGAGAAAATATTTCAAACTGAATACAAACCCCAGCTTACAAAAGCAGTTTTTAACACATCTTGGATAAATACAAACGATCAGGGAAGTCAAACTTACAACAATATTCTGAACATTTTGGAATTTCACAAATCTCAGCTCAGTGATTTTATCGCCGGTGATATCTTCATTGGATAGGCTGCAATTACATGAATGTAATTATACATCATATGATATTATACATCAAATGCTACCAGATAATCAAAAATAGCGCAAAGAAACGATTTTTCAGACAGCAAAAACTACTAATAGATACAATAGATAATGGAAGGTATATTTGAAATATGCAGACACATTTACCATGGCGTACTTACTTTAGTGTCTCGACCGCATCCATTCGCTCAGCCTGATCGAAATCAATGGCAGACGGCTGATTTTTGAATATTTTCACTGTTTTTGGTCCTCTGCCTAAGACAAATATGAAAGTAAAGTATAGAAGCTTCGCTAATTCAAGCAAATGTTCAATCTTAGATTCCAAATACGTTTACAGTATTCCACATAACAATTATCCAATCATTGCCATTCACTCACCAATATGAACTATTACCATTTTTGCAGGACAGCATAAAAATTAGTTTATAGCTGCATACTTTACCCTGCTTAAAGAATCTAAAATGAAATGAAATGAAATCTACCACTGTTGACAAACGCTGATAGCAGATATACTTTTTGTCATCAAATGGGCTTAGGTGATGTACTGGCATTATCTTATTTGTTGCAAATTATTGTCTAATGATGTCAGCTACTATAAATTGAAAAATAAGTGCTGCTCACTTTGGTGAGCTGGGAATCTCTCTCAGTACACGTCATAAAATGGTAACAAAAACGAAATAAAATTGGGATGCCGGGGCATAAGTGTTTAAAGCAATCATTAATCACAAACAGTAAATCACTAGTCATAAATCATGAAAATTGTCGATTAAGAAGTTCTTACCATCATCCGGTGCTTGAACTTTCAAAGAGTGCAGTTTAACAGACTGATTGAATGCTACTGTCAGAATAAGCTGAAGAAACATATATAAGAATTTGAAATGCTTGCATTCGACAGCAGGGCAAAATCAAGCAAGATTTGATCAAGAGATTTATCAAGAATTCGTGAAGAATCAATCAAGCGTCACTGAAAAGTCAGTGAAGAGTGTACGAAGAATCAGTCAAGGATTGATAAATAAACAGGTAAAGATTTAACAGAGAATAAATCAAGAATCAGTCAAAAATGACTCAAGATCACTCAAAAGTCAATCAAGAATCAGTGAAGAATCATCAAAAATCATTTGAGAATCAATCAAGAATCAATCAAGCATCAATCAGGGATCAATAAAGAATCAATTAAAAATTAGGGGAATTTATTAACAAAGTACAAACCTGCTCATCACAATCACTTTCAAGGAAAGTTGGTCCTTTCTTAAAGACATTTTGAAATGTGTTTTCATCACTCTCGTTCAGGCAGCTGCAACCAGACAGTGAGATGAAACTGTTCAAATCAACCTGTGAATAGAGAAAAAACCTTAAATCAAGAAAGTTTTGCAGCCCAAAAGAGAAACTGTGTCTTGTATACTACGCAAAATGAGTCAAAAAAGTAAAGGGATGGAATCACAAGAGTCTTTGTCAAAATTGCTGGAGTACAACAGCTTTTTGGTAGATCGCCTTTCCCCCAAAAAAATTATGGCACTTCAAAGATGAATATTACCTTACTACCCACAAGTTTATTGTTATTTGGTGTTGGAATATTTATCTGCATTGTGTAAATTCTTCCTCTAACTATACATGTACATGTTTTGTAATAATGGTTAGCAAAACATCACAGACTACATCAGACTCCACACAACAGAGGCTCTTACATGTTTTAATAGCAAACTGTCAAACTTTTGGTTCAAAATGCGAAATGTTTCTACCTTTGAGTCCCTGTATAATGTTGTTTCTACCAAGTCTTTCTATGCATTTTTAATACAATGCTAGGAGGGGTGTGGAACAAAGCTCCTCCATAGAGCTCATATTTTAGAGCACCTTTGTTCTTCTCAGGGCAAAGCCTAGATAGGTAAAGGTCCAAGCTCAGGGGAATTTACTAAGCAGGCATTAAGGCTTCATGTGAAGAGTCCAAATGACAGTTTGCCTGGATCACACATTTATTTTGATAAAATGTGCTTTTCTAGTGAAATATACTTCCATGCTCATGTTTGCAAGAAAATGTCTTAACTGCAGTTTCTACTGAAATTACTGATTTCTACTTTTTACTTTCAAGATCACTATTTTGAGTTTTGAATTGTGAATCTCTCTAATTAAGGTGCACAATTACATGCACACCACAGCATGTGTGCCTGACAGCACAAGCCTGAATGAAGTAAGGTGTGCATTTTAACACATATCTCATTCTTAAAAAAACTGGCAGGTTAAATTGCATGTTTTGGTTGGAAAAATTATTGCCACAAGGTGCACAATTGGTCACATGCCTATTAAAATACATACAGAGAGGTCTGTATCAGTGATTACAGCCACTATATTTTAGGCCCTGTGAAAAAGAGGGGTGGAAGTGAAGAGTTCGGCAATCAACAGTACACCTATGGTTCTATCAGGCTACAATCAAGAGCATGGATTGTCAAACTCCAGCACCAGAGTCAAAGCTGGCCAACAAGGAGCATCCTAGGGGCCCATTGATCTCAAAGAGTTTGGGCAAAATTAGCTTGAAAGATAAGTAAACTTCCTATGGTCACTTTCACATCACATTATGAGGAGTTGCAAAACAGTTCTGGATTAATATGTGCACTGAAAAAATACAAGGCATTCCACTCTGCCTTAGCTTGCCAGATCAACCAAGGAAATATTTTAGCTTGGCCCCATGGACAAAAGGCTAAAGGGCTTCCATTCCCTAGTCTAGAGAAGGATAGAAAGAGAGAATTGCATGTGTTCAAACAAGATGAAAGTTTGAGCATATCTACAAATAATAAATATTTAATGAATAAAAGACAGAACTAATTGGTTGGATTAAAATTTGACATACATGCCCAGGGACTCCAACATCATCATCAGCTGCATCATTACCAATGTGCTGTTTTATCTTTGCTTCTAGTGCAGCTGGGTCAGCTCCACGGACCTCATCAATTTTCATCTTGTTTTTATAGAATTGGAAAGTTGGCATTGCTGTTATTCCACATTTCTCAGAGACTTCCTAGGGAGAAGAATGAGACAAAATCTATTGAAAACAAAGCTTTCCAGCATCCAGATGTAGTATAGGGTAGGGGGCAGGGGGCAAATACCACTCCCCAAAGTATACCAGGCAGCATGTCAGTATATGGTTCAGGCATGGCACTGCCAAATAAAAAGCGGTGGTGACGTTAGATATAAAAAGTGGGGGCTACAAACAATACATTACTTGACAGGGGGTCTGTTCGATATTCCGACAGTCCAGTATTCCGACAGTTCAATATCCCAGCAGTTTGATATTCCAACAGTTCGATATTCCAACGTTTGATAACTGTGTATCTACTTAGACTTTCGACTAATTGGTGCATGAGCGAATGTGCATTACATGGTATTTTGAACCAAAGTTATATAACATGAAGAACAGTTGTGTATGCAGGGATAATCATTACGTCACAAATGTAAGATCAGACTTCAACTCAAGCATACTTGACCAACAGCTGGTATTTCTCATGTCTCTCTCTCAAGAAGCATAAAAGTAATAAGGGATGATGGAAACTGTTTTCAATGAAGAAAGAAAAATTTCTCTCAAGATTATCTTAATGCAACAATCTAAAGCTCTATAACTTTACCTTACACTGGTCCACATCAATCTTCAGGAAAACTGCTTGGGCATACTTAGTGCTGTATTTGACAAATGTTGGAGCAATTCTCAAGCAAGGTCCACACCTAAAAGAAACCTGCATTTGTTAATGTAACAAAATCCATTGACATCAAGGGAAAATTCAAATATGTGATAAATTCACAGGATCTACACCAATACAAAAACACTACGAATTAGCAAACAAAGAAAAGACTAATTTTGAGGACAAAGCTATATAGCTCCATTACATACAGCAAAACTTCTCTTAAATATAGGTTTAACCAGAAATAGCCCTTCAGCTGAGCTAAATGTTAAAAACTTGAATAAATATAAACAAAAGTAAATACTATGATACAAAATAGGCCTAAGTATTGTGTATTCCAACACACATTATATATATATAATGTGTATATATATTTAATTTTTATTAAAGTTTATTAGTATATTTAATTTTTATTTCTACTTTGTTCTACAATTATTATAAGTATTTTATTGTATTAGATTGTAGTTTTATATTCTTTTAATGGAGGGCCCCTCGAAAATCAGCTAAGCTGAAGGGCCACCCTCCCAAAATATGTAAAAATGAAATGAAAAATGAAATGAATGAAATGAAATGAACACAATAAGAGAAGAATGTGTCAAATAGAAGTTACTTAATAAAAATGTATGGATGGAAAATGTCTATCAGCTAAATATGTACCTGGTCACAGTTTGAAATTGAGGTGTTTCACACTGCACACATATAGATTTTCAGTTAACCAAATGAGATATTGGGCAAAACTGTCCTACTTCCACTCTGGAATCGAAGATATTGTCATGGCACCACATTGATGAGTATGGCAGTTTCCGATGATAGATAGATAGCAATTATCTCAAACAAACGAAAAGGCTTACCATGTGGCATGAAAGTCAACAACAACCAGCTTGCTGCCAGCATTTCTAAGCTCTGGCTGAAATTGAGTGTCATCTGTTAAGATCTTCACGTTACCGTGACTTCCCGCCATGTTGATTCACATAAAAGAAACTTACTTACACCAGCTCTGGCCTCGTTTAGATCCACAAATGCCTCATAATTTGAAATAACTTAGGTATGTATTGAATAAAAATGTTTGCAAATAATTTAGAACGTAAGATATACGAACATTTTGTACCTTTGGAAATATAGCTCGCAAATCCATACTATTAGTAAGCCCACATACAAATATTAATGCGCAAGCAGGCATCCCGAAGCCGGGGGGCTGGGGAAGCTGCAGCCCCCCCCCCCACTTTTCTGCTCACGTATGATATTAAGATTGAGGCATTCGATCCAAATAGAAATTAGATCTCCTTTTTCCATGTTAAAGTTCGCTTACCTTTAAAAAGGACCAGTGCCGGAGTCATAAGGATCTACTGGAGGTATATTACCCAAGTTTTTTCAAAACGTTGAGCTATTGACTGGTCCAAATGTCTCATAAACATGTAAAGTCAGGGAAGGGGTCTGTGTTCTTGGTCGCCTAGTGTTTAACATGATCTCGTTGCTGCGAAAACATATGTCTCTATCATTTTACCTGATCTGGCAACAATCTTTATAGAGTAGAAATAAGGTCTATTCAACTTTCTCACCAACACTTCAATGATTTTCTCTACCGTTCTCTACCAAGACTACATGTGTATATTCAAACAGGGCGTTTCGCATTGAATTATAGGGCGTGGATTGCAAAATTTTTTCAGGGACTCCGCCCTGACCCCTTACTCCCTTCCTATTACCGCCATTGTTGCATACTGTAAAACTACTCAAGTTTTAAAGGTAATAAAGTAATAAACAGGGTAATAAAGATATACAAATAACAATTAATAAAATAAAGAGCTACAACAAAATGACAAATTAATGCAAGTACATATAGTTATTAGTGTTCCAAGTTCATCCAACTTTAATGCCTCAATCAGCAACGGCAACGGCAACGGCAACGGCAACGGCAACGGCAACGGCAACGGCAACGGCAACGGCAACGGCAACGGCAACGGCAACGGCAACGGCAACGGCAACGGCAACCGGCAATGGTAGCTTTCGGCGACTTCAACTGAAACGACTTTCACTCACGGCAACTTACACGACTGTACTCAAACTCACGACGACTTTAACTTACAGACACACAGCACACCCACATTTATATTCAACATGTTACACAAGACAAAGTGATGACAGCAAGCAATGAGACAATACACCAAGAATAGACAAAACGCAATAGTTACTCACATGGGATGGGACAATGGGACAATGACGAGGCATGACGTAAACACTAAATGTGGACATATTACAAAGGGAACTAATATGAACACATGAAGCACACATTACGAAATCAAAATAAAGTACAGAACTAGTACTCTAACAATACTTCTATATGGATTTGCAACTCATCCCCAGCCCCCCTCCCCACTCAACAATATGCTCCGGCGTCCCTGGTAAGCTATTAGATTCGGTGAAGAGAGAAAAGACTTGTTTCAAAACAAAAGCACGTATTTAAAAGCAGAGACATACGAATCGGGGCACGTTTCCCAAAATTTTGCTGCTGTTGAAAAGTTCCCTGAAACTGTGAAAATGTGTTCTTTTCTTTAGAAAAGTATATTTGTGAGGCCTATGCAAAAATCACAGAGTACTCCACTGTATTCGTTACGACACAAAATTAACCTGCCTGGCTTGTATCCTTAGTATCCCTCTCTGCTTTCTATTATAATATTAATACATCACCAAAATTTTTCAAGATTGGGTGTGGCCCTTTTACTATAGGGTGTGCCATGAACCCCTCAGCTTTTGTAACCTATTCATCTTCCAAATGCTACTTACGTGTCAGCATTAACATTGATACTGGGCAAGCTTCACTCTCACGGCGATGCACTTGAGAAGCGTAGATTAACTGGCTGCCAAAATGAGGCTCGACATAGCAGATTGTGACCGTGTGATGGGAAAGTGACAGACTGATGGTTTCACTCATGAATTATGGAGGGCCTAAATTATGGCAAATTCATAAGACCACCACTTAGGAGATATGGAAAGTGCATAACCAGTGCCCAAAGCCATAGGCGGATCCAGAGTTTGGTTTTAGGTAGGGCCATTTTGGAAAAGATATTATAGGGAGGAAAATTGTTTGCAGCCACGCTTGGAGTGTTGTGCGAGTACATAATTCACTTTCTTTTCAAATTTATGTGGAATGTCTCTAAAAAAAATTCTTGCGATACGAAATATTACCGTTAGGGGAGACAATTTCCCCCGACCCCCCAATGTATCCTCACTTGCCCATAGCAATGTTTTCGAGGACCACACGCAGTCTCCAGAAGAAAAGCCATTGTATCGTACTATACTTCGAAGCTTATTTTGTCAATTTCATAACTTTATTAAATAAAAAAATTTCGTAACTGCATTGCATGATACACGTTTTTCTTTAGTAAGAAACCTGACTCAAGGACTAGCAGTAAAAGTTTCTCATAGTTTGGCCACACTAGTTCTAGGAGTGTGATTACGAAGGTACAACGGAAAAAATTGTCTTGGAAAGTCAGTGGAAACTTGAAAACTCTTTTGAGGAAACAAGGAGTGCCCTTAGGCCCCGTTTCCACCGGCCCGTATAAATACGAAAACGGATAACAATTTATCAATTTCGGCCTTGCGTTCCCACTGAAACGATGAAAAACGGTAATTTTTGAAAACGGTGCCTAAAGCGTATATTTTTGAAAACGGATAAATTTAAAACCGCATCGTTTTGATGGAAACACTCTAACCCGGGTATTTTTAAAAGCGCTGCAACTGTATTGCTGGTATCTGTCTTACTTCGATAACAAAGTATCCCTTGCTTCACTTTGCATAAATGAGTCCATAAAAACAAGCGAAAACGAGCAACAAGTCTGTCAAGCATTTCCATTAATCGGCTGCGAGAAAGATACATTTTTATCCGTATGCGCATTTATCCGGGTCAGTGGAAACGGGGCCTACAATGAAAGTATTATGGGCTCTCCGCTTGGCTCCTTCTTGACGTGTAATTCTTATACGACCAATTTTCATTGTCAACACAACTATTTAAATTTGCAATTAACAATGATCAAGGAAAAATTGGATAGGTAGGTTAGAACATGTAAAAAGACGTTTATCTAACCCTGGTGTAAAAAACTGGAATGATATTCCCAACAACACTCGATAACAACAGTTACTCGCTCGTTTAAAAAATAGATTTAGAAAGCACCTTTTGAACCTAAAAGGCACAAACACGAACTCTTGGTAGAGAAGGAAGCTTATCTGCATTTCTTTTTGCTTTTGTTGTACTTATATATTTCTATCTTGCTGAAGGTATGTCCGTGTTATAACAGTAAATGAAATGAACTGAAAAGCCACTATGTTTAAGTCTTGGCCAAGCTAAAATACAAAAGGCAACGAACGACTAGTCACTTCAAGTCTGAAGACAAATTTTATGTCAAAAACCTTAAACAGCATAGTTGCTAAAACAGTATATACGTTACAAGCAAAAAAATTTACGCTTGAGACTCATAATAAACACGGATGACGCCTTAGAAAAATGACGGGAGTGCCATGTTGTAGGATATTTCTATCGGTAACGCCTACGACCACGCCCATCATTGCATTTACACTTTCAAATCTCAAGAATACGTATACAAAATATTAGATAAAAAGGTTGTGAGAAGGTCAACCGTAGTTGACCTAAGCTAAACAATACTGTAAGGCCAATCTACACTGAGAAACAACTCGAATGCGAAGAAGTTTCAGCGAAATGCATCACAGACATGCGTAATGATTCTCCAGTGAGATTTTCGAGAAAAAAGTCGAGTGAAAAAAGTTGAGCTGAGTTCAACTTTCTTCTCATTCGTTGGCGAAATTCTATCTCTGACCAATCGGATTCCCTCTATCTTTGGTTAATAATAATACACTTGTTTATATTTGGGTAAAAGAACTATCTAGCTGTGAACAATCGTTCACGAGGCACTCAACATTGATGACCTATCTATGCCAGAACTGTGGAAAAATCCAACGCTACGAAAGAGTATCCATATGCTAGTACAAAAGTGAAACAGAGCATTGCATACTTTTAGAGGCAGGTAGTATATGCCACCATTGTCGTGCCATAGGGTGTATAGTGAGTGAGTTAATATCACATTTGCACAAGGCAATTCGAATAATAGTAGAGTATATCTTACACTATATTGTTTCTCCCATCGAATAATCTGGTCTCAGACAACAATAAATTAGATATATCAGCACACTTCGTCTTCGATGCAAAGCGAGCAAGGTTGTAAGGGAGCTGTAAGTTTTAATGCTGGGTACAGGGATAGACAACGTTTTGACACTGAATTTTTGGACAAACATTTTGGACTTGCTTTATTGGGTTACCGATTTTTTGTTGCTAAGGGAGTGGTCTTTATTTAAGACAAGGGTGGGGACTGAAGATAAAATGGTGGGGTAAGTGAAAAAATAAGCTATGTGAGGTGGGGTAGAAGAATAATTTTCGAACACAAGGGTAGTGTAAAAGCATACACAATATCTAAGCACAAAAGAACCCTCGTTTTACTGTTTTCCTTCGGTGGGGTAAAGAAAATTTGACTTAAGCAAATGGTGGGGTAAAATTTTTTTGAGGGCACATAATACTTTATCTTCAGTCCTCACCCCGGCCATGAATAATGACCGCTCCCTAAATCATGATGGGGTATCAAACTTCTTGACTAAATTCCCAAAATAAATGTATTTTCTTTGCTAATTACAAATCATTAACCTTCTCTAATGTGTGCATTAAAACAGTCATTTGGAATAGTTAGTACATGTTTTTGTTTTTGTTCCTGCATCCTTCTCGCATCCTGGTTACGTTTTCTGGTAATATCAAGCTCTTGATCCACATCAAGATCAATTATTCAATTATGCTTAAAGTTTCAATAACAAGAACAACCTTTTCTGTCAAATCTCTCATTCCTCTGATACAGGGCCGCTTTGGAACGATATGTGCAAAGTTTTCCTCAATTACCTCTTCCTTCATCAGCACAATGCCAAAATCTCCTTTTTCAATCTTTTCACGCAACTCCTTAGCAGGCCTGGCATCTTGCTAACTATACCTTAGTCCAGGCACGGATCCAGACTGCGAAGATCGTCACGATTATATGGAAACCAGGCTTAAGATATCATTAGAGTAATGAAGTTGCAATCACGCATTCAATGAGAAATACTACAATTTGTTAATTTCAATCACTAGTAACTTCTCCTTAGAAAACCATCTTTATTACAAATAAGTCTAAGAAATGATACACTTGTCGAATGGCCCTTATTTTCTTCCAATCGTTAAAGCCTTCTTCAGGAGCTCTACCTTATCTCGTAGTCCTATTTTCACATTGTAATGGATTGTTTTCTCTTTGCCAGCCTTCTACACATTATTACTACTGTAACAGCTGGAAATGTTACCCCTTGTCCAAAACTAGTGGAAAGGAAATATCCCTTTAGATTACTGTCTATCTTACCTTTACAAGGGCGTAAATCGAAGCATATTTCTCGGGGGAAAGTGGTAAATGGCTCAAAATTTCCTACTTGACAAAGGCCAACTAACATTTTATATGAATGCCTGGATCTTACTTAGATCTTATAAACAACAACTTTTTTATGCTTCTTTGAGTTACAGTTTACAAGGTTGTTTGAGTCATAATTTCAGTTTCTCTCCAGTGATTCAGCTTTTTCCGACTGGCCAGGTATTTTTCTGAAAAGTCTTAAATTTTCTGACTGCTCTCAATGTCCTGAACATTCATGGATAATCTACCTCACGAAGTGTCGAAAGAACACGTGACATTATCTTAAGAACATTCTAGCTTTTTATTCATGCTGTACTTTTGTTTTGTTACCGTTTTTTGAGTTAGAATGCGATTTGTATGGTAGTAAAAAGGCTAGGGAGTGTTATAGGAATACACTAGAGTCCGAAACCAGATAAGAGGAAATATATTTATGGATTAAGAAACTGTCAAGGCCATGTTCCGCCGCAACACTCAGATCTTACGATTACCCGAAAAATTGGGGATGATACAACCCACAGTCGCAGTTATTTACTTGCCTGCACCCTTCAGATCGTTAGCAAGACCTCAGTCTCACAAGATCATAGTCTGTCGTTTAATCAGAAAGTGGGGAATTCGATCAGATGGCTATGTGATAGGTGTGGTGATATTGCAGAATCCTACCTCTCCAAGAAATAGATTTCCTATCGTAACATACTATCCGCCATTCGACAGCTCTCGGTGAGTAGATTAGGATGATACAACCATTTACCCCATAAGTCAAATTTACAAGGAGCTATTGAGGGGTTGGGGCAGGGGTTAGGCTTAGTGTTTAATTAGTACCAATCAACAAAATCTCATCGACTTTTGCTACTATCAACGTGATAACAATGAAATAGATCGAATTCCAACACTTTGAGATGATTTATATGCTAACCCTAACCATAACCTTAACCCTTGCCCCTATCGCATTTACTGAACAAATATGGCAACCATGTTTGTAGGCGATAACTCGATAAGTCCTCGAAAATTTAAGCTATTTGGTAAATGATGACATCATCGTAATCTACTCAACGAGGGCTTTCGACTGGTGTATAGTATGTTACGGTAGAACGTTTATTTCTAGTAGAGGTACGATTCTGCAATAGCACTTTGTCGATAAACTATCTGTACATAGTCATTCTCTTATTTCTTCTGGAAAACCACTGAAATCTTCAATTGCTAAAACATTGTTTCTTGGATGAGAAAAATGTACATCTCGGTTTGTGATTTTAGGCTATTTCATGATTAAACGTCTTCCGACAGTGAAATTCTGAGCTATGAGTTCAAGAGCAAATTCTGCAACAATTGAAGTGTGTTGAATAGTTTCGTCATCGCAAATGAGTTCTGTGAAATCAATAAGCATCTGAATATGTAAAATATTGTGAAACATCTTGTCTACGCCCAGCTGTACACTGTTTTCCTTCCACGATGATCGACTCCTTACCGCCTCATCATCACGTGACCATATTTCAACAATAGATAATGGCTGCAATTGTCCTATTGTTACAGTTTCCTAAAGGCTGGTTCCTATAAAGCAGTTTTATTGCATGCAGTTCAAATATTAATCAAATGTGAGTCCAAATACTCACATCAGTCACCTGATTGCAAAGAACAAAAGCGTACCGCAGGCCGCATCAGGCTGCCGCAGGCAAAGCGTTCCTATACAAGATTTCGTTGCCTACGGTAGGTAACTGATTGGAAAAATTCAACTCATCCAACTTTCCTCCGACACTTACGGTACTGCAAACGGTACCGTAAGAATACGTTCCGATATAGAAATATCGATCTGCAGCAACGGGAGCGTGGCAGATGGCTGACTGCCATCGCAGGCAACCTCACGGCAGTTACGGCTGATATGACAATCAGCCTTAATCAGTCCCATTCTACTAACTACCGCTGAACATACTACATGGGGTAAGGAAACTTTCCCATTTGTCTAAAAATTCCTCCACGCCTTTACCCAGTATTAAACATTACAACTCCCTAAGCTCCTGGCAAAGACAATTTCGCGATGAAAATAATTCATTACGCAGAGAACTTTCGCTGAGAAGTTTCGCACACTGGAGATTGACTTGAAAAATTTTACAAAACGCTGACTAGCTAACTATAAAGTGAACATTTACTACACGGTTGTGTGCAGTGTGAATGCAGCGTAAGACGGTAGTTTGATGGTCTATATGAACCCACCAAAACATGTCCTACTTCGAAAGTTTTAAATGATTTAAGGAAACCGCTACATGCATGAATATGAGAAAATCTCACGGCTGGTATAGCACAACTAAGAGTACGTCCACAGTTACACGCTTTTTTTTATAAGGAACCACTTTATAAGGAACCTACATGTAGAAGGCCGAAATATTTAAAGAACTTATACTACTAAAAGAAAAATCCCTAAGGAAAATCCCCGAGTCCTGTACTCAGATGCAAGTGAAGATTACATTACATTGGACGATATCAATGGAATAGACATGATACTTCTTGATTGAAATTATGCTTTTGCATATATGGAACTTATTTCCTGTCGCATTTGTGCTTTTGAGGTTGAGTTCTAGCCATAATTAAAGGTAAAATTCAGAATTTTAATGCTTTCTAGTGTCTGTGCCATTTTGTGGCACAATAAGGAACTTTTAGAACTAGGCCTTTAGCTAGGTTCCTTATAAAAAAAGCGTGTATGTGAGTTCAATTCTTGAAACATGTCCTTGTGATTCTATAGGCAAAGGAGCAAGAAGGTAAATATAAGCCCGATTTACGATCCTTACGTTGGAGACTACTTTGTTTACATAAAATTGATATCTTCTACGTTCCTGAAATATGTGAATAAGCATAGTATCTAACATACTACGAAACCTGGAGGCAGAGTCCTGAAAACCACGCGACCCTACGACCTTAGGTCGCGTAGGGAGGTTTGGCGAAGTGGGGGAAAATTAGGAAGGAAATCTTATAACCTTCTGCAAATATCTAGCCAAACACACTGAAGACAGAACAATCAATAACAGAAGTCATCAATTCCCAAAAATTAGTCATGACATTGCTGGCTTTCTAGATATCAATAAATTTGTTTCTAGCCATTCCAAAGAAGATTTTGATCTTGAGTGTTATGGTCAAGTTGAGCTAAAGAAGGTAGCAAATGCAGCTGGATGTTTTGGAGAAAAGTGTGACAAAATTCTTTAATAAGTTATAGAGCAACTCCTTTTTGATAAAGAAAGTGAATTTAAATGCATCTTATCAGATAATGAGCATTTGCTTTTTAAAGCACACAAGTGCTCAAAATCCTATGGTGTTTCAGTCTTTAGACAATATTCAAAATAACAAGAAGTACTGTTTCCCAAAAAAGTCATTATAATGAAGATATTACATCTGTTTCTGAGAAGTTCAGATCTATACACAGCTATTCCTTATTTTCTGCATCTCTTCTACAATGTAGTACCAAAACCCATGCAAAGAGTGTGGCATAATCTATAGGTAACTACAATTATATTCATGCTAATAAAAGAAGAGAAATAGATATAACAGTTGTTGGTATAGAATCTTACATCCACTGGAATGGGCCTCAAATTCATCATGCTGAAAGCCTTGATGAACCTGCTTTAGATAGAAGATTTGGTGGGAGGAAGAACTGGAGATTTATTACAAAGGAAAATAAATTTGAATCAGTTGTCATAAAAAGGCTTAAAAGAGGCACCCCTAAATTTCTGCATTTCTAAATATTTGTATTGTTCTCCTGCAATTTTAATTAAGATTATAAATATAATTGTTGTTCTACTCTTTTCATTTCATTTAGCGTTAAGATCCATCACTAATCAGAATGGTAGGCTTTCTGTCCTTTGTCTCTTTCGCAAAGGCAGTTTAAACAAGATGAGAACCGAAAAAAGTAGGTAGGCTTCTAAAGCAAAATTTGAGGTCGCAGGAAGGTTTGATAGTTTTCTAAACTCTGCCTGGAGGCGTCATCAGGTCTAAGCGATATTTAGGTGGAGACATCCATATTTTCAAATGTTGTTTTGCTACAGCCATAATATGATGTTGATAATAGGAAATCAACAACGATTACTATCTACAGGGCCACTGGTTGCATAATGAAAAGCAATACTTACTACCCGGCGCTACAATGGGAATAGCAAAAGTAAAGATGATGATTTGATCAGAAATTTTAAGGTCAGACAAGCAAGTTGCAAAGTCATCAAAGCAAAAAGTGCACAGAAACTCTTCGCCATTAGCAGTATGGTTCTAGAAATACTTGCTTAGGCTCATCACAACCATTTTCTACCACATTACCCCTGAAACAAAAACAAACTAATGAGAATAATTGCAATAAGAGATACAAGTTGAAGTGTCCAGTTTGGTATTAGATTTTGGCATCAGGGGCGAATGATGTTGCTTTTATATGGTAACAAATATAGCAGGATATGCAATTAAATAAATATATATAATTATATGAAAATAAATATATATAATTATAATAATATATATAAAATAAAATAAATAATATATATAATTATATATATATATATATATATATATATATATATATATATATATATATATATATATGTGTGTGTGTGTGTGTGTGTTTCAATGTAAAAGCATTAAAAGTTCCATAAAATCATATAACTCTGAGTTTCACGCTCATGCGATCATCAGATGGCGGCATAGGGAGAGCGTGAAGTTAATAAATGTTACGTTGGGTCCCTTGGAACGTCTTTGTAGTTTTTGAGGCTGAATTTGGAAGCATGTCGACGGGTGGAGACAAGTTCGGATGTTTTGTTTAAGATATTTCTCTTTGATGAAATAATGTGGAATTTCTCTGTCAAGCATAAGTTGCACGTCTTACTTCCGTTCTGGTATGGCCTAGCCTGATCCATTATTTTCCAAGATAGGAAGGGTGTAGCACCTTTCGTCTTACGATTCCAAACGTACTTTGAAAGCTCGGTGGAATTTGCTTTTTGTTGGTTCTAAAAGGTGTTCCTATGTAGGTACCATCTGTCTTTGAATGAATTTTCTGTTAACCCGATATATCGTACTCCTTCCTATGATTCCGACGCATTGATGTTACAAGAGTAGATGATGTGTTTTGCCAAGCAATTACCGTTTAGGGGGCATGTTTCCATCTTCCGGCAATTACAGTTTTGTTCATAAGAGCGGTTTTGATCGGAAAGGATAGTTTTATTGTGCGCGGCAATGATGATAGACATGTTTGGTAGGCAGCTGTAGCTGGCCTTGACATTGTTCCTATTGAATATTTTGTGCAGTCTGTGTTCCCTCGGGAAGTGTTTGTTAAGAGGGTTGAGGAACTTCCTTGCGGTGTTAGTTCTGATGTTCAGGCTGTATGGGGGTTGAACCAAATTATGTTTTGTGATCTTCGTCGCTTTTGTTGTTGTTGAATGTGTTGAGCTCTGATGTAAACTATGTTTCTTTGTAACCACTATTGGTTAATGCGTCGTTATAATATGATGCCGCTTGGTCGAAGAGCTCTTTGTTTGACGAAGATCAGCTAATTCTTTCCGAAATCATTCCTGGAATGCATCTAATGATATTTGGGGGATGATGATTGATGTATATAGTTTGGCTGTTAAGCTTAGAATAGGGGTTATATACCCCGGACGTTAAATTGAAAGTGACATCTAAAAAGTCAACGATCTTCAGGTTTGTATTTATAGTAATCCTCAATCCAAATTTGTCTTTAAATAGCTTTATGAGGTCCTTCCTTATTTTGTCAGATGCGGGGCCGCTCATGTTCCTAAAGCAGCATAGGCCATCGTCTCTGTATAGATGACTGGTATTAGGGCCATACCTTCGAAAGTCATTCAACCTTTGGAATCCAATGAGTCGTTCACTCAAATGGGCACTGTTTATGTTTCAGCGTAATGTCTTCTTCAGAGCCAAGCATACTGTATAACCATCTTTCTGCTAAGCCTTAGCCTAGAGTGAACGAATCATTGGATTCCAAAGGTTGAACGACCTTTGAAGTTCCTCGGCTATTTCATTGCACCTCTGTGGCGCAGTGGAATAGCGCGGGACTCTGGGCCACGATACTTTCGTGTTTCCATGGGTAGGATTCTTCCTGGGGCACGAGAAAAATATATTCCAAATTGTGGCAGCCCACTCTTGACTTAGTACATATATATATATATATATATATATATATATATATATATATATATATATATATATATATATATATATATATATATATATATATGAAAAGTCTGTTGGTACTACAGAACTTCACTATAGCACGAAAAAGCGGGAACAATTTTTTAGCATACTGAAAGCTTTTTTCGTCCGACACTCGTCAGAGTATGAAACGTCGGATAACGACCGAAAGGTGAACCGAAATATATAGCCAGATGCGGGTGCACGTGATATGATGAATAATGCGTCTATTTGGCCCTATAATTGGCCAATTAGCACCTATTAGCAGTAAGCAATGGTGAATACGTGCTAACTGGCCAATCATAGGGCCAAATAGACGCATTATTCATCACATCACGTGCACCCGCATCTGGCTATATATTTCGGTTCACCTTTCGGTCGCTATCCGACGTTTCATACTCTGACGAGTGTCGGATGAAAAAAGCTTTCAGTATGCTAAAACATTGTTCCTGCTTTGTCGTGCTATAGTGATATATATATATAGCACGAAAAAGCTGCACCATGTTTTAGATATACTGAAAAGCTTTTCTTCGTCCGACACTCGACAGACTATGAAAAGATTAATGAAAATAAAATATACATACTCAATTACGCAACCATTGGTTTCTTGTGGTTTGCAAAATCGTCAGGCATATATATGTATATATGTATTTATATATGGATATATAGTATATATTTACTAATTGCTAAAAAGTGGTTACCACATACTGGTATATAGTGTTGCTCCTATCATAACTTAGCGTAGAAGCACGGTTCAGATAAGCTGATCTTATGTAATATTAACTGGCAGAGGTCTTTAGAAAAATCTGAGATCTTCTTGTTTGAAAATCCCAGGATGACGTGTCTGTAAAACTCAAGCAGTCAGGTTGCTTTTGCAATTTCTTACGAGTAGATGACAAATCTCGTTAGGTATCGCAAGAACAAATATAGAAACTGTTAACCTGTTTGGAACATGAGAATAGCTTCAAAGGGGTGTAGTATACAGTATTAATTAAACTCATGCGACAACTGAATCTTCTCAACTAACCTTTGTGTCGTAGTATTCCCATACTATTATCATCAACTTAGCAGTGTTACATCACATTCTTCTATCTGTAAGTGACAATATTAGTTCTATACTAATGGAATTTTCATAATTTTACACAATTGCAACATTGATTAAGATTGGAAATCATTAAGGATCATTAGGAAAATGAATTGACCATGGTGCATTCCATATAAACTGTAAGTGGAAGGTGCTCCAAAGAATACTTGTAATACGACAAAAAGCACAGTTAATAACACTGAAAAAATGTTTTCAAAGGACACTTTCAATGCAGCTCATCATGGCTTTTCCGTTACACCTTATGTTATTATTGTACGTGATTTCAGGAAATCTAACAAAAACTGTGGGACTGTACGTTCCTGTGCTATCTACATAGTAATTGGCAGTGCTTTATATGAGGCACTGTGTCAATTTTAGCACTTTGCTGAAATCAATTTTGCGTAATATACTCCAATAATATCTACTAGTTCATTAGTCTGACCACAAAGAAAAACTAGCTCATTAGTTCATCAAGATGAGATGACACACTGTATATTTGCCTAAAGCATTTTAAGGTCATTAGGATTGGTTTCTGCTGAAGGAAGCTCCGCAAAAGTGAAGTGCCTTGACTACCTATTAACAGGAAATTGTTCATCGCTACTGTAATCTCTCAAATTAGGCAGTCCATAGAGTTCTGAGTTTATCTAAAGAAGTTCAACATATCCATACATGAGGGCAAGCCATGATTCTGTAGATCTTGCATACAGCTTAAAGATATGGAGAATTCATAAAACGAATTAAGAGAAAATCGATGATTTTAATGAGTAGAACAGAAGAATACACACACACACACACACACACACACACACACACACACACACACACACACACACACACACACACACACACACACACACACACACACACACACACACATATATATATATATATATATATACATATATATATATATATATATATATATATATATATATATATATATATATATATATATATATATATATATATATATATATATATATATACATATATATATATATATATATATATATATATATATATATATATATATATATATATATATATATATATATATATATATATATATATATATATTCGGCTAAGGCTTACATAGGTAAATACTAAGTCATGAGTGGGCTACCACAAGTGGGAAATTAATTTTGGCCCCAATGCGGATTCGAACTCACGATGTTTAGATCAGAAGACTCCTGTGCTAATCAATTGCGCCATCCAGGCAATATATATATATATATATATATATATATATATATATATATATATATATATATATATACATATATATATATATATATATATATTGCCTGGATGGCGCAATTGATTAGCACAGGAGTCTTCTGATCTAAACATCGTGAGTTCGAATCCGCATTGGGGCCAAAATAAATTTTCCACTTGTGGTAGCCCACTCATGACTTAGTATTTACCTATGTAAGCCTTAGCCGAATTAATATTATATATATATATATATATATATATATATATATATATATATATATATATATATATAAATATATATATATATATAAATATATATATATATATATATATATATATATATATATATATATATATATATATATATATATATATATATATATATATATATATATATATATATATATATATATATATATATATAGATTTAAACGACGTTGATTTCATGAAATTACCATAAATGAATTACAAAATCAAGCAAAATATCTAACATGATAGTCCTCTTCTATTTGAATGGTATTCACTTAATAATCTATATATATATATATATATTTATTTATTTATATATATATCTGCCTTAGCGGAATTAATATATATATATATATATATATATATATATATATATATATATATATATATATATATATATATATATATATATATCTCACTATAGCACGAAAAAGCGGAAACATTCCTTTAGCATACTGAAAGCTTTTTTCGTCCGACACTCGTCAGAGTATGAAACGTCGGATAACGACCGAAAGGTGAACCGAAATATATAGCCAGATGGGGGTGCACGTGATATGATGAATAATGCGTCTATTTGGCCCTATGATTGGCCAATTAGCATCTAGTCACCATTGTTTACTTGAATATATATATATATATATATATATATATATATATATATATATATATATATATATATATATATATATATATATATATATATATATATATATATATATATATATATATATATACTGTATATACACCCTGGCTCGATCCCAGGTTGTGGCAGGTTGTAGCTTTCTCCTGATTTTTCTGAGCACAATATCAGCCTTTCTGTTTGCACCGAAAAAGGAGAAATCCTGGTTACTCGCTAGCTACTGATTGTATATATCATTAAATGGCATTTATCTTCGTTCAGCTTCCTGAAACCATTTGGGAACCACTGAGGTAGTTTCAGCGAGGCATGTTCTAAACGTTCAATGACATGTCCAGTATTTGTACAATCACTGCCAAAAGTCCTCGGAACACCTAATAAATAATGAGGTGTATTTGACAATAGTACATTTCCAGCCAAATTTGACAGGTACTGATCCCCTCCCCCCTTAAAACAATGTTGAGGTAAAAGCTTAGTTGCTAGAGTGCTATTTGAAAGCAAATTGACGTGTCTGCTGCGAGTAACCCCTAATTAATTCAACGTTGTTCTGAGGGGGAAGAGGGAGAGATTGCTCTATGAGTCAAAAAATAATGTAAGTGTTCTAAGAGTTTTGTCAATGATTGTAGATCTCTGTTTCCTCAAGGAGCATAAAACATCACTAGTATATCATTAGTTATCAGTCAAGTTACCTAAATTGATATCCTTGTAGTATTCCAACGTGGCCTTGAGCAATAGTTTTATACAGTAATTTCTTTGTTATATTTATTACAAAGTTCGTTTCTTTGCATGATGTCTTTCCGCAGAGTTTTATCATGAATGGCCCATCGTTGGCACGGCTGGAGTTTTTCTTAGCGGGTGCATGTTTATGCAGGACATCCATGACCACAGCTTGAAAGGAACCATAATCTCTACTCTTAGTAGGCTCTTGTATGCGCGTATAAGTGAGATCAGATTTTAAGTGCATAGTGCTAAATAGCCTGTAGTCTTTATAGGCTATTGTCTTAAGCCCATTTTTGATAAATCCACCTTTTAAAACGGCGAGTATGACTACATGAGAGTCTGACAGTCCAGTTTCTACGACAGAAGAACTTTGAAAATTCCTTATCCTAATTGTTACACTCAAGTCAATAATGCAATGTGGGTTGTCGGACTTAAAACATGTTGGTTTTCCAATAAGACTAATGAGGCTATAATCATCCATCAAACCACTGGTAACTTCTCCATCAATTTCACAGTTGAAATCTGCTATTAGAACTTGTAAGGCTTTCATACAGGCAACAGTAATGATCAAATAGTTTACCAATTGCACTAAAGAAGTGTAATTTTGACTTAGGTGGCCGATAGATAGCAAAAAGAAGCCACTGCTCCTCTTTGAGATTTATCTTTATTATTTCTCATTCAATGCTTTTGGGGGGTTTGTTCAGTGTGAGCTCTTTTATTGGTGCACGTTCCCTCACGTAAATTAGCAAACTACTCCCATTGTCATTTCGTTATATCTAAATGGATTGATAAATCCCTCAATCACAAACCGGCAAGTTGTAAAGCTACTGTCGATCTTAGATTCAACTATTTTTAAAATATTAGTACTGTCTGATATCATATGCTTAAGAAATGACACCCTATACCTGTGTTGCGGTGCGCCAACCAAAACCCAGCAACAAAAGAAGTTCACGCAAGTCGAATTTTTGCTTTCATTAGCCTAACGTTGAAAAATTTTCTAATGCTCAAGGCCTCCGGAATAAATTCGCCGAATGGTCCCTGATGATTTGATCGAGATAATGTCCGTTTCATGTTGGCTAAGTTCTAACATTTCACATATAACTGTAATAAAACTTAATTGTGAATTGAACTGCAGTATAGCATATTTGCTTCTTTGTAATGAATGGACAAATGTAAATATTTCCGGACACTTTCGAGTTACTACTAGAACGATGTGTTTACTCAGTGTGTGAATGTTAAAAGTTGATTAAAGACGCACGATAGAGTTCTCTCGTGTCTCTCTCTTTGAAACACAAACGTAACAAGTGGATAACAAACAAAATTTCGACCTGTCACAAAACAATATTTGAATTGCAATATCATAGAGATATGCAAATTACGAATTGACCTCGATATATTTTATTTCTGAGTGGATAAGCTGGGACACGTCCCCGTCACTTACAACGATATGAAAACCAGGCTTAGATCAGTAATCAAATTTCTTACCATCTTTTTCAGTTCTTCACTCATTCCAGTCTCACAGTCCTTTATAACCAACCTTTCCAGTTGAAGATTTTTGCATCTCTTCTGACTTGTCACAGTCTCTGCTAAATCTCTCCACCAACCAGCTTCAATGTTAAGCTTCCGCAGCTCAAACTTCACTGTTGATACTCCCCAACCACATATTGTTATGAAGCTTTGATGAGTCAACTTACATTGTCTTATGATCAATTCGTTCAACGACTCTCGATTTTCTGCCTTCTGTCTCCCTTTTTCCTCATCATTGATTTCACAGTCTGTCACATGTACCTTTCGACCACTCCTAAAAGCCATTTCCAACTTAAGGACGGAGTCTGATTCTATCTTGATCCCTTGCAGTTTGATGGTAGAAATGTTGAAGTATCTTGCACATCCCAAGTGGTCAGCATCAGTTGCAACAAACTCTTCAACTACGATATTTTCGAATGCCTTTCGAATTTCATTATCACTGGAGTTGCAATTTGTTTCTAGATGTCTACAGATTTCCATTAAGTTTCTTCTATTATCCTCTTTGAAACAAAATCCCGAAAGATGACAATCTGAAATGAATCCAAGCAGGATTTCTTTGTCTGTTAAATCCGCTTTCAAAATACTTGCAATAACGTGAATACTTTTCTCGAATTTTCTCACTTTATTCGGCTTACCTAGGTTCTTCAAAACTGTTAATAAGAAGGCTTTGGCATTATCTCCTGGTACTATGCCAATACCATTGAGCATATCAGATATGATGCCCTCAGGGGAATGCGCAATTAAATCAAGAACAAAAGAAAGAACCTTGATGCGATCGCCATCTACATGTTTTCGTATGATTTTATCCAACTTGTGACTGTGGCAAATGTATAACGCTGAGAGAAATTCCATCAGTGACAATTGTTGAAACTGATAATTCTCCTTACCATTTGCTGATTCAGTACCAAACAGACTTGAACTGTTTTGTCCTCGGAGCAACTCAGTGTCAGAAAGAAATATCTTGTCTACTTTCAATAACTTATGGCATACTTTTGAATGGCGCAATAGCATTTCTGCATATTCTTTAAAAATCTCAAAAGCTTGTTTTTTACTTGAATTTCGCTTGCATTCATGTTCATTTGCCAATAGACATATCACCCAGCAGTATAGGTCGGTAATACTATGAATCATGCCTTTAACACAAAGATACGTGTTGAAAAACTGAGGGACACGAAAGATTAGATGATGCTCTCTTAAAAAATCTGCTGTTTTAAGTGAACACTCACTAAGACTGTTCTTAACCTGATCGTTAGTCAGTCCAACAATTTCCAATTTTCGAAAGTCACCTATGCTCACATGTATCTGTGGGTTTATTACAACATTCGGTCGTCCTAAAAATATAAGTTTTGATGCATTGTAACCCTGCAGCTGCAAGATGACGGAATCAGCCGTTTCTATGCTCTTAAGTTCATCCAGGCCATCTACAATGAATAAAATTCCTTGTTCATTACCCAAATCGCAGTCAAATTTTTTTTTCAGAAATTGACTCACAACCTCATCCGGGTTTGGCTCGATCCCGTTGGTTTCAATGAAGAAGTTAAGCTCTCTGCATTCGAACATGATGCACAATTTGAATTGTTCACTATACATGGTACCATTCGCCCATTCATACGCTATACGTTTTGCAAGCACAGACTTTCCCATACCTGCGATGCCGCGAACGAGAGTTGCACGATGTTCGTCGTCAATTAAACAAGATATGTCGATATCATCATCTGTGGAACCATTAAGATTTTCCAAATGATAATTCATTTCATCGTTGAATTTTTCCATACATGTTCGCTCGCGGCTTATCTTCAACTTCAAGGTAAATGTGCTAATTTCTTTCTCTACCATAACTATTTCATTCCTTTCTACAGATTGAACTGTGTGCTTTTGAGTTCTGTAGCCGTCCTTCAACTTCTCTGAAAATCAAAGCAAAAACAACTCTGATGTAATAGAATATAACACGAAAATATAAAAGATTACCAGAAGCTTCATTTTCGAAGAAAAGAATGTGAAGATGCCAAGCTTTCCTTACTCTACATTTGTCAATATAACTTGATATAATATAATGTAACATAATATCATATAGTCAAATGTGATACAACCAAATATGATACAACATAATGCAGTGAGTATGATACAACATAATCTAATGTAGCGTATTCCCTCTATAAAGCCGGGTTTCCACTTAAACGAATGCGGTCGAATCAATCGATTCGATCGAATAGGTCGAGATGGCTGGCAGTTTCCACTGAAACAAAACGACCAATTCGACCGAATCAATCAAACAGGGTTTAACTTTCTATCAAAACAAAACCAAAGGAAGTTGTAAAATGGGCCTAACTAGCAAGCAGATAATAATTGCACTTTAATAAAAAGAAGGGAAAGATGTCAAAATGTTCAAGTTATGAAATCTAAAAGAGTGTGGGTAAGAGAGTTCTACAGGGAAAGGAAAGGACAAGGAGAATACCGCTCTTTGATTAAAGGAATGCAAGTTGTTGACGAAATTGTGTTTTACCAACAATTTAGAATGATGCCACAAAAATATGAGACGTTATTCCCACTAGTAGTTCCAAGAATTACTAAATTTTGGGTTAAAAGAGAAGCAATTCAACAACCGCAACCTCTTACAATAACCACATCTGAATTCTACCCACGTATATATAATGAGTGCGAACCTCTAATAAACGCCCCCCCCCCGCCTTACGAATGCTAAAAAGCAGCATTTGTAGGCAAACAAGCTTAAGTCTCAAAATTCATATTTAAAAGAATGGATATTTGTTATGAATTTTACATATTTTCAATGCATGTACAATTAGAGAATGAAGCGTGGTATAACTTGAGCAATGAGACAATTACGAAAATGCCTTTAATTTTCAAAGTTGGCTATGGATGCATCATAGTTTGGGCATATCCATCGCTTTGAAAATGAATCATCTTGCTCTATTGGTGCTACATCGTTAAGGTGCTTCTCTTTTAAGTCTGAAGTCAGCAAAAACTGTAGTACTTTTCAGATCATTGTGATATTGATATTCCTTGACATTTTCCACAAGAACAATACGTTGAGAACGTTAACAGAAACTCCACACCACCATTTGATATATATATATATATATATATATATATATATATATATATATATATATATATATATATATATATATATATATATATATATATATATATATATATATATATATATATATATATCAAATGGTGGTGTGGAGTTTCTGTTAACGTATTCTTTTATATATATATATATATTCTTCCAAAGTTTCTCACAATAAGTAAATCAGAAATGATGCGAAAAAACACGCCAATTGATTTCAATTTGTAAGACATGTTTCGGATTTACTCAAATCCATCGTCAGTTACTGAAATTAACAATGAATACTAATGGAACATACGTTGTAAAGTCAATCGAAGATCAAGCGAAAAAACTATTCGAAAAAAGAAGAGAACAAGAACCGTTACACAAGAGTTAGAAAGCTAATGAGAAATTATAGTGCTGAACCTGTTTATTAAGGCTGGGTCCCTCCCACATAATATGCAGAGCCTCTTTAATCTTCAGCTGATAGTGTGTTCTAGCTGAATCTATAACTTTAAAACAGGTCTCATTACAAGCATATTTACAGGCATCAGAACTTTGGAGATGTTTAAATATATGAGAATTCTTATCTGAGAAAAGATGCTCACGAACACGAGTTGATATGTATCGGGATGTTTCACCAACATATACGGAATTACATTCCGCACACGTAAATTTACAGACAACACAAGGACGTAGCGATCTAGGCACAAAGTCTTTTACTCTGATTACGTTTTTAATCTTAAAGGAAGAAAATACTAGTTTAATCTTTAAATTATTGCAATATGTTTTGATCAATGTACGGAGTTTTCGTGGAGCAAAACTGGAAAAGGGAAGATATGGTAGCCTAAAATAGAATGTGTCATGGTTATCAGATAATGCAGAAGTATTATTTTTATCAAGATATGTACTAACTACTTTATTTATTAAATGTTCAGGAAATTGATTCTTTTTAAATATATGTGTCAACTTTTTGACATCCTTGAAAGAAGAGAATTGTTGATTTGTAAGCTCTATCCACCAAAGTGCGAATAAGCCCAACTTTGTACGAAAAAGAAGTAACGCTGAAGAAGTTAGTAAGTAATCCAGTGAAAGTCTTTTTATGATACATTGAAGTTTTGATACAAGACGGATCGTTATTATCAATGTAGACACCAAGGAAAGCCAAAATCTTATTAACTTGCTTTTCCATCGTAAATTTGATATTGGGATGCTGTGTGTTAAGAAATTCAAAAAAGGATAAAGCGTCATTTTCAGTGTTGAACACACAAAATGTGTCATCAACATAACGTCGATAGAAAAGAACAGAAGGACCATGATACTTGTTAAGCCAGATATTTTCATAATGTCCTAAGAAGAGATTAGCCAACACAGGTGCAAGTGGAGAGCCCATGGCAACACCATCTATTTGGTCAAACACCTTTCCATTAAAAAGAAAATGGGTTTGCGAAGTAGCAATTGAAAACAATTTAGTAAGTTCAGCTTTGGAGAACCTGAGACTAGCGTTTCCTTCTGTAATATAAGAAACTTCGAGATCAATAGATTCCTTGAGGGGATTATTAGTAAATAAGCTAGCAACATCAAAAGAAACCACGAATTTATTAGAAAGATTGATAGTGCCGAGTTCTTGGACAAAAGAACATGTCTTACAAATTGAAATCAATTGTCGTGTTTTTTCGCATCATTTCTGATTTATATATATATATATATATATATATATATATATATATATATATATATATATATATATATATATATATATATATATATATATATATATATATATATATTATATATATATAAGGTTGATATAATGCTCAGAAAAACCAGGAGAAAATTAAAATTTATATATATAGATATATATATATATATATATATATATATATATATATATATATATATATATATATATATATATATATATATATATATATATATATATATATATATATATATATATATATATATATATATATATATATATCTATATATATAAATTTTAATTTTCTCCTGGTTTTTCTGAGCATTATATCAACCTTTCTGTCTGCACCGAAAAAGGAGAAATCCTGGTTACTCGCTAGCTGCTGATTGTATATATTAGAGCTGCTTGATAAAGGCGAAAGCCGAAAGTGACCATAAGGTGCTAAAACACAGGGGAATTAAAACAAGCCACTGTGGTCTAGTGGTTACGACGCTTGCCCGGAATGCGAGAGACCCTGGTTCGATCCCAGGTGGTGGCAAATTTTAATTTTCTCCTGGTTTTTCTGAGCATTATATCAACCTTTCTGTCTGCACCGAAAAAGGAGAAATCCTGGTTACTCGCTAGCTACTGATTGTATATATATATACAATCAGTATTATATATATACAATATTATACACGCTTCTCTTTCTACTTCTATTCTTCTTTTGTTCTCTTCTTCTTAGTGCCATTTTTACGCCTCCAGTTATATGGTGTGAAGTTCGATAATTATTTTTGTAAGGTATTGTTTCTACTTATGTGTTTCCATTGTATTTATTCAATTTTGGTTATGTATATATGTGCGCTCTGTAAAGTAAAGGTAAAGATTTTTCTGATGAAGCTATACGCGAAACGTTAAACAGTTGTCTTTATTATGAGAGTCTATATATATATATATATGTGTGTGTGTGTGTGTGTGTGTATATGTGTGTGTGTGTGTGTGTGTGTGTGTGTGTGTGTGTGTGTGTGTGTGTGTGTGTGTGTGTGTGTGTGTGTGTGTGTGTGTGTGTGTGTGTGTGTGTGTGTGTGTGTGTGTGTGTGTGTGTGTGTGTGTGTGTGTGTGACGGCAGCTAAGCCTCTGCGTAGTTGTTTTCTGTTGTTTGTAGTGTTTTGTCTTCGTCATGTTGCTGCTTTCATCACGTTGTTGTTGTCGTGACGTGGTTGTTTTCGTCACGTTGTTGTTCTTCTGTCATTCGACATCGTACTATTATCAGCTTCACACGTTAGAAAGCAATTTTCGTTAGTTAAGCAATTTTCGTTAGTTAAGCAAGTTAAGATACGACACCGACACAGAAGTTTAGTATATAAATAGTATTGATTTATTACATCGCAATTTTCTCATATTCCATCGAGTTCTGGGACAAAATGTAAGTTTTATTTTGTTATTGCATTTCTCTAGTATATTTATCGGCTTTAAGTTTCATTTTACATCATTTAGTTTACTTTATATTGCTTAGTTTATATTGCATAGTTTTTCGCTTTTTACACGTTTTTTCGTAAAGTTAATTCGTTTCGTATGTTTTTGTTTGTTGTAGTTTATGTGTATCGATTGAATGTTCCATTTCATATTCATATCACAAGATGGACTAATTTTTTAGAACACATTTGATTGTCAGTAAAATTGCCCTTAATGCTTGTATCGATGGCCTTGCAAATTAATTTTTGGTTTGGTTATCCTATCAGGCAGCTACAATATATATATAAATATATATATATATATATATATATATATATATATATATATATATATATATATATATATATATATATATATATATATATATATATATATATATATATATATATATATATATATATATATATAGATTTAAACGACGTTGATACCATGGAATTACCATAAATGAATTACAAAATCAAGCAAAATATCTAACATGATAGTCCTCTTCTATTTGAATGGTATTCACTTAATAATGTGTTGCTTAGATCTTATATATTCAAACAAAACACTGGTTTCTCTGTCATAGGATGATAAGAAAACAGAAGAAGGAAGATCAACGAAATGAAATTTGTTTGACTTCACGTTGTGTTTCTTTGCTCGGATAGGTATGACGTAGTTAAGACTCTGTCGTCGCTAATATTATGCATGCGGGTTGAGGTAGAGACCTGGGCAATATGATTGCTAACATAAACAGTTGACTGCATCGTGGCAACTTCATGGTTAGTGAATCGCATCATCACGCAGAATACAAGATGGTATTATTCAAATTGTATCTGCTATTTAATAACTGTTGCCCTCCATACATAATCACAATCAAAGTATCATATTCATAAAAGATCATCGCAAGAGACACGGGATGTAAGCGAGCATTATATATTAAATAGATCATTCCACATTGTGATGTAGTAACGAGATCCTTCACTTCATTACTATCATCGATGCATTCAGCTATATTCTCTTGAGGGGAGGGGGGTGGGGGGACCCTCGCACAAAAAGTGACCAACTTTTATATTTTAACGAACTTTATGTTCCATAAGACAGCAAAACGATGCCGAAATGTGTCATACACTCCGATTCATGATAGATTTTCTGCTGCATGACCCACTCTCTACAGAATTTCACAAACATTGTGGAGGGGCTGGGCATCCCCCAGAGTCCGCCAAGTCTACATACTACTGATTGCTATTACTTTCACAGCAACAGCCTGCTTAAAAACAGTAGAAAAGTAACAGATCAGTAATCCTAAATGATGCTGAGCAGTACAATAGGTCATTTCAAACAGGCTTTTTACAACAATCCTGGGAGAGCCCCCTCTGTTCTTTCTCAAAACGGATCCTCCTTTTCAGATGTATTTCAGAATGTAATATAATTTACATATATATATATATATATATATATATATATATATATATATATATATATATATATATATATATATATATATATATATATATATATATATATATATATATATATATATATATATATATATATATATATGTATATTCTCCTGATGAGTGAACAATACCGTTCACGAATCAGGCTTGTCGAGAGCACATAGTAGTTTTAATTAATATATATATATATATATATATATATATATATATATATATATATATATATATATATATATATATATATATATATATATATATATATATTTCACGAAGAAAATATACAGATGTAACAGGTAGAAATAGGCAATTTAACTCACCAATATCCACCAGCTTGATGGGTTCTAGGAAAAATGCGGAATAAAATCATATAAAACTTGTACATCACAACAGTTAATACCTCTGATGATAAATGTAATGTAAATAGGCTTTTATATCTATAATCATATATCTTTACAGCATCTCAAGATGAATCTTGTGATTCTGATATAATTTCATATGTGAGTGGCCGAGTGGCTAGGGCAATTGACTGCTGAACGGAGCATCGGTCGTTCGAGCCGCATACTCGGGTTACAGTTTTGATAGTCGTTCATTGTCCAGCCAGCAGCACATGGATGGGTACCTGATGGTTATCCTGGTGAATTCAGAGGCAGGGAGGAAGTAACTGACAGCCTGATTAATATGCAAGTTGATCAGGACAAGTGTCCTCTCCAACATTCACAATGCTACAAAGGGCAACTAAAATACACTATCTATGGAAACTACTAGGATACCTTCGAGAATCTAGACTCCACGTTGTATAAAATGCATATCAGCCTAGTACTCATTTAGTTAAAGACAATTAAATACTTATAAATGCTTTGTAGAAGAACATCACAATGGCCTATGGTCCAATGCATACACACACGCGCACACACACACACACACACACACACGCACACACACACACACACACACACACACACACACACACACACACACACACACACACACACACACACACACACACACACACACACACACACACACACACACACACACACACACACACACACACACACACACACACACACACACACACACACACACACACACACACATATACATAGATATATATATATATATATATATATATATATATATATATATATATATATATATATATATATATATATATATATATATATATATATATATATATATATATATATATATATATATATATTTCTCGAAGAAAATATACAGATGTAACAGGTAGAAATAGGCAATTTAACTCACCAATATCCACCAGCTTGATGGGTTCTAGGAAATATGCGGAATAAAATCATATAAAACTTGTACATCACAACAGTTAATAACTCTGATGATAAATGTAATGTAAATAGGCTTATTATTATTATTAAATCTTGTTTTTACACGAAAACCTATCAGCTCAAAATAAATCTAAAACAATGCATGAAAAATTAAAATACATACAATTAAGTCTATACACGGACTGGCTGATCTTCCTAGGGATCGTGCTTAGATAAGGGTACTAATTTTGCAAGAATTCCTTCAACCTTGTTTTGAATGTAGTTATATTGGAACACATTCTGATTTGCAAGCGGATTTTGTTCCATGCCTTTGCACCAGAATAGAAGGAATGTCTTTTAGAGAGCTCCAAGTTTTGTCTAGGGGTATCAAGGTCTAATTGATTTCTTGTTCGATAGCTGGAAATTTGAGATCTGGCGACAAGTCTCCTCTTTAAGTTTTCTGGGCATAGGCCATTTAATATCTTGTAGACCATTACTGCCCTGTCAAATTTTATTAGGTTAGAGACTGAAAGCCAATTACATTTTCACCCATCCTTCAGTCTAGAGTTTTCTATTAGCGTTTTTGCCCTAGTTTGCAAACGCTGAAGGTGATCCAGCTTTGTGTTTGATAAACTACCCCATAGCTCATTACTGTACCTCAGATGACTCTCAAACAATGCCCTATACATCTGATCAAGTTTGGATTGAGAGAGTATGTTTTTAAGTTTCTGCAAGGATGAAAGGGCACTTTTAATTTTACCTTTGAGTTTTTGTAGTGCCCGTTCCAAGTTAGGTTTTCATCTACGATTGTTCCAAGGTATTTAACTTCTTGGACCCGTTTGATAGGTGCCCCATTTATGTTTACCTCTACTGATCTAGGGATACGGTTTGTTTGCCGTTTATAACCTATAGCCATATACTCTGTCTTATCAGGGTTTAAACTTAGTTTATTCTGCCATAACCACTCTGCAATATTGTCAAACTCTGTTTTTAGATCATTGCAGAGTTCATCAATATCTTCGGCAGAGTACGTTACACTAGTGTCATCAGCGTACATGTTTGCGGTGCATTTTTTCAGGCATTGTTCAAAGTCATTGACATACAGGATGAACAGGAGAGGCCCTAAGCATGACCCTTGCGGGATACCACAGTGAACGCTTTTTAGGCTAGATTTGTGCCCATCTATTTGACAATACTGTTTTCTGTCTGTTAAATAGGATGTGAACCAACGAAGGGGTGTCCCCACTACTCCATATTTAGTTAGCTTTGAGATGAGGATTTCGTGGTCCACCGTATCAAATGCCTTCTTAAGGTCTAGAAATATGCTTATGTTAATTTTGCGATTGTTTATATTGGAAAACCATGAGTCTGTTACATTAAGCAGGGAGGTCAAAGTGCTATGCATCTTCAAAAATGCATGATGGCAATTGGAAAACATCTTGTACATCTTTAAGTAATTTGAAATTTGATCATGCCCAAGTTTTTCTAGCAGCCTGGAGAATACCGATAACACGGATATTGGCCTATAATTGCTCATGTCTATTTTCGAACCCGACTTGAAAATAGAAGTCACCCTAGCTACTTTCCACATCTCAGCGAAAATACCAGTTTTAAATGATGAAGTAAATACAGTGGCTAAGGGTTTACATAAAATTCCTGCTGCATATTTTATTAGTTTTACGGAAATCTTATCGTATCCTGCAGATTTGGAGCATTTCAGCTTATCGATTTCTCTTTTCATTGTATCTGCAGTAACTGGATAAAATTCAAAATAAGGGACTGTATATGGTATTTCATCAATAAGGTATTTTAGCGGGTCATCTGATTCTTTAATTTCAATTTTTTTCGGCTAGTTTTGGGCCTATAGTAGTAAAATGGTTGTTGAAGGCTTCAGCAATTTTCTTTTTCTCTTCAAACAGCTGACGCTCGTACATAACGCAGCTGGGTGTCGTGGAGCAACGATGTTTGTTTAAAACTTTGTTGATCGTTTTACACATCATCTTAGGGTCGCTGGAATTTTCTTCAATCGAATTGCTATAATAATCTTCGACAGATCTTCGCAATTCACCTGTGACCCTGTTTCTTAAGCGTTTGTATTCAGGCCATACTGAATGTTCTCTTTCAGCTCTTTTCTTAGCCCGGTCTCTCTCCCGGATCTATTCTTTGATCCGGGGAGTTATCCAGGGGGAAGGTGCATGCCTCGTTATCCTATTTCGTTTTCTTAACGGTGCATGCACATCTAAGACTGAGTGAAAAAGACCATAGAAGTTTTCTGTCATAACATTGGGGTCATCTAAGGCGGTGGACGTAGATATTTCCCAATCAATACTTTGCAGATCGAGCAGGAAAGCTCCCTGGTCATAATTTCTCATGCAGCGAAACTCAGTTTTTATTTGCTTCCTTGTGAGGTGGAGTCTGACATTAAGTTTTCTAATGCCATAGATCATATAATGATCTGACATACCCGTTTTGATGATACCGTATTCAGAAATGAAATTCGGTCTGTTCGTACAGAAATGATCAATTACTGTTTCAGTTGTATCAGCCTCTCCGTTAGAGCTTTTTGTAGTAGCTACCCTTGTAAAATCTGTGATAAGCTGTTCAAACTGAAATTCTGAATAGATAAGTGTCAGCTTCCTTGTGTTACAGTCTTTTGGCTTTTTGTAGTCACAATTTGTATCACCGACTAGGATAATTTCTTTTTCCTCTGCATCTAACTTTTGCATAAGTTTTCTTACAGTTTCAAAAGTTGGAACATTGGTACCCTCTGTAGGAGGTCTGTACCAACTTAGCACAATGAAACTCTCTTTTATGGTGAGACAGGGTATCTTTTATATATATAGCTACGCCACCCCCTGAGGTGTTCCTATCGTGTCTATAGATATTGTAGCCATCAACGGAGATCTCACAGTCACGTATGTCATTTGACAGTCTGGTTTCGTTGAGGCAGAAAATATCTAACTGTTGCTCGTACATTAACTCAGCTATTTCTGCCTTATTTTTCCTTAATGATGCTATGTTCAGCTATGATATCTTTACTCCTTTTCTACGTTTATTCGTTAAATTGGCGGAGTAATCAGCATTTCCTTGCAATCCATAACAATACCTTATATATCGGCTATAGTTTGAGGCTAACATTTTTACACCCCCCTCGTTTACATGAAGCCCATCAAATGAGATATTTCCGTACCTTAAGTTATCATTGATGATAAAGTCTAGTCCACTCAGAAGGCTTTTATATCTATAATCATATATCTTTACAGCATCTCAAGATGAATCTTGTGATTCTAATATAATTTCATATGTGAGTGGCCGAGTGGCTAGGGCAATTGACTGCTGAACGGAGCATCGGTCGTTCGAGCCGCATACTCGGGTTACAGTTTTGATAGTCGTTCATTATCCAGCCAGCAGCACATGGATGGGTACCTGATGGTTATCCTGGTGAATTCAGAGGCAGGGAGGAAGTAACTGACAGCCTGATTAATATGCAAGTAGATCAGGACAAGTGTCCTCTCCAACCGGCACTCCCCAACGTATGGAATCGTACTTGGGACTAACATTTACCATACTACAAAGGACAACTAAGATAGGCTATCTATGAAAGCCACTAGGATGCCTTCGACAATCTAGACTTCACGTTGTATAAAATTTATATCAGCTAGCACACACTGACTGTCTTATAAATTCTTAGTATACAATAGTCAACAGTATAGTGTTTATGCAACGGAATTTTTGGAAATTGAGTTCACATCAATGTCGAAAAATTTCATCTTTCCTCATCATTCTGGTACCATTCGCTTATGCGTCTGTCGACTAGAAGTAACATAATTCTTCAGGTAAAGTTATGTACCCGACGCGAAAATGACAAGCTCTCTATGACGTCATAAGTAGTACTCGTTGAGCAAAACACAGTTACTGTTGACAATGAAAGGAGGAGTACAGGAAGTTGTAACCAACTTCAGTTCGTAATCAGCAACGTCGTACGCACAGTTATCTTTCGCAATGTCATCTGATGAGTCAAATCCGAGCGATGGTGATGGAGAATCGATGATGAACGAAGGAAATGACAGTGGAAACGATTATGGTGTTGCCGCTTTAGGCATAAATGCACCGTATCGGGATGAGCCTCTTGCCGTTCCAGGTGAAATAGCAGAGGCCTATCATTATGAAGATGATATAGATAATATCCCGCTAGCTACAATTGAAGCAAGGTTCAAAAGACGAATAAACGTCGCTAGCTTGTGAGTGTAATTTGCGATGTTTTTCGATTGGTAGTTAACACATTGTTTCAACTAAATGCAATATATAATGTAGCTATATAGCCAATATACCTATATTATAGGCCTATATCAAGATCTTTTGTGGAAGTACAATAACTTTGTATAATGAGAGAGAAAAATCATACTAAATTTTACGTGCAAAATACAGCAAAATAATAGGCAGGTAAAATTATGTAGGATCTTAATTCAAAAACTGCGTCAGGACTAATTGGAAATTGAGATGATGTTTTAGATTCAAGAAGGGTCCCGGTTCAATTTTCTGTGTTCATGGCTCGGGTGCTTTGCTCTCTCTGTCTCGTTCGCAGCGTTGATTGTTGGAACAGCATCGGGCTTTAGCATCGCCTTCATTCCAAGACTCTTAGTAATACTACGATTAACTGTGAAGCATGACTCTTCAAAGTAAGAACAAAATGTACTTACTGCATATATCTACTTGGCTCTTTCTCTAGATGACAAAAGTGATGAATTAAGCCACTGGGTGTATATTAGATATTTCCACAGTTTTCACCATTTGGTCCAACAGCTACGCATCGTGTTCCGCCATCACACTTTCCTTTCAATGCTTGCCGTGGTTTGTGATCAGTACACATCTGCTTTGTTTTGTGTACGAGCGATTCAGATGGGTACTACTTATAATGTCACAAAGACAAAATTTATTTCGCACGCAACCATGTGAATTACGGAACTTTGAAGGCTAATTACAGCGCTTTGGAGATACATATTTTTAAATAGTGTCTAGCATATTACGATTCTCGTAACTGGCAACAATTTAATTATTTCAAAATTTGGTTGCATAAACACTTTAACGAAAGGCTACTTCAAACACAGTGAATAGTTTTATATGTAAAATAGGAGAGAAGCTAGCTAGCAAAATAGATACTGTCCCAAATCTTCTATTGCAATATTAAGCTTCAGACACTTAATAATAATAATAATAACTTTCATATTTTTACAGGTTAATTTGTTCAGTAAAAAGAATTACTGTTATCAATCAAGGACCTGTACCCTACAAAGAAAAGTTTAACATAGGCCTATACGATAAAAAGTAAAAGAAAATTACAAGATTACGATATAAACTAAAAAATAGCTAAAAATTCAAGTTTATGTTCTTGATGTGTGCTTTGAATCTTAAGATTGATGTTTCTGTTTTTAAATAATCTGGTAAGTTATTAAAAACCTTTGCGCCTTGGAACGAGAAGGTTTTACGTCCAGTTTCTGTTCTGACTTTAGGAACGACCAAGTTCTTGTTATTTCCCCGAGTGTTGACATTGTGACTTTTTCTTGTGAAGAAGTTTTCAAATGCTTTTGGTGCTATACCGTTTAAGCATTTAAAAACTTCCTGGGCACATAATCTGTTCCTGGTATGATTGACCTGTGGGAGCTTGACATAGTTTTTTCTACTCCCATTGATGATTCGTATGGCTCGATCTTGAAAGCTTTCAAATTTTTGTTTTTTCGAATGTGTCATGCCGACAAAGACATTAGCGCAGTAGAGCATGACAGAAAGAATCATCACCTTATAGATGGTTTCTGCTGTATGCGGACTGATGTTTTGTCGCACTCGTGATAGCAGCTTAATTCTGGATGAAACCTTTTTAAATACCTTTTCCAAATGTTCATTGAGATTAAGATTTTTATCCAGCGTTACACCTAAGTACTCATAGCTTTTTGACTCAGAAATACTTTGTTCGTTCATTTTGATTTTTAGTGCCCTAGATTTTGATGTTCTCTGATGCGTGCCAAAAAGAAGGCATTCCGTTTTTGTTCTTTTCAAATTTGCCACCAAGTTATTTGTGGTGAGCCACTCAGCAATTTGTCCAATGTCAATATTCAATTGTCTTTCGATACTTTCACAGTTGTTGTCTGCACAGTAGATGACTGCATCATCAGCATACAAGATGATTTCACAATGACTTAGTTTAAGGCTAATGTCATTGATTAATAGAGTGAACAATAACGGTCCTAATATAGATCCTTGGGGGACTCCGCAGGACACAGATTGAGTTTCCGATTTTATTCCATCAAATTGAACGGACTGTTTTCTGTCAAACAAATAATTTTCAAACCATTGCAGTTCCTCGTGACTGATTCCATATAGGGGTAACTTTGACAATACCCTCGAGTGGTCTACTGTATCATACGCTTTCCTGAGGCCTAAAAAAACTGCTCCAGTTAATTTTCCTTTGTCCATTCCTTGTCGTATAAAATCAGAAAAAAAGGTCACTGCATGTTGTGTTGATGATTTATTCCTAAAACCAAACTGTTTTTGAGAGAGGAGCTCATTTTCTTCCAAATAACTGTAGACTTGCTTATAAACTACGCGTTCCAACACCTTGGACAAAACAGGGAGAACAGAAATTGGCCTGTAATTATCCATACTTGATCTTTCACCTGATTTATAAATTGGAGTTATTTTAGCCCATTTTTCAGTAGATGGAAATACTGATTGTCTCAAGCATCGGTTTATCAATTTCGATAATGGGCCAGAGATCTGCGCAGCGCCATCAATGATCAGAGAGACAGGAATGTCATCATACCCTGGAGATTTTTTTCGTTTCAATTTCCTCAAGATTTCATAAATCTCTTTACAGCTAGTTTGCTTGAATTTAAAGACGCATTCTCTTGGGTTCAGTGTTCGAAATAAGTCTCCATGATCATGGTTTTTCCAGATAGGGCTGACTAGCGATGGAACTGAATCGCGCAACGTTTTTCCAATCAATGTGAAAAATGTGCAGAAAGCATTAGAAATGACTTTCTTGTCTGTTTCCCTCTTCCCGTTAATATTAAGCAATTTGCAGTTATTCCCTTTCGAGCCCTTTGTAGGATAGCATCGTTTAATTTGACTCCAAAAATCTTTGGGCCTACTTATGTTTTCTCTTAAGATTGCTCTTGTGTACGTTGCTTTACTGTGTCTTATTAGACGCGTAACCGTGTTTCGCAACCTTCAATAAGTAGACCAGTCATTTTCGTTCCCAGTCCTTCGGGCTTTCCGCAGATGGTAGTCTCGTTCATTCATTTTAGATCTGATATCATTATTCAACCAAGGACAATCGCGCCCACGGACCTTTTTCTTTACCATTGGGGCATGTTTATTGATCACTTCTGTCAGGAGGTGTTTGAATATATTCCATGCTTTGTTGACGTTAATCTCTTTTGTAACGTTTTGCCATGGGAGGCCATTTAAATCTTCTTGAAAACTTTCCTCATTATACTTGGAAAAGTTTCTTTTGAGTATTGTTCTGTGTGTGAACTTTCGATTGTTCTTCTTTACAATAACTCCTATCAGATCATGGTCACTCAGGGAAATGCCCCACGTTCCTTGTTTTGAGATGTTTTGTTCGTGAGTTGTAGCTGCGATATCTATTAAAGTGCTGGTCTCCTTGGTAACTCTTGTTGCTTTACTTATAACCTGCTTGAAACCGTGTTGACTGATGATGTGCTTCATCTCTTTGTTGTTCGATTTATCTTGATAGTTGACATTCACGTCCCCTAAGAGGATAGTTTCCTTGTTTTCATAAACACTGTCATCTAGCATATCATTGAAAATATCTTCGAAGTCACTGTGAAGATAGCGTGATGTATCAGGGGGTCTATAAATAATGCAAACTAGAAGGGGACTTGAATTCTTGATAAAAATTTCGATCCAAATTGCCTCGACATTTTCTGTTTCTAAATCCTTTCTTCTTTGCCATGCTATATCATTGCGAATATAGCATCCTACACCACCACCAAGGCCAGTTACTCTGTCCTCGCGAACGAAAGTATAACCGTCTATTGCAACAACTGGATCTTTGATTTTTCCATTCAAGTGTGTTTCCGATAATCCCAACATATCAATATTCTGATCTGTTTCTTTGAGCAGTGCTTCCACAAAATCCTTTTTACCTGCTAGTCCGTTTATATTTTGATGGAATATCTTTAAGCCCCTTGCACGTAGGAATTCGTTGATATCAGTAAATGAGCCTTTTGTTGATGCAAGTTCAATATTTCCCTCTTCGATCATAGTCACGCTATCCTCGTCACTGGGTAAACAACCATGGCAAAAAAGTCTTTCATGACCAAATTCAATTTTGTCGATGAGGCACTTTATATGAGACTTATTTCCACAATGAAAGCAACTGGTTGAACTTTGATTTTTCCGTATGGTCTTACTGCAGGTGTAGCATTTAAGGCTAGGCCCGGGGCATAGTTCGACATCCCCAGCGAGAAGCAGCAACAGAGTTAGGCCACTATGGCGGTTACGGCCTAAGTAAATTCCTCTTTCCTTCTTGTATACCCATAACGATGTAACTATCCGTGAGTTCACCACATCTCTTGATTCTTCTCCATTAAAGGAGTAGCATATCGAGTTAGAACCAGCGAAGGACTGCTTCTTAACACTGGTCAGAACGAATATCAGCAGTGCCAAATTCAGTGCAGCCGCCATCCCTTTTAACAACTCTTTTACCTTCGTGAACTTATAAACTAACAGCTTACACGTATTGCTCTGGAGTAGACGTCAGTGAACATTCAAATTGGCAATGATCGCATCACGATCTTTTTTACCTCAACATGCTCTTAAATATGAGATCTAGCCAAGAAAATCATACGGTACATCGTATAACACCGACAAAATCCTTGTAGTAAAAGAGGTCCGGGATGCAATTGCGAATATTAAAACTACTAATACTTTGGGTATGACAACAACTACAGTCATTTCTTAAAACTATCTTTGCGTGTTATGGAGAGGTCTTTGGCACATTTATTTAACACATCAACTGAAACAAGCCTGTTTCCAGATTGGTGGAAATTAGTTAAAGCTACACCAATCTTTAAGAACGATGAAAAAGCTGAAAGGTAGAATTATCGCCAAGTTTCTGATATATCTGTCGTTGCATAGCTGATAGGAAACCTTTACGCAAGCCAAATGTCATAAAGCGAATACACGTTCCTAAATTACTCTCATAAAGCGATGCCACGTTCCACAAACTCTCTCTTCTATCCTCTATCTCTCTTTTCTCACTCTACTCTCCACTGATATCCCAAGATACAATTCTACATATAAAATTCGGACCCAGTCCACTACAAATGTCTCTAATATAACATCAGCTATTCTACACTCCCCCTTCTAAACCTTAAACTGCTATTAGTACAAAACAGAACAAAACTTGGGCATACTAAGCCAACAAACAGTAAGCATAATATGTGAAAGCGAATATATACTAAATAGACCGTAAATTCTCCTGCTATGTCAGTAGTCACTCACTGAAATTCCGTATCGTTCAATTGGTCATCTGTTTCTTGTAGAAGCTCTTCTATTTGCAATAGGTTGACCAGTAATGTTTCTCCTGCTCGTTCAACAAATGTTACTTCTGGCTCTATAGCGATTATCTGCATATCGTCCGAAAGTACAGAATCATTACTCCGATCACGGCGACGAATTACAATTGAATCTTCCACATTTTCAGAATCAGAGGATTCTAAATCACTAGCAATGTCTGGCACGTTTTCATGCAGCTGGGTCTCATCTATAGCTAAATCGCATGGCTTCAAACGATTATAATGCACACGTTTCTCTTTTCCATTAAGCAACGAACGAATCTGGCAATTTGAACCATTAGTTTCTATGATCATGAACAGCCCAATGTATCTTTCAGCTAATCCTCTTGATGTATTGTCTACTAACATAACAGTATCACCAGGCAACAAAGGTTTACTTTTTGCAGTTTTGAACCTTTCATCGTATGCCTTTTTCTGCTTTTCTTGAACACATTCGAGCTTTCTAGAGACGAACTTACGAATAGTTTGCTGCCTATCTCTTAGTTCATCAACATACTTTATAGGATTGTTTTCCTGTCTATCTCTAATCTCAGTTTCATTTTCCACATACACTGGCAACCCAGGAACTCGTCCGTACAGCATTTCAAACGGAGAGATACCTGTAGATGATTGCTTGGATGTCCTGTAGGCAAGTAGAGCCATAGGAGTCTGATCATCCCAATTATCCTTAGATTTATTTACAAGCATACGTAACAAACACTTCAGAATTCCATTAAATCTCTCACAAAGTCCGTCTGACTGAGGATGATAGGGCGTGGTCCTTCTTTTTTCTATGCCAAAAAGTTCACATATGCTTTTCATAAGATGTGATTGGAAATTGCTCCCTTGGTCTGTTGATAGCACTGAGGGCATTCCATGACTGGCAAATATTCTTTCTAATGCTCTAACGACAGTTTCTGCCTCTTGATTTCGCAATGGTTCTGCCTCAGCAAACTTGGTAAAATAATCAATTACTGTTAGTATGTATCGATTTCCAGATCTGGTTGTCTTCAGGGGACCAATAATATCAACCCCTACCATATAGAATGGGACGGATTTAATCTCAATTGGCTGCATTGGCCAACGAGGTCTAGGTGCTGTTTTGTTTCGAGCACAAACTTCACAGGATTTACAATACGCTTGAACATCACTGAAAAACTTTGGCCAATAATATCTCGATTGAAGAGAAGCAAAAGTTTTGGAAATACCTGAGTGTCCAGCTAGCAAATGAATCTCTCTCAACACATTTCCTTTACAGAACTGAGGAACAACAATCTGACGGTGTTCTTCGCCAACTTCATTAACCCATTTTCGACATAACAGGACCATTTTTCAGATAGTGAGTCAAAAATATTATAGAATGTACCCATTACCTCAGTTCCCTGTTCAGGTCGATCCTTTGGCTTAATTCCCTCTGCTACCCAGTTGGAAGCAACAACAATGTCATCATCGAGGCTTTGAAGATCTTCAAACTCTTCCTGTGACCAGCCTGAAAGCACAATACCACCAACAGGCGCTCTTGATAAAGCATCCACGTGCTGCTTAAATGTCCTGCTTTGTGAATAATCTCATAATAAAATTCTTCAAAATGAAGCAGCCATCTAGCTAATTTCCCATTTGGTTTTTTCATATTCCGCAGCCATTGTAGTGCTGGATGGTCGCTATAGACAATTACGTTCTGACCAAATATGTACGCTGAAAAATAATTTAAAGCCCAGACAATAGCATAAGCTTCTTTCTCTGTTGTACTCCAGTTCTTTTCAGCACCATGAAAAGTACGTGATGCATAAGCAGTGACTTTTTCATGTCCAAGTTCATCTAGTTGTGACAACACTTCTTCGACACCAATATTGCTTGCATCTGTATAAACAATGAACTCTCTGTCAAAACGAGGGTAGCCCATCACTGGAGCTTTTATTAGACTGTCTTTCAGTGCTTGAAATGCCTGAGTGCAACTCTGTGTCCATTCGAATTTGGTGTCTTTTTGAAGAAGCTTGAATAAAGGAGCAGCAATGTCACCAAAACCACAAATAAAGCGACAGTAGTAACCGACTATGCCCAAAAATCTACGCAGACTGGAAACATCATTTGGGACTGGAAACTGCTCAACAGCCTTGACTTTTTCCTCATCAGGTGCAATTCCATCAGCCGAGATAATGTAGCCTAGATACTTAACTGATGGATGTGCAAATACGCATTTGTTACCATTTAACTTCAAACCTGCTTCTCGAATAGCATCAAATACATCTTTCAGATTGTTTAAGTGTTCCTCAAGAGATCTACCCAACACCAGAACGTCATCAAGATAAACCAAACATTTCTTTCCGATCAAACCACTTAGGACGTCCATCATAAGTCGCTGGAAGGTAGGTACAGCATTCGTTAGGCCAAAAGCCATTCGTTTAAACTGGAAATGACTTCCTCCAGGAATAACAAAAGCTGTTTTAGGTTTACTATCCTCGTGAACTGGAACTTGCCAATAGCCGCTCTTTAAATCTAACGTAGACTTGCTAACGTTAAATCTAACGTAGACATCAACGACTTGCTTAAGAACATGTGGTAGACGTCTTGGCAACTGTTTGATTGGAGCAGCATTTCCTGTATCAATGTGATGTTCCACTTTACTTGTTAGACCAAGATTTGATAATTCATTCGCAAAAATGTCCTTATTCTTTTGTAAAAATCTTTTCATCATTACTTGTTGATCTCCTTTCAAATGACTAAAATCAAACTTTTCTATTGTATTCTTTTCTGCCTCACTATTTAACACTTCCAAATCAGGGGGATCAATATCAATCCCTTCGACATAACCTACTACTGTCCCTTGCTTTAACTTTATACTTTCCTTTGTAGGGTTCAACAGTTGTACAGGTACCGTCTGATGCACAGGACTAACAACAACTCTTGCCACGACTACGCCTTTCTCTGACAGATAACCATTAGGCTCCAAAATGCACTCGTCAACAAACGGGTTTCTGATTTTTGCTGGACAAACGACGTCATGACCTGCTGGAAGCTCTAAATCTTCACCCAATGAAACAATTCCAGGGTACATAAAACTAGAATCATACAAAAATAAATCGCAAGAGTTACCATCTTCAAATAACAATTTTCTCTCACCCACTTGTAAATTGACTTTATTTTCCAACATCCAATTCAATCCAATCAGAATTTCATGAGCCATATGCTCCACGACATAAAATTCCTGTTCGAATTTAAGCCCCGCACATTCAAATGGCAATACACAACGGCCAAAAATACCAAGTGGCATATTGTTGGCAGCCTCAGCCACCACGTCAGAAGGCGAAAGTTCCTTTGAAAGACGTAACTTATTCCATTTATCTTTACTTATCAAACAGATAGAAGCGCCGGTGTCTAACACAAACAGAACTCTAGACCCTTCAATAATTCCTTCTAACACAAGTGTTGTTCTTTTCTCTGTTCCCGCAACGCTTGATAATTTCGACACATTCCTTCCCTGTTCTTTCAATAACGGCTTGTTTGACGATAATCCACTGTTAATTTCTTCCCAGTTTGCTCTGCAGTATTTCGCGACAAGGCCTCTTTTATTGCAACGGAAGCAAATACGTTCATCTTTTTGCCCATCTGGTCGTGAGGTATATCTATTTCCATCTCTGCTATACTTTCGTGGGCAATGATGTTGAATATGTCCGGTTTGTTTGCAATTAAAACAGAAAATTTTTCTAAGTGGTGCTTTCTCTTTATTATATCTTTGATGGGTGCAATCCCTAGCAATATGGCCAGGGTTTTGACAAATAAAACAAGTTTTACCACTTCTCACAGGGTTAATAACAGACGAACGAGAAAGGCTCTCATGTTTCAAAGTGTCAAGAGTGGACTTAGCAGCTTCATAACGTCTAGCGACTACTATAGCTTCATCTACTGTCGAGGGAGGTTCTTGTAGTAACCGATTTTGTGTTCCTTTATCCTGTAGTCCCAAAATAAATTGATCTAAAAGACGATTGTCATATTCACTTCCATGGAAATCACATTTTGCAGCTAATTCTCTTAAAGATACTGAATAAGCATCAACAGTTTCTCCTGGCAATTGTATTCTCTTACTAAAAGTAGATCTTCTTTCTGTTGCCGTTTGATTTTTCTCAAATCGCGTTGCAATTTCTTTGCCCCACGTATCGAAAGGACTCTCACCATCTGGTAACGGAACTGCCTCTGCTATTCTAAATGCGTCCTCGGATAAATTAAACAATAAGGCTAATCGTGTCTTTCGTTCATCATTTAAATCAATAGCATCAAAATATAATACAGATCTACGAAAAAATATATCAAAGTCTTCACCAATTCGGTACTTCTCTGGTCTCCGAAAAAGGCCGCTAATATTTACAGGCCGTTCTTCGGTATCATTAACTTCAACTTGTTCTAGAGCCATAGTTCCAGAAGCTGCAGTAACAACTCAAGGTACGTAATGTCTTTCTAAACACTTTACACAACAATGTCAAAACGGGAATCCAAAATCACTAGAAAAACACATCAGCTCCGGCTCGTTCAGACTGCAACCATTCGTTCTCGGTGGACTGGCGGTCTCGGTAGATAGACTATCTCGGTGGGTAGATGATCTCGGTGGGTAGATGATCTCGGTGGGACCTCCAAATTACTGTCATAAAGCGAATACACGTTCCTAAATTACTCTCATAAAGCGATGCCACGTTCCACAAACTCTCTCTTCTATCCTCTATCTCTCTCTTCTCACTCTACTCTCTACTGATATCCCAAGATACAATTCTACATATAAAATTCGGACCCAGTCCACTACAGATGTCTCTAATATAACATCAGCTATTCTACACAAATACATGATAAAAGGATTGACTATGACTACTTCTCCAGACCATGATTTCTGTGCCTCCATTCCACTATGGAAAGTTTGAATAAAAACACTGATGATAGGTAAAATGGGCTGAATCTCGGTAAGGTAGTAGGACTAGTGTCTAGTGACCTGAAAAAGACATTTAACACTGTTGATCTTGATATCCTCTGCAAATAGCTAAAGTACTATGGTATTCAGGGATGGGAATTTGCACAGTTTAATGTTTACCTTTCCATGGGCTTCCCCATTGTTTTAGTTAAGAAGAAAGACGGTAACTTTCGTTTTTGTGTGGACTACCGTAAATTAAAGGCTGTGACGAAACGGGATGCTCACACCTCCCTAGAATTGGTGACCTTTCAGATTCTCTCCAGGGATCGACCATGTTCAGTACTCTAGATCTTAGATCTGGTTATTGGTAGATAGCTATGTCACCTGAAGATCGTGAAAAAACAGCCTTTATTACTCCTGAGGGGTTATGGGAATTTCTGAGAATGTCATCTGGTGTGTCTAATGGTTGTGCCACTTTACAAAGGGCTATTCAAATTGTACTATCTGGTCTTAAGTATGATACGTGTTTGTGTTATTTTGACGACATAATAATTCCATCCATAAATTTACAGCAGCACTGTGAAAGGCTTGAGTTAGTTTTAGGTCGTTTTCAGCAGCATAACCTTCGTGTTAAAGCCTCTAAATGTCGTTTTGGCGCTGATAGAGTCACGTATTTAGGCCATGTCGTTTCATCTGCTGGGATTCACACGGATCCACACAAAATTGAAGCTATTTCTGCTCTCGCTCCGCCCACCAATGTTTAACAAGTGAGGTCATTCTTAGGTTTAGCAGGGTACTACCGTAATCTTATACCAAACTTTGCAGTTTTGTCTGCCCCCCTTGTGCAGCTTACCAAGAAGGGCTCCTCTTGTTCCTGGACTGACTTACAGGAGCAAGCCTTTCTGCAACTTAATTCCTTAATTTGTAGCGCACCCATTCTCGCTTATCCTTAGTTTGACAAACGCTTTTTCCTGCCGACGGATGCCTCTGATAAGGGACTGGGTGCTGAACTAAGTCAATTAGATAACTCTGGTCGAGAACACGTGATATTGTATGCTAGTCGTTCACTTTTAGATCGTGAGAAATCCTATTCTACCACTGAGAAAGAAGCTTTAGCCATCATCTTTGCCATTTATCATTATCGTGTATACTTACTGGGAAAATAATTCACCTTGATTACTGATCATAGCGCCTTACAGTGGCTCCACTCTGTAGAGCCAAAAGGACGGCTTGCTAGGTGGGTTATGGTCTTCAGGAATTCTCTTTTGTTGCTAAGCACCGCCCTGGTGCCGCTAACCAAAAAGCTGATGCTTTATCTCGCATGCCATTGTCAACATCTAGTTGTCGCCCACTTCCCTCTGTCCCCCCTATTTCACCCTTAGCTACTTATGCCACTACCATGACTCCAGGCTACAATTTACAACAAGCCCAACAAGATGATCCATACATATCCACCATTATGGAGTTAAAACTAGCTTATATGCCCAAGCCCCCGTATTTTGTATGGGCTGGCACACCATCCTTGCGAGTATTTTGGCATTGTTGGGATGATCTCTATCTAGTTAATGGACTGCTTGTCAAAAACCTTTCTGCTAATCATTCCTTGCCACACTATTCATTTGTCATACCTGGCCACTTGGTCCAATCCGTCATGCAAGGCCTTCATTGTAGTCTTTTTTCTGGCCATTTAGGGATCAAACGCACTCTTCTGAAGGCTAAAGAGCGGTAATTTTGACCGCATATGACTACTCAGTTGCAAGATTTTGTAAAAAATTGTCAATTCTGTGCTCAAATTAAACTGGATCCTAACCACATAAAGGCTCCCTTGCAATCTTTTACCGTTAATGAGCCATTTGTATTTTGGGCAATGGGCTATATGGATTCCTTGCCTGAAACCACACAAGGGAACAAAAATTTGCTCGTTATTATGGATCACTTCCCCAAATGGTGTGAGGTGTTTCCTACCAAAGACCAAAAAGCCAGGACTGTTGCTGACATTCTGGTGTCAAAAGTTTTTAGTAGATTTGGGCCACCTACCGTTATCCACTCCGATCAGGGCAGAAATATCGAAAGCAATTTGATGCATGAAATATGCTGCCTAATGGGCGTACATAAATCTCGCACATCAGCATACCACCCTCAGTGCGATGGTCTTGTTGTACGGCAAAATCGTACTTTGCAGGACATGCTTACCAGCTACGTCTCGAAACACCAACATGACTGGGACCGTTGGGTGGATCTAGTTGCCTATGCCTACAATACTAGCACTCACGCGTCAACCGGTTATAGTCCATACGAAATGGTTTTTGGTCGTCTTGCCCGAACCCCACTAGAGCTTGATCTGGGGTTACCTTTAAAAAACCCTTGCAGTCGACACGAATATTCCGCCTTGATCCGTCGTAATTTGCAGTCTGTCGCAGATGTAGCTAGAGAGAATTTAGCTCATAGTCGAAACAAGTATAGTCAGCCAGGTTGTGTAAAGAATGTAAAGAATAGTAACTGGATTCCTTTGCTCCCTGGCCAATCTATATGGATGCGTCGCCCTAAGGCTTGGAAATTTGGGTGGAGGTGAATTGGGCCAAATCAATTGTTTTTCATCAAGTTGTCAACTACAAATTGCGTTCTAAAGCAGGGAAAGACATCGTCGTGCACCACAATCAGGTAAAATCTTGCACAATCCCATTCAAAAAGGGTGAACCATATTGCCCAATCCGGGAAGCAGAGGAAATAGAGCTCACCACCATGCCCAGGGAGGAAGTACCAGAAAATCAAACAGGCCCTCTACATCGACCACCTAGATTGAGGCAAAATATAAACCCCCCTTTGCAGTTTGGAGACTTCGTAACCCACTAAATTTAATGGGGGGATGGTGTTGAGATTGGCATAGCGGCAATCCTTTATATATATATCGAACTGCAGCCAACAGAGACTTCTTAACATACGTCGTTATACTATTTTAGTTAGTTATAGTTGTTTTGAGATGGAATAAAGACGTTGCCATTAATGAGTCTTTCTTTGAGAACCTAAAAAGCGCAACACATATGAAAACCTTTGGCTAAATGACAATAGAAGAGCTACTTACTAGTGAATCTAGTGATGAATTTTCCCCTAACATTATCGAATGCCTCTCAACCACTCGCATTCTGGGGGGAAGGGAGCTATTGTAGCATCTCTTTCCTCCATTACATATCTTTTCTTTCCACAATCATTCACAATCATTCATTTTTCACATTCTGTCTCCCTCCCTGAGCAACTCATACCATTACTTCAATCACACATTTCTACCCGCAGCCACCTCTTGCGTTATAATCATTGTTTGGGCCTAAGTTCTCCTTACTAGGCACCTTCTAACACTTCTACTCCCACGGAAAAATTATGGAAGTTTGGTAATATAAAGTATATAAATATGATAAAACATGAGTTAGAAGTAAATGAATGGGCATCAGAGAGATCAGAACATAAAAAACACATGTACTTCTCTTCTGTGCTTACATACTACAGACAAGACTAGAGATTGATATGACAGTTCATTTTTCTCACTAGAATTAGTAGTTCACAGTAAAACAGCTCAGCCTAGAACAACTAAACTTCTAGCAGCGCGCATCCGGCCAGGGAGCGTTTTCCAAAATAAGAAGCCTTTTTTCTTTGATGGGGGCCGTTTGTATGGTAGCATAATAGTGCCATTTACGCTATTAACTCAGTTTAAGGAGGACAAATTTTAGACTAGAAAGTTGCGACTCATATCTGCATTACATTTTGTTCGTTTGATTCCATAATTTCCAGTACATGTATTGTATAGCAAGAAGCTTATCAGAAGAGCTTGTCAGAAATGAGAGACTCAAATTTTGAGAGAAAGAAACAACCACAACAGAATAGAAAACCAAGAAGCCTTTACAGTTTGAAGCTTAAATTATCGCCAGTTAATCACACATGTTTGAAGTTTCCATTTACAAACTTGCTCTGACATGACAATTCATTTGAAAAAATACCCAACTTAGAAAACTCTTGCTAGCGATGTATATATGTACATATATATAAAGATACATACATATACATACATACATATACATAGATATATTTAAATATATGTATAAATATATATAAATATATATAAAGTTTATGCTAACACGGTAGCGTACAAGAGAGGATACATTGCAATAAGTTAAACAAAACTGCCATACCTGGTGTTGGCTCCGGATTAGATTCTCTGCCACATTCTGAAAAAAGCAGAGCCTCGAAGAATTTAAGTTTTCATAGAAACATTAAATAGATATAGACATTTAAAGTCAGCAGTAGACATTGAGCATGGGTTGACAGTGTTGATAAAGATATTAAAAGCTATGGAAGTTTAGCACCCGTTAACTGTTAAACTTATCTTATCCATCGATCCAATCATTCGTTTCAGCCGAGTGTTAATTCACGGGCTATATCGCTCACATTGATATCAGTGGGACAATGGAGCAGCGACTGCCAATCAACTGATGCAAAGGCAGATGGAAAGAGCTCCTTAGCAAAATTTTTATATGTAGTATGTTGCTTTATACTGTCTTTTGAAACACACTGTGGAACATTCTAGCATACGTGAAAAGTTTGTTGGTACTACTGAATTTACTGCAGCACAAGAAAGTGGAAACAATATTTAGACATACTAAAAAAATTTTGGCGTCCGACACTCGTCAGAGTATGAAACGTCAGATACCGTCCGAAAGGTGAACCGAGATATATAGGCAGGTGCGGATACATGTGATATGGTAAATAATGTGTCCAGTTACCCGTATTATCGGCCAATTGGCACCTATTCAACATTTTTTACTTGAAGAGTCCAAGTGAGAAGATAAACTCTTTTGTTTATACTAGACTTAGTTTACCGAGGCATGCAAAACAGACATCTTCCATAAGTCGTTTTAAATTTTATTTAACCTTTAATTAGTTTACAACTTGAGTTTTCATTTTCTAGTTTGCACATTTTCTGAATGTGATTTTTAACAATTGTAAATATATATCTGTAATATGTTACTTTTACTTTAACTACATGTAAAATGAGAGGCCCCTTGAAAATCAGCCACGGCTGAAGGGCTACCTCTCCGCAATTTTTGAAATGAAATAAAAATGAAAAAATGAAATGTAAACTGATCCCAAAACACTTAAATGAAAGGACGATCACATTATCTAAAACTGTAGATAATTGTAAGATAATTATAAGATAGATAACTAAAAGCTTTGAATTTACATAAAATTCTCTAACTGTTCATTAGCTGAAGTCAAAGAAAGTGCTTGCTTGGCCCCATGACTTAGTTCATCCCATATTCTTACTTCTGGAAATGCAAACGCTTTCCAACACTTACTGCTTTTCATGAATGGCACTAGTAAGTTGGAATGAGCATTTCTAAAACTAACTGTGCTGCATTCAGAATTTCTTGCAAACAATTGTGAGAGATAATCCGGAGTAAGGTCATTAAGACACAAAAACAAAGTTGATCGTATTAATTTTAATGAAATCCTTCACAGATAGCCATTTTAACTTTTTACTGAAAGCTCGGCAGAAGTGTTAAAGCTGCTACTTGAAACAATTCTAGCTGCATCGATTTTGTAGTTTTTGAAGTTTTATCACATGGACTTCCGCAAAATTCTCCCATACTATCCTTAATGACTTAATCTCTTCCAAACCCTGTTGCTTCTACTAAAAACAAAGTTGATCGTATTAATTTTAATGAAATCCTTCACAGATAGCCATTTTAACTTTTTACTGAAAGCTCGGCAGAAGTGTTAAAGCTGCTACTTGAAACAATTCTAGCTGCATCGATTTTGTAGTTTTTGAAGTTTTATCACATGGACTTCCGCAAAATTCTCCCTTTCTATCCTTAAAACTAGTGTCATCTTTCAACAAGTGTCATAAAACAAGTGATAAGAGCTAAATAATAGCTCTGTGTGGACGACACAAACCGTTGCACTTCTGCAACAGACGCATGCTACCTATCTGTACCACAGAATAGGTCTCTCTGTCTGTACACAACCAGTGATAATTTTGCAAGGACTCAGTGCTGCCCCTGTTGTCCCCGTAGTGGCAAGGGCAGGGGGCAGCTGACCCCCATGCCACCGAGCCTCCAGCACCAGTGGCTACCAAATCGGTGCGTTTGTCGCCAAAGACGATCCAAATCATATTTTCATTGGTAAAAGTGCTTTAGGCAAAATAACTAGAGCCCACATATAAGAATCAGAGTTAAAGAATCTGTCAGGGTAAAACTTTCATGTCAGGCCTCATGCACAAAGCAACTTATGTAGGATAGAAATTTGCGCTAGGTTCTTATCAGTGGGGGTGCTGCAAAAGTGTACTTGTAGAAACAGCAGGATTAAGACCATCAGGTAGTTGAAAGCAACTAGGAGAGAGTGTATGATATGTACCGTTCTGAACCAAACATGCAAGCTCCGTCCTCCCAGCCAAACCTCACAGACAAAAGAATTTATGACTTTTTGTGCCACAAATTATGTCATCTTATGCCATACCTTTATGAAATCTATGCTATTTCACGCTAATTTTCCCTAAATTTCATGCTATCCTACGCCATACCTAGTGGTGTATACCCAACGTTGACCCAGATTATATTCCCTTTAGCAAGAGGTCTTATGCATTTGAATATGAGAGTGGTACCGAAAAACAATGCTAAACTGGAAGGTTTGCTGTCTGACAAGTCTCTGAAACTAATTATGCATAACGGAAAAGCTTGAATGGTCTGCAGAGGGCTAAGAAGAGAAGGGGACTTACTGGAGTGGAGAGCTAGTTGGAAAATCAAATACGAGTGGATTATTTAGTGTTATAGATTATACGCTATTTAGTGTGAAGACCACTGCTAAATTGGCTAAAATTTGAGTTACACAGGAAACTGACCACTCTAAAGCACATGGTATTAGAAATTTTATCCTTTGCAAAGGAATGGCGTAATTATGCCTTAGTATAGCATGATAGTTTACTTCGTTTCTGATTTAAGATAATGGGGGGACTAGAATAGGAAGGGTCTTGATGCGAAAATATGTGTTTTGAGGAGGCCATTGGAGAAGGGACGTAAAAGACTGCGGCTCCATAGAGTTTTACCATATGCACTTCATGTAAAGTTTGTGTAAACTAACTCTGTGTATAGGGAGAAATGCTGCCCAGCCAGGTCAAAAGATACTTCAAATGATACATCAATGTTGGCGGAGGTTGTCTGTTTCGCTGAAAAAGCAATCGGAGTTTAAGAAACAATGTTCTGATAGCAAATTCGAGTAATCTATGTTCTCTTTGGGCCAGACAGTTTTATTGCTGAAAGCCTTCAATCAAATTTTGAATCATTCTGGAAAACTTAGAACTACTTTTGAAGTTAATTAAAACATACAATTAATAGATAGTATAACTGCGGACGGGGAAGATCTCCAGAAATGGCAATAATAACTCAAGGAATGTTTGTCGGAACAAACAGACAGCGTATGGAGCTAAACGAGAAACTTCTGTTAAACCTTGTTCTCAAATTGAGGGTAATGAGATAAAATTGGTTTATGATACTTAATATTTAGAGGTTTAAGTAGACCAAACTCTCAAGTCCCGCATCTTCGGCATAGGCTCTCCTTTGCAAGTACTGCTGAGTGGGGATCTTCCACCCACTTTTCACATAAAATTATTTCGATTTTGCAGACATATTGAACAAGAAATATAAAACAACGAATATAGTAAACGCCAAATGGCACTTATCAGCCTTTCTCAAGCAATGAGAATCCAGCTACAATAAATAACGGTAAATGCAAAATACGAAAGTAGCAAGGGGAAAATGTTCTGAATCAATCAGGTCACTTGATTACATCCTCACTTGCCAATCAAAACGTGTAAAAGACAATAAAACTTCACTTTTGATCAGTATCAGAAACAAAGATTGTTTAATAGGCGTGTTTGCTGTAAATGGGCAGAATTTTGCATTTTCATGTAGTAGAAGGATTTTTCTAAAACTTTACCGCTTCCATTTTCATAATGGTACTGCAAACAGGAGATATGAGGTCCTATGCTGCCAAAAAGTAAGGCTATAGCCTAGGTATTTTGCTCGAAAACGACGAGCAATCCTCCCTCCTCATATCTTCAGCATAAGCTCTCCTTTGAAAAAATTTCTCACTTCAGCGACTATCCAATATATAAAGGTGTCTTATAGAGCCATATTTTAGATCTTGCAGCCATGCATGGGATTAATGTAGCATCAATACCCTTGATAAGCTTCAAAAATTGCAAAGCAGATCAGGTAGAATTGCACTAAAAGTCTGCATCATGAGTCTTCGCAACCAGTTATACGCTTACTTTCTTATAAGAAAAAAAATATATAAGAAAGTGAGGCTCAAAAGGCCAAAATCTTAGGAGAATTTTACGGAAATCACAAGGCTCAAATTCCACATTTCATCTTCTTTACGTGCCAGAAATCGATATTAGCTCATTCATTGCAAGCTTCTGTACAAAGACCGAAACTATCCTTTGATATTCTGCGCTAATAAAGATCAAATTTTTTATAATTGATTTTATGAATTAATTAATAATCACCTAATTAAAGTATTTAATTAAATAATTTTTTAAATTAATAGTGGTGACTTCTTCTAGCCAGTTTATACCATTAAAAGTTAAAAAAATTTTTCAGAAAACCTCAGCCTCAATTTTGGCGAAAGTTAAGAAAATCGAGGCTTAGATAAAAGTGGTTTTCTGATAAAAAATATGTGCATCTGCAGACTGGATGGTTAACCATAAAAGAAATTATCGCATTTGAAACGATTGAAATAGTTCTCGAATCTTTATATAATTTAGCATTTAAATCATGGCAAGTATGCCTGGACGATTGTTAGATGCAAGTGTAAGACAGCTAAGAGAACTCAAACCAATCTTAATATTCCTAAACTGGAACAATCACCTGGCCAAAATTACTTTTCGTATAAAAGGGCTTACCTTTCCATTAAGTTAGACGAAAAGCAAAGATATCAGTTTCTCCGCCCCTTGTCATCGATTCGGTTTTTCCTAGTCTGATCTAAGATTCTAAGGCATTGCATACAGGACTTAGAATTTGCAATAACATATAACTATTAAATATATCTCTTATGTACTTTTTCTTTAAGTATTTCACAGGGTGGTTTGGAAAACAGTTTAAATATTCAACCGAAACTTTACCCTGCTATTTTCAGAGATAAATGAAATCAAATTAAAAATGAAATGAAGTGGTAGTAAAAATGAACAACTTGCACGACTGGTGCATCAACAAGAATATTCGAAGCAGATAAACCATGGAATATATGATGTCTCTGGTGTTGATGTTACCCAAAGTACTCAACCTTGATAGAATATCAAACAAAAAAATTAAATACGATAGGCAGTACAAAGCAGATCAGATTTGATAACATACCTGCAAAGATAAAAAAATCCTCTTTGAACTTAGTGCATTCTTCGCATTCGCCTTCTAGGTCACTCTGCTCGTCCTCCCAACATTCCCATTTTCGATATTTAAGAGATTTATTCTTCCTATGCCATTTTAGTCCATAGTATACCAACTCCAGAGCATTGAAAAGAACCATTAAGATGTGAAACAAAAAGCAAACAATGTTAGTTTCTGACTTGGCCAGAGCCGTTCCATCAACACAGGCTAGTGTCACATTTCCAGTCAAACAGGTGTAGGTACTTTCTAAGGTCAGTCGGCCAATTCTGTATGCCCAGAGTCTGATGACCAATGTCATCATAATGCAAAAATGGAACAGGAAGCGGAGAAAAACTTCAGAAAAGTACAACTGATGAATATGAATTTTACATTTCTTTTTACGTTTGAGGACGAAGTTCTTTCGAATTATTGATATAATCATGAGAAGACTTATACTTATAGGCCCGGTTAATGTGATGTAATAAAACCATCGTTGCAAGTCATTTGGGCCTTTATTGTATGCTTCAAGGCAGAAAATTCTGAAATAATTATCAGAAACTCCTTTGCATGAAAATGTTGAATGTTGATCGCTTGCTAGTTTTTCAGAAGTTGCCAGCAATCCAGTGCATACACAAACAACGATAATGCCGTATAATATACTTCCAGTTGTCTGCGTTTGATAATAGCTGGGGTGGTTCACCAAATCGAAACTCATAGCAGATGCTGCAAAGCACAGTGATACACACGAATAACTTTGGGTGCTAAAGACTGAGCTCTACAAATACCATAACTGCATCTAAATTGACCTACGAAAAGCAAAAGGAGTAGCTTCAGAAATACACAAGACATACAGTAGGCTTCATGGCGTTCGCTCAGCTCAATTAAGGCATCAAATACTCTTCGTTTACTTAGTTTAGAAGTAGAACTAATGCATAATGCCAACAGGATATGTTGTCAGAAATATTAAATGTAATACTGAAGGAGTGTCATTATAAGTTCTGGCAACGATTTGTCAGAGGTGACATAACAAGATAATGTAAAATGCAAAAAACTACTGATCAAAATGCGATGATGAAGATGCTTTGGTGGTTCGTCTGCCGCTCATGATGATGATTATAATGATATCGTCAAAACTATAGCATTGATGTTGACTGTGGCGATGTGATCTGTAATGGGTTCGAGTGGTCTTTCATCCTGTTGTAGAATCACTTCCAGAGGGTAGAATAATCATGTGGTATACCTTATTTGCTAAAACTATATTTAACTAAATCACTTGTTGTATCTGTTGTGATTGGCATAGCGGCAACCCTTTATATATATACAGTATATTGAACTGCAGCCAACAGAGACTTCTGTCGTTATACTTTTTAGTTAGTTGTAGTTGTTTGAGATGGAATAAAGACGTTGCCATTACTGAGTCTTTCTTTGAGAACCCTATAAAGTGCAACATATCTATACATGTCGGCTGGGTGACTTATGTCTAAGCCATTGGCTCTAACATATCGATGCCATGTGATAACTCTCGTCTCTTGTTAACTTAATATACGAGGGAATATACATACATACATACATACATACATACATACATACATACATACATACATACATACATACATACATACATACATACATACATACATACATACATACATACATACATACATACATACATACATACATACATACATACATACATACATACATACATACATACATACATACATACATACATACATACATACATACATACATACATACATACATACATACATACACACACACAAGTGAAAGTTTCCCATTATTGCATATACTTCTCCCAAAAGCCAACAATTTGTCTCAAAATTGAAAGGGGGCAAACAGGTGAATTGCTAATGTAGTATACTGCTCATCCCTTAAGGCTCTCAGTCATCTCATGATCAATATACGTGGCTTTTATCCTAAAAAAGCTTGGCCACCCCTACTATTAAATTATCAGTGAAGGTCTTTGTCGTAATTTTGGACTTGAATCCCATATGGTAATCAGCCGGAAGTTGCTGTGTTCACAACGCCTTGTGAGCATTAATGTACGCAGCATAAACTACCAATTTCAAAACTTGAGACTTGACACGTTTACAAGAAAGCTCCGCTACACCTTGTTTGACACAGGTAGCAAAAATCACAGTCAACTGAGGATATAATATAAGACAGAGTATAAGAAAAAGAAATACGCATAAGCAATGAAATAAATGATGCGTGAAACTATGTCACCAAAGAAGTTTCTTGCAGCCCAATGACAAATCAGATTATCGTAAAAATGTGAATGGCCCATTATGTAGTACAGAACTCTAGTCGACTACATCCCTCAAAACAGCAAGCCTTTGCAACACTTAATTTTAATCTGCTACAATGATTCCATCTGCACGGAATTGGTTTGATCAGCACACCTGTCATTCCTGTCAGATGTAGCTGAAAAATTGGCTACAAAGACCTGTTTTCTACATGTGAAACATTGAATTCATCTTGGGTTATAAAACCTAAATTATTTCGGATAACTCTTATGTACAAGCTTGCGTTATCAGAATTTGTGGTAGGGTTTGAGAATGGTACGCAGTATTCTATGCAACGCTAGTTGTAATGGAGAGTAACCTTAGTACGTCATTTCAATCCAACATGGCTGGTATCCTGGCTTTCTATTTGAAGATGACCTTTGTCAGTTTTTCTCTGTGATTACACCCTCATTGTAATGCAATCTAAAAGCCTAATTTTAAATATTTGTTCCTAAATGCCATCTACTAACTTGTACTTTTTACAAACCTGCTTGCTAATTCATTTAGGCCTAATGAGCCTTACTAAAATTCCCATTCACTACATTATAACAACAACTTCCATATTTATTATTGTTAATACACAAGAAAGATGCCAATAGCCTATTTCAACACGCCAAGAAAAACCGCGTTAACACTCCTAATTTCACAGTATTCTCCTAATATAAATAGGTCGATGTGAATAGCCTGTTTGTGTTACAGAACTTCAATACAGCACGAAAGAGCGGCAGCATTATTTAGACATGCTGAAAGCTTTTTTCGTTCGACACTCGTCAGAGTATGACATGTCGCATAACGACCGAACGGTGAACCGAAATATATAGCCAGATGTGGATACACGTGATATGATGAATAATGCGTCTATTTGGCCCTATGATTGGCCAATTAGCACCTATTCACCATTGTTTACTTGAAGAATCCAAGCGAGAAAATGAACTCTCTTTGTTTACACAAGACTGACCTTTGAGTCTTATTGTAAACTGACTCGGAAACACTTAAATGAAAGGGTCTGCATATGTTTTGGCGAATGGTGGATTTGTAATAAGATGCTGTCCTATGGCCGAATCGCAATTCAATTTAGGATGATTGCTTTCCAAGCACGAGGTGGCTGTTTTCTTGCTGTCTCGCTTGTCTTCCTGATACTCGTGGGAACATGTTGTTTTGTTTTGTCTGCTAGATGCACTACGCAGAGACAAGCAGAAAGAATAAAACAACATGTTCCCACGAGTACCAGGAAGAAAAGCGATTCAGCAAGAGGACAGATACCTCGTGCGTGGAAAGCAATCATCTTAAATTGAATTGTGATTCGTCCAAAGGACAACATCGTATTACAATTCCAGAATGCGCGAAAACATACACAGACGATAATCTTCGGATCATTGGGCAAGCACGATCGTCCTTTCATTTAGGTGTTTTGGAATCAGTTTACATTAAGACTCAAAACCCAGTCTTGTGTAAACAAAGGAGCTCATTTTCACGCTTGGGTTCGCCAAGTAAACAGTGGTGAACAGGTGCTAATTGGACAAACATAGGGCCAAATAGGCGCATTATTCATCGTATTACGTGTACCGGCATCTGGCTATATATTTCGGTTCACCTTTCGGTTGTTATCCGACGTTTCATACTCTGACGAGTGTCGAACGGAAGAAAGCTTTCAGTATGTCTAAATAGTGTTGCCGCTTTTTGGTGCTGTATAGATGAAAGTCATTAAGAATATCAATACTACATAGGGAATAGTCTAAAAACTGCATTGTGAATTAAGATCGCTAATCTACACTCTTGTTGTTTAATGTAATAGTGCACATACCTTGATCGTCGTGTGAAGCTAGCGAACGCTACGTGAAACTGACTTTGCAACCCAGCAACGTCCTACTCTGAAACAATAAAAAGTACCAACCAATCAAAAACTCGCTCATTCACCCTATGTATTTGTTCAAATCAAAGCTGTAGAAAAAGGAGATTTAAAAGCTCCTTCGATCATGCATTGCCAGTCAGCTCTGTAGCTCCATCTATACTGCTCTTCAAAACTATAGCTGGCTTGGAAAAAATTGCTAACGAGGTCGTAAAGATGATGGACCATCGTTGGTGTGAAAGGCAAGTGACGAAGCTAAACGCAAAACTGGTCCATCACAGTGAATAGCTGCGATACTTCAAATTTATTCTGCATTAGGAATCCAATGAGCCTTTTACTGCAAACAATCTAAGCCTGTTTTTCATTAATAGCGGACTTGGAAATTGAAAATGTATGGGTTTAGTAATGCAAACTTAATGAGAAAAAAATGAATAAATACAACTTTAAAAAGGCAGAAAAAAACTCATGCCAGTGTTTTCTCAACCCATTGTAGTTTGAAGCAATATGTGCAAGATATTCTTAATAATTGCTCACAATAATGATGAAAATGAGGAGAGTGGGAACATACTTACAAAAGACAACGGAGCAGGAGCCTATCGGTCTTGGCTAAATAATGAAATCTAGGTATTTGATACTTTTTATTAGACGAAATCTCTATTGAAAGATCGTTAAAAGACGAAGAAAGAACCATTAACTGTATTGGTAGTAATCTAATAGAAACGTCACAAGCGAATGGTAGAAAGAAAGCTAAAAAATGACATGTCCTGGCCTGAAGCTTAGCGATTTTATCTCAGGATACAAAGATGCTGCCATTTGATACATGAAAACTTCTGTATGAGATTCCTAAGGAAATACAAATTCAAGTCCCCTCTGGCTCCCACGGCCTGGACCACTGCTTCCATACAAAAGTTAAACGGTTGCGAAGTGATTGATCGGCATTTGAAATAAGCTGGGGGGGGGGGGCATTAGCTGCCGATACATTGAGAAACTACTTCTCAGAGTAAGCCTCAACTCAAAAATCTCGATCCTTTGCAAGCAGCTTTAGATCAGCTCCAGGCAGAGAACAGAAAGGCAAAGCACCCGGAGAGAGCAGGGCAAAGCAGCAGAAATAGTGTCTTATTTTGCACAATAGAGGAAAGGTTCTTAAAAAATTTTCAGCAATAAAAGACCCTAAAAAGACAAAATGTATAACCTCTCAAGCTAGAAAGTTGTCCAGAGTCTCTTCCTTTGAGAACTTAGCAGCTAATTTTGTTAATAACAAATATCTTCCATCCATGTGGTGCCAACATCAGCTAATACAGAGGGTGTGGCGTTACAAATACTCCCCATAGAAATTTAGTGCTTTCGTAATCTATCCTTAAATAGGCATTGCATTTAGTATTTACTGGCTCTCAAACTGTTTAAAGTATTTTGTATGACGGTCACCTTACAACAAACTTTTTCAAATCGGGTATCCTGTAGGGGCAAGTATATGTCAAGGTACATATACTTTCAAAGAAAACAAGTATCAATAGCAATATCAACCTCTTGCATTCCATTGAAACCCTTCGCAGTCACCATAGCACCCTTTTTCATCCACAAGGGAGAGACAACCCCAGTCTGAAAGACACTGCTGCACACATATACTTGCGAATAAAAGAAAATTGTAAAAAATATGAGAGCGACCCCATGATTTTAATCAAAAATTGAAAAAAATCTTAATCAGCTTTAATCGCACTCTTTTCCTCCTTTGATGAACATAAGGTAAGTGAAGACATGACGGCCACAGCCCCCATTTGACTGGAAATTTCTTTCTAAATGATCTTGTATTTCAGTCAGACCCGTAGCCAGGGGGTTATTATAAGACAGACACAAGTACTCCGAACAAGGTAATCGCCACGTCTGATAAGCTTCACATAGTGATGTCGGAGGACCCATCTTGGTTGGGTCTGAAGCAGGAAAAGCTCTCGTTGATTTTTCTTTCTAGATTGGCTAAAAAAACACCTGAAAGACAGCAATTTGGCAGATTAGCAGAGGGGCAAATGTGACCTTTTTATTGATTGGATTCGGGATCTGGGGATATGCTCATCCTAACCAGGAAACGGCAAATGAATTTATTGATGTACAAGCAAGGAGTTTCAGTAGCTTCTGTAGCATTTCAGGGGAAATCGAACTTGCCACAGCTTCAACAAAATTAAATCGTTTAGTGATGCAGGAGACCAACCAAGGTTAGGTGCGACACAATAGAAAACTTTTCAATTTTTATCCTCGAGGTTGGCTAGAAAGCTATCTCTCAGACAAAACGTTTGACTTATTAGTGTGGTTCTCAAGCGCGAATCTAGGAAAACTCTGGAATGGAAATCCAAATAGCCAGGAAATACTATTTCATTGGGAAAGGCGAGGATTAAAGCTTCCAGCTTCTCAGTGGAATCATGCTGTGTCTGTGCTAAGTACTTTTCAAAATAAGCTGCAATTCCAGTTCAGAGCCGGATAAGGATTGAATTTCAACTCAAGTTCAGAACTGGATAAGGACTGTGTCTCTTCGAAACAAATCACAAAGAAGAAAAATAGACCAAATTAAAGTCAATACTTGACTTCCAATGAGTACAAAACATATTAAGTGCTATTTTTCTATTAGAATCTTGCTCTTATATGAGAGATGAGCAAGATCATATTCTCTACTTACTTTCCATGTAGGACCGAAGGGAGACTCAACTTTGCCCAAAGTGGAAATTTTATGAAAAGTAGGTAATGTTAAAAGTGGAAGGATATAAAAACGGGAGTAAATGAGCCAATCTACGTGTACATGCTTTCTACTAATTGCTAAGACACATTCTATAAGACAGTCTATTTGCAAGCGAGCCTAATCCGACAAATACTAAAATGACGTAACAATAGTGAAGTGCACTACTGTATGTGTCGGATACATATGCATACCTCTTGATCGACAAACTAAGGATAAAGCTTTAGAATGTACAAAATACACATGAAAACAGCAAAGGTGGGACGATTTGAAAAGATTTGCATTAACGAAAGATAAATCCGTTGCCATCAAGCAGAGTCTATTTAAGAAATAAGAAATGAAATTTAAACTAAAGCACTGATCCCTAAAGTTTTCAATGTACTGTACATGGCGGTCCATGAAACCCCTGCGGTCCTTCTGGAATCCTTTACCATAAAGTTGTCTGTAAACAATGGGATGTAGATAATGAGGCTTTGCTGCCCACAGAGAGCCATATCATGATTGCAAACTCCGTTGTACTAAACCACTGGGGCTGTTGTTGCTCACCTTCATATATCATGATTACAAGGAAATAAATGTTCTACTAAAGCTCAAGAGCTAAGAAATAGTGTGCTTGTGTCATATTTTTAAGAAACAGGTAATCCAGGAGCAAACAATTGTCTATAAAGCCAAAATGGCTGCCAATTAATGACAGAAGTGAGTTCGGATGTGCTATATGCTTGCATAAAATTGTGAATGAATTTGCACCACCTTTCATGTCTTCTCTATTAACTCATACAAAAATGTTCGTAACCATAGCAAAAGACTTGCAGCTAGTGACTCCTTTCATACTTCAAGGTAGCATCGAAAATACTTCACCTACTTCGGTACAAAGATCCGTAACTCTTTACCAATGAAGATTGTGTAAGCAAGCTGTCAGCTGAAAACTTGTTGCACAGGAAAACAACTAAATAATGTGTTAAGAAAGCTTTACATACTGTAGTCCTAAACACATACATACTTCTTATTTACTTCATTGAAGCCAACACATGTTCTGGAAATTTCATTACCATTTATTTCCAGTATAGTCTTTTATCTGTAAATCGGGTCAAATAGAGCTGTAAAGCTAGTCCCGTAATTTACGTTAGATTGAATACATACATACATAGGTATGCTCTAGTACTTATAAGTGTCTTGTCAATAAGTCATAAATGATAGATGATAATATCTGAATACTTCATACACTCAGAAGTCATCCTTAGATGAATAAATAAATTAGGAATGAAAGTTGTTTGTATAAACTTACATAACATCAGATTCGCAGATGACAGTATTTATGTCAAAGGGTGAAAAGAATCTACAGAAGTTGACTGATACTGTTCAAAAACAATGTGAAGATTTCGAAATGCAAGTTAATGTGCAAAGGAATGCAGTGATGGTTGTCAGTAAGGATTAGCATCCACCTAAGATCAATATAAGTTTGAATGGTGAAATACTGAAGCAAGTAAATCAAGTAAAATATCTTCCAAGTGCTATAACATTCGACACAAGGAGTACAACTGACACAAAATGCATGACTGCAGATGCCAGAAACGCGTTCGCAGAAATGAAAGCCTCACGATGCCAAGTTTCAGTTGAGATATCGAAACTTGAAACGTTACATTTCATCATTATTGCTATATATGGAAGTGAAAACAGGACCTTAAACAAGACAGGCATCAGGAAGGTCAAAGGAGCTGAAATGTGGTTTCGGAGAAGAATGGGAAAAGGGAAATGGACAGGAAAGATCATCAATGAAGAAGTTCTAAATAACAAAATTTAAAGAAGCAACATCATGTCAGACATTTCGAAAAGACTACTTCAGTTGTCGGACAAGTACTGAGGAAAAATAAACTAGAACACCTTAAAGTTACTGGTTGATGTTGCTGTTGTTGTACATTATTTTGAGTAGGATGTTATATCTATCGTTTCGAGCTAATTTAGGCCTACCGTGCATGCCGCATCCAGGCATGGGATCCCTAGTTTAGCGTCCCTTCCGAAGGACGACAGAATGAATTGCTTTGGTCGCTTATCTGGAAAGATGCCCTTTCAGCTGCTGACCTAACACAGCCAAGCTTAACTTCAGCTAACTGATGGAAGCTAGCTGAACCGCTTGGCCACTAACTCACTAAAGAAAAAGAAAGAACTGTACGAAACTGTAAGAAAGAGAGCAAGAGGGAGAAGAAGATTGCTATTTACAGACCAACTCGTAAAACAGATGAACTGTAAAAGCACCCAAAACTGCTAAGAAGATTGCTTTCAGAATAAGTCTTCTTTATTCAACCTGCACTATGTGTAGACAATGACATGATGAGCATCCGGTATGAACTGGAGAAGTTTGCTATTGTATTGATATATGGTATATTAGTCTCCTAAATACATGCATCTAGTAGTCTCCTAACGAAATAAAAATACACGCTTGTCATTACTAGATAGCCTCAATGCTTACAGTAAAATTTCAAGTATAAAACACCACTAATGCTATGCTATTCGCGAAGAGTAAAATTCCATTCCTATGCAGTGAAAATTTAAAATGCTTGTAAAAAATGGCAAAGTTTTTGAGACAAAACTACGAAGACAAAAATCAGTTCAATTTTGAACATTTGGATTAATCAATTGATCTCAAAAGCTATGAAGAAGAACACTTATCATATTTACGAACCCAAAAGCGGGATTGAAAAAATAGGGATACTTTTATATGAGTAACAGAGCATTCCTACAGATTTCCTAAAATGCGATATTTTACCAAATGAACTGTTGCAGACGCACACTTCAACTACCAAAAGTGCATGCTCGTATCAAAACACGATACTCTCTAGAAATATCCTATCATATTTGATCTAAACAATGGTGCTAAGGGTAGTCAAAGGATCTGTAAACAACTTCAACTATTATTGGTCGACTCAATCTTCTAGAAGGGGAGAATAGCGCCATCGAATTGTAAATACGATATAAATCTACACAGAATATGAATATAATTGAACCTCCGGCTGAAGAAGGGCAAATTTTTCAACTGCAAGTGAAAATAAATTTCAAGACAAGGACGACAACAATTCCAGTGAGCGTTTGTATTTCATTTAATTTCATTTTTATATTTTTTAGGAGGGTTACCAATCAGCATTGCTGGTTTCCAAGGGGCCCTCCGTAAAAAGAAAAAGTTATATAAAAGCTAAAATATAATCCTATAATATTCAAGAAAAAAACAGAAAAAGTAGCATAAAACTTAAAGAGAAAAAGATAGTGCTCTGCGAGCATAGCTTTTAGCTTCACTATAAATGTTGGAAAGGAATGAGCTGTTCTACAGTCATTAGGCAGTGAGTTCCAAATCGTAGTCCCCTTGTATGCGAAGTTGTTTTGTCCAAATTTTCTTTTCATTCTTGGGGGCCTTAGATTTAAATATGAATTACGAAGCATTGTGTTCGTCACTGCAGACTATTACTATTTATCAACAATTATGATAAATAAAGCGACGGCTCCATGATACTGACACAACCCACTAGCGACAAGACCTATGCTGACACCGGCAAATCTCTATAGACGTTTTGATTCAGACTTGAGTCATCGGCAGTATGATCACATGAAAATATTACGTAAATTCATATCACACAGGATTTTCAAAGCCACATGATGTGTGAGCTCGTAGAAGGAAGCATACACGGACGTAATAGGAAGCACATAGGAAGAAGGGATTGAATATCAAACACGAGCAAACAACCTGAAAGAAACAAAGAGAAGTGAGTGAAAGCAACTAGAAGAGTACCAGGGGAATAAAGGATTGCTGAGGCTGAAGGATTGGCCTATCTCTTTGAATAAGCAGGGTTTCATGTATGAGAAAGTCGAAAGCGTTAGTAGTTTTGATAATTATGTGAAAGTCCTCTAGAGACGAAGGATGACCGTTTGTTTGATGTGGTCCCAATGGGTGATGGGCAAGGGCTGGCCATTTCAGTAAAGAACACAGCTAGAATAGCTAAGTATAACCTGCTTAAGAATTTCAGTATATTCAACGCAGTTGAGAGAATAAAAGTTATTAGTGTCAACAAAAGAAGTCAAATGATGAAAGTCAAACACAAGTCTGCTGAAGATCATTCAGAAAGGCCAGGTGCTTTTCTTCCAATTTCTTCAAGTGCTTTTTCTCGTGAGCTATTTCAACGGAGAAAAGTCTTCTTTTGCAACTGTCATGCACAAGCGAAGAGCTCAGTCTTCAGTTAGCAGCATTGAACTTGAGGAATTTCGAAATAACTGCACTGAGTTTGTAACAAGAGAGAAAGCTCAGTTCATGCTTGATTTTCTTCAAGTTCATGAAAGTCAAACACAAGTCTGCTGAAGATCATTCTTCAACTTGTGGTCATTCTTATCAAAAGTTCGGAACTTGTAAAGAGTACAGCTGTCATATCGCCATGAGAATATGAATGCGATTGATGTGGAATTCCAAAAACGCAGGCTCTGAATGAATTTCAAGACAAGACAGGGGTATGCACCCGACAAAATGGGGTGATCTGCTAGATGAAAAGGCATGTCGAGCGAAAAAGATCAAACTGAGCCAAAAAGACATGGACATACAATGTAAAATACTTAACTCTGTTCATTTTCCTTCAGTGTAATAATATTCTTGCACAAAAACAACAATAAAGGGGTGAATTAAGTGAAATTGTATAAAATTTTGTGATTGAAGTATAAGCAGCAAAAACACATTCCAGAAAAAATCTACCCTATGATCATTAGTAGGGGCTTCATTCATTTACTAAATTTGCATTTTTTAAAAATGGAGGCCCCCAGACCATAATGAAGCCTGATTTACACAGCGCCATGTTATAACAACAGAAACATAAGATATATAGCTTTTACAAGGTTAATCTAAATCAAAGGAGCACAGTAAAACGAGGTTTTATATACAATACATAGCGTAACTAGATAAGGACATTTAATCGGCTTTAAGCGCCCTATTCTGGAAGTCAAGTCCACATTTGTTTCCTTTGCTTACTTCCGAATGTGTTGCAAGATTTTGCAGCTTTTATGTCGATAGGCAGGTTACTTCAGAGCACAGCAGCTCTGCACCCAAAACAACTTGGACCCAAGGTGGTTACTAATCGCATGGGGACTCCACATTCTACTGATAATTATTCAGACACCTCTACAAAAAAGAACTGATAATTATTCAGACACTTTTATCATTAATTGATTAATATACCGTGTCTACAGCTGTATCATAACTTGAATACCAGGTATACGTAATTGCTAGATAGTGTTAAAATAGCCTTACGCCTTGAAACATACTAATGTCAAGAAACAAGTACATGAATTGTATCTGTGTATGTTTCATGACATTAGGACATTGCCAAGGGGAGAATCCGTGATTCGCAATTATTTTTTCTTCTTTGTCAAATTTGCAATGACACTCTTGTCATAAAATGCCAGTATACATGTATCATTGAATCCACTATTGTTGGAAATGAACCCCATATCCCCCTCTCCCCAAAAGCAAAGTATTAAGATGTTCTAGGATCCTACTGCTTTAAGTATAGATAATGCGTGTTTTGAAATTGCTAGACATACTTCCAATGTTCATTGCACCCTTTCCAAAACAGAATTTTCCCTCTATACTTCCAATATGATATATTGGAAAGTCATCTGCTTAGAAGTCCTGTTGAGGAACTGTTCGTTTGATTTAAAGAGATCATTATTCGCAAATGAATTCGGCTTGATGCTTTGGACTGCTTCAAGGGATTAGAACATAGACTATTATTCAAATGCTACTAGGGAATATAAAATACGATTAGTTGTATTCAATAGGGAGTATTTGATCCAGTTGCTTACATTAAAATCAAGGAATTCTATCTCGTTACTTATATTACAATCAGGGAATTAGACCCCGTTGCTTGAATTGAAATGAAGGAATTTTATCCCGTTGCTTGCACTAAAATGAAGTACTTTTATTCCGTTGCTTACATTAAAATCAAGGAATTTACTCTCGTAGCTTGCATTAAGTCAAGGAATTTGATCCTGTAGCTTGCATTAGTCAAGGAATTCCGTACATTGAGTCTCTTTGCTATTTATAGATAGTACTCCTAAGGGGATCAAAATCATGTATATCTAAGGCAAGCAGGTTTCAAACAATCTGAGGCATGTGAACATTTGCAGACAAGCCATATTATAGGTGCTGCACGACTTCGCGAGGTATATTAATAAACCTAAGGGATTACAAATATTTATGTTCACAGAAGCTAAAACAATCGCATACCTAAGCATCAGTTCAAACGTGGGAAAAGCCGAGTACTGGTTCTAAATCCGATCAATTGTAACATCCAGTTTATATTAAGTTACCAAGAGTACAACAGGATCAAAAACTATGATACATTGGGAAAAAATAACTAAATATTTTTATTGCATCTGCCTGTTGGTCTGTGTGTAAGGTATTTAGGTAGTTTGCTAGTTGGTTGGTTGGTTCTTGGTGAAACATTTAGTTAGTTGCTTTTGTGAGCCAGTAACCAGTTGGTTGGTTAGTTCGTTGGTTAGTAAGATAGTTAGTTATGTATTTAATTAAGGAGATAATTACTCATTTGGCTAGCTAGCGTGCTAGATAGATGGTTCATTTGTTAGCTAGTCAGCTAGTAATTTAAGTTGGTTAGTTGGTTAGTAAAATATTTAGCTAGATATTCTGTTAATTATCTAGGTAAAGAGATATTTAGTCCGCTGGCTAGCTAGCGTGTTAGGTAGGTACAATACTTGCAAAAAGTCATTGGGACACTTAAAGAACTGATAGAAAGCTACTTTCCTCTACATCTTGCCATCGTTGCTACATACACAACCTTTCCACCTACAACAATGTTGGTGTGTCCTTGGTACATCTGAAGTTGGCGTGCAAGTGAAAGTTTCCCATTATTGCATATACTTCTCCGAAAAGCCAACATTTTTGAGGGGGAGGGAGGGGATGAAAGGTCATTGCAGAATGCAAAAAGTGCAAAGTGTCCCAAGACTTTTGACGACTATTGAAGCTCGTTAGTTTGCTGGTCATATAGTAAGTCACGTTGGTTGGTTGGTTGGTTGGTTGGTTGGTTGGTTGGTTGTTTGGTTGGTTGGTTGGTTGTTTGGTTGGTTGTTTGGTTGGTTGTTTGGTTGGTTGGTTAGTAAAACATTTAGCTAGATGCTTAGCTGGCAAATTAACTAATAGGTTGGTTAGTTAGTTAGTTTAGTAAGATATTTAGTTAATTATTTAGCTTAGGAGATATTTAGCCAGCTGGCTGGGTATCTTGTTATGTACATAGCTCATGTGTTAGCTAATCAGCTAATATCTTGCTTCTTTGACTAGCTGACTACTATTTGGAATTCCATCGTCTCGAATAGAATGTAAGCTGGTACGCATTATGTGCTCCTGGCAAATTACAAAACTTCAATAATAAGGACATAAATTGTAGAAAGGCTGAGAGGTTCTTGGCCACAGAAAGATAGAATAGTCAATTGTAATAGAATAATGTTATAAGCAATATAAATAATTTAGATGGGAGAAGAAAACAGAGTTGGGATAAGGCAATATGCAATGAGACATTTTGCTTGATTTTCCATGGAACATATTTTACCACATACTATATATTTTATGAGATATATTGTTATAAATCGTATAATGCTCAAACATTCTGAATACAATAGACTCTGCGTCTATGAAACAGCTTCCAAAGCCTTGACAGGGAAAATAATTAAAAGAATGGGGGAAGCATCCTGTGATTCATTTGAGATACAAAATCAACAGGCATAACATAGTTCTCTGACAAAAGAAAATTATTGTCATGGTAGCCAATAGAATTATTCAATGAAATGATTCGAGCAAATGCTCAGATATAATGCACGAGTTCGTAATTGGTTGGAAGTCTCAGCGACACAGCTATCTATTGTTTATATGAAAGAGAATATTGGGGAGGGAAATCAGCTAACGATCGGTTTTGTTTATCAAGAAGACCTGGGAAAGGTATGTGCGTAACTTTGATCATCATCAAGAACTATTAGATAATAACCAATCGCTAATTTCAGCTACGAATACTTCACTCAGTGTGTATTAATTTGTTATTTGAACTTAATGGGTTGGCAATAAGAATCACAATCGCATTAAATTTCCCTATGTCTTTTCTCAACAACTTGTAGGTAGGTACTCCAAGTGCCTTGAAAATACAGTATAAGTAAAATAGATTTTACCATCTATGAGATACAGTGGTGAATTATGATATAGTTCAAAAGAAATGAGTGACTTGAAGAGGAGATCTACACAAAACACAAATTCTCAATAAACTAATAGATTCGGAAAAGGGTGTTGAAAATCAAATTGCTCACTTACTATAGAGCAAGGGACTTTTCGAAGGGACGCCGATAACATTTCGAAGTACCAAATGTGACCACAATCACAAATTCCAGGAGAAATACCTATAATGCGAAATGAACTGTAATTACTACCATCTACTGCAGTATAGTTTCTACAAATAATGTACGGCGTTCAGCGAAACAGATAATGCAACGAACAATCCTCTAACCCTATCGTAAACAATAATTGGGTAGCTTGCATACCAGCTGCATCCCCAAGGGTAAATGTTATTTTTGAAAGAGAAGTTCTACATTAAAACAGTAGAGAAGAGTTGGTTTCAGCTTCATTAGTCACAAAGCAAAGTGAGGATGGTTGTCAAGTGAATGCCATTGCGTACAGACGTAACCATTGCTGCACATTGGAAATCTGCCAAAGTTCCATTATCTATTCACACAAGTAAGGTAGTGCAGCTTTAAAACAAAAAAAAAATAAACAAGCAATCAAATAAATAAATTCATACATACACATACCTAAATACATTCATGAAAGGTACAACCAAGAAAAAATTTCAAAAACATTATAGAGGGCTGAAGAAAAACACTTCAACTTCTTAACATTCACTTTGCAAGCATATATACATATATATAATCAATGGAATGTTGTATCCTGCATTTAAATATATATACGTCAATACTATGGATAAGACGGATGCAAATAGAATGACAAATTGTTGGCACATTGAAACTTCTCAAACCTACTTTCAAACTGAGGGTGACTTTATATATATATATATATATATATATATATATATATATATATATATATATATATATATATATATATATATATATATATATATATATATATATATATATATATATATATATATATATATATATATATATATATATATCACCAGCCGTAACATATTTTGTGATTAAATCACTTTTATACTCTCAATATTTACTTCAATATATATATATATATATATATATATATATATATATATATATATATATATATATATATATATATATATATATATATATATATATATATATATATATATATATATATATATATATATATATATATATATATATATATATGAGCTGGAAATCGCAGCTTTGATATAAACTTGACAATAAGGACGACGACAAAGAGAGACATCATTTTAATTTAGACAAATCATGACTATTCCAGTGGTTACAATTTCGGTATGACTAATCCAGTTTACATTTTCGGTATGACTAATCCAGTGACGTTTCGACTCAGCCTTGAGTCATCCTCAGTAAAGAGAAGAGGGAGAAGGGATATTTAAGGGGAAGCACAATACGTGGCTAAAACGTGGAAAACCCCACGTGATGTAAAAGAAAAACAGGAGGAAAAAGTATTGTAACGAAGCAACAGCAAGAAAAACAGTAGGAAAAAGTATTGTAAGTAGTTGAATAGAAATACCCAGAAGAATGGAAAGAACTGTGGAGGCAGGAAAGCAGTAAGTGAAAAGCAAGAAATTAGAATAGAACCATAGAAATGGAGGAGTGCTGGGAATTAAGGGAGGGTCTATCTCTTTGAATGAGGAGGCTCTCATGTATGAGTAGATCGTATGAATTACTGGTTTTACTGATCACGCTAAAATCATCAATAGAAGCAGTATGACCTGTTTGTTTAATATGATCTCTATATCCCTTCTCCCTCTTCTCTTTACTGAGGATGACTCAAGGCTGAGTCGAAACGTCACTGGATTAGTAATACCGAAAATGTAAACTGGATTAGTCATACCGAAATTGTAACCACTGGAATAGTCATGATTTGTCCAAATTAAAATGATTTCTCTCTTTGTCGTCGTCCTTATTGTCAAGTTTATATAAAAGCTGCGATTTCCAGCTCAAATATATATATATATATATATATATATATATATATATATATATATATATATATATATATATATATATATATATATATATATATATATATATATGTATATATTGAAGTAAATATTGAGAGTATAAAAGTGATTTAATCACAAAATATGTTACGGCTGGTGATATATATATATATATATATATATATATATATATATATATATATATATATATATATATATATATATATATAAAGTCACCCTCAGTTTGAAAGTAGGTTTGAGAAGTTTCAATGTGCCAACAATTTGTCATTCTATTTGCATCCGTCTTATCCATAGTATTGACGTATATATATTTAAATGCATGATACAACATTCCATTGATTATATATATGTATATATGCTTGCAAAGTGAATGTTAAGAAGTTGAAGTGTTTTTCTTCAGCCCTCTATAATGTTTTTGAAATTTCTTCTTGGTTGTACCTTTCATGAATATATTTAGGTACGTGTATGTATGAATTTATTTATTTGATTGCTTGTTTATGGTGACAATGGGTACTGATGAAGATATTTATCGAAACGTCTATAATTTAAGTAAAGTATACCTTTGACTTGTTATCTTATATCTATTTATATACTATGCGAGTCTGATTCAGTCTGCATAGTCTGCGGCTCTGATTCAGTGATATATATATATATATATATATATATATATATATATATATATATATATATATATATATATATATATATATATATATATATATATATATATATATACGGGCACCTAATTTGAAGGATAATCTAGTTAGAGCTAAGCTTCCTAGGGTTCGGACAGAAGGAGTTAGGGGTTGTTTTAGTTGTGGTAAAGCGCGATGTCAAGTTTGCAGTTATATGTCAGAGGGTAGTAGTTTTAGATGTAATGTTTCAGGTAGGGAGCATGATATAAATAGTGACTTTAATTGCGATTCTTCAGGGGTAGTGTATTTATTAGGCTGTAAAGTATGTGGTAAGCAGTATGTAGGTAGCACCTTTACATCATTTACAGCCAGGTTTAACAATTACAAGTCATCTAGTAGGAAGTTTTCTAGTGGAGTAGCAGTGACGCAGGCAGAGTTGTTTACACATTTTACAGAAGCCAACCATCATGGATTTTAGAGGATGTTAGTTTTCAATTATAGATAGGGTATTTGGAGTTTCTAGACATAAGGAGGGATTCTGGCAGTTTAGACTACAGAGCTTTATACCTGAGGGACTTAACGTCAGATATGCAGATCATTAGCAATCCCCTATGCACTTTCCTAGCGTTAATTGCTTCTTTTGTCCATTTTGCGTCTATCCAGCATCTATTCTTCTTTTCTTCACACTTCTCGCACCCTTTGCATCACCTTATATGCTCTGTATTATACTCCTTTGTTTCTTACGTCACAGCTTCGGCCCTCCCCATATAATGGATTCTTAATATATCATGAGGTGGTAATAGGTAGGTCCCCCTTAGGTAATATCAATTGTGACCCCATTGTTATGTAGGTAATTTAAGCAGGCCCAATGTCATTGTAAGTTTAGTACTGATGAAGATTCTAATCAAAACGCCTACTGACAGAAAAGTATATTTGTGTTTTATTCTATGTATACAATTTATATACGTTGTGGATGCGGCTCTTAGGATTAGTTTATATATATATATATATATATATATATATATATATATATATATATATATATATATATATATATATATATATATATATATATATATATATATATATATATATATATATATATATATACACACACAAAGGTCTAACCGAGGACCAGATTAGCTTACTATCAAAAGGATTAAAATACTCGCCTACTCCTAGAGACATTGATAAAAGTCAGCTGAAGTCAGATATTGAAGCATTCAAAAGAAGAGTTAGATTGGACTGGTATTTTCGAGACAATTCTGATAGCAAATATAGTAGTAATACATCGAAGATTAATTATGAACTTGGCCCCACTTTTTATATTAAGTCGGGTTGGAATCCTCCTAGGGCCGATCCTATCTTAGAATCTTATCTCTCTCTTCTTGAGAAAGAAGCTATGTCCATTTCACCTAGGGGAAGAACTTTAGTAACCTTTCTGTTGGAGAGAGGCAGGCTTTGTACGAACTTAAGTCAGACAGGAGTATAGTTATTAAGGAGGCAGATAAGGGGTCAGCAGTTGTAGTTTGGGATAGAAATGATTATTGTAGGGAGGCGTATAGACAGTTAGAGAATGGTGTGGTTTATGAGGAGCTAAGTGGGAATCCTATTTCTCAGTTAGAGGAGGAAGTTAGTAATATAGTTTCGGAGATTCAGGTTTGTGAGCAGAGTTTGTCAGATACGGAAGCGGAATATCTGCAAGTCAGAGAATCTAAGTTAGGTCGTTTTTATTTGTTGCCAAAGATACACAAGGGATTATCCGATGTAGTAGGTAGACCAGTTATAAGTAACTGTGGTACAGCTACAGAGCGTATCTCAGAGTATTTAGATTTCCACCTCAACCCTCTAGTTAGCAAAAGTAGTTCATATATTAAGGATACTAATCATTTTTTAGCGTTGTTAGGTAAGTTAGGTGACATTCCAGATAATGCCTTGTTGTGTACGGCTGATGTTGTAGGTCATTATCCCAACATTCCTCATAGCGAGGGGTTGGAGGCAATGCGTCGAGCCCTTCATGCAAGGCAGAATCCTTCTGTTCCCACGGAGTCATTAGTTAAGCTAGGCAGGTTAGTATTAGAGAAAAAAAGTATTCGAGTTTAATAGCAGGGTTTACAGGCAGAAGTTAGGGACAGCCATAGGGACTAAATTTGCTCCAGCTTATGCGAATTTGTTTATGGCCAGTCTAGAAGAACACATGTTGGATGGTTTTGAGTTCAGACCATGGGTTTGGTATAGGTACATCGATGATGTATTTTTTATTTGGACTCATGGTTGTGAGCAGTTAGCTAAGTTTGTAGAGTATATGAACAGTTATCATCCCACAATCAAGTTTACCACGGAGAGCTCAGATATGAGTGTTAGCTTTTTAGACGTTCTAGTTACCAGAAAGGAAGGTGTCCTGGAGACAGATCTCTACTGCAAACCCACTGATACACATCAGTATTTGCAGAAGACTTCTTGTCACCCAGGGCACGTTAAAAGAGCGATTCCATACAGTCAGGCTCTTAGATTAAGAAGAATATGTTCAAATGAGGAGAAATTTAGAAATAGATCAGAAGATTTGGTAGGATGGTTAGTGCAGAGGGGATACAAGGAGAGCGTTGTTAGGGAACAGGTAGCTCGTGCAAATAGTTTAGATAGAGCGACTCTACTAAGTCAGGAAAGTAGATGTAATGAGGAGAGGAAAGATCGTATTCCGTTTGTAGTATCATACCATCCAGCACTTAGTGAGCTAAGGGGTTTAGTCAGTAGACTTCAGAACATGTTGGAGGCGTCTGAGGAACACAAGAGCGTGTTTCGAAATAAGCCTCTTGTGGTATTCAGACATGCCCCCAACCTTAAGGATAGTTTAGTTAAGGCCAAGCTTCCAAAGTTGCAGATAGAATCAGATAAGGGTTGTTTTAGATGCGGTAAATCGAGATGTCAGCTTTGTAGGTTCATGTCTGAGGGTAACAATTCTAGATCCAATGTCTCTGGAAGTGAGTTTAAAATTAGCAGTAGATATACATGTGATTCGTCAGGGGTAGTATATTTATTAGGTTGTAAAGTTTGTGGGAAGCAGTATGTAGGTAGTACTTTTACGTCATTTAGGGTTAGATTTAATACTTACAAGTCAGCTAGCAGGAGGTATTCTAAGGGAGAAGTAGTCACACAGGCAGATTTTTTTAGACATTTTACTGAAGCTAATCATCATGGTTTTATGGAGGACGTTAGTTTTCAGATCATAGACAGGGTTTTTGGGGAGTCTAGGCATAGAGAAGGGTTTTGGCAGTTTAAGCTATGTAGTTTTGCACCAGAAGGACTTAACGTCAGATTTGTAGACTCTTAACTTCTCTTTTAGAATGCCTGGTTTCTTAGTAGTGTCTGCCTATTGTTTTCAACTCTCCAGTATTTCCCACCTATTTCTTTGTCTAGCATTCAATTTACACTTCTTATATGGCCTTTGTCTACACCTTGTCACTCTATTGTTTCTTTCTTCACAGCTTTGCCCTCCCCCCCTGAATTACGCTCTACCACTGGAACAATTGTTAATAAGCAGGATCCCCTTGGGTAACACCTATTGTCGCCACATTGTTATGTAGGAAATTTAAGTAGGCCTAGTATCATTGTAATGTTAGTACTGAGGAAGATAATATATCGAAACGTTTACAACAGAAGAAAGTATATTTTTGAATTCTCTATGTTTTATTTATATACTAAGTTAGTGCGGCTTTGACTTATTATTATTATATATATATATATATATATAATATATTATCTTATATATATATAAGATAACAAGTCAAAAATATACTTTACTTACACTATAGACGTTTCTATAAATATCTTCATCAGTACAATACTCTATCCATGCCTTTGAGATGACCTTAAAGGCATGGATGGAGTATTGTCACCAGCTGTCGTGAGGTAGGAGAGACGCGCAACAAAATCATAAAGATAGATGAAGAGGCAACTAAATTCATAGGTATATGATTGAGAAATGTCAATAGTTTTTATGACTTTTCCAGACAAAATTAACATAAAATCGATTCAACCATGTTGGGGACTTTTATCCAAGCCATTTTACTCCAATATCTCCACTATGGAAGTCATGTAAAATGTTGCGAAAGAGGCAATGTCGTCAGAAAGATGATGCCTTTGCGTGGAACATGTATAAGAATTCACCAATGGCATGGGAGTAGCAAACAAGAAATGGGTGTGGTTTCTGACTGAGCAGTCGACACTCTTCGAAAAGCGTCTAATAATATCGACAAAGGGCTACAATAGTCGCTAAAAGTCCTGGGGCACTTTGCATTTTTTCATTCTGCAATGAACTTTCATGTCCCCCCCCTTCTTCTCACAATGCTGGTTTTTAGGAGAAGTACATGTGAAAATGGGAAAATTTCACGTGCGTACCAACTCCAAGCGTACAATATTTATTGCATTTATTTATTTATTTATTCAAGTTTTTTATTTTGTTTGTAAGTAACATCAGGGAAAGGCCAATAGAGCCTATAACAAAGCCCTGACAAAGGAAGACAAAGACAGGAAAGCTAATTAGATAGGGAGATGAGATCAAGTTTGTTGATGTTAGATTTGAAGCAAGATAAGTTGTAGGATTCAGGAAAGCAAGTGGAAGGTAAGGTGTTCCAAAGTTAACAGGTTTTGGAATGAGAGAACATTTGTGGGAAAGAGTTCGTGGATTAGATAGTGTGACTTGGAAAGGGTGTGATTGAGTAGAGCTTCTGCTGGGTCGAACATGCCTCAGGGGATCAGGAATAATATTCTTGATTTCCAGTGAGCAATGTCCAAGAAAAAATCGATAGAAAATGGACAGAAGTGCTACCAGATTTACTCTTATTTAAACACAATACCCTATCAGCTATTTAACAAGTTAACTAATAAAAAATAACTAAAGCTGCTCTTCCAAGGGGTGGTGTTTGTGTCGCTCTACCTCAAGAACTCCTTTAATCTTACATTAAAGGAGCTCAATGAAGAGCTCAATAGATGAAACCAACTTTGTTCTAGGGGGAAGGGTTTTGTGTGTGTGTGTACCAACGATGGCAAGATGAAAATGAAAGTAGTGTCTTATCAGTTTTCTTAAGTGTCCTAAGGAATTTTGACGAGTATTGTAGATGCCCATTGAGGAAATTTTGTTGTTGTTTACTTTATTTTGAGTAGGCTGTTATACCGAGCTTTTTTCAGCAAATATAGGCCTACTGTGTATGTCGTATTCGAGCATAAGACCCCTAGTTTAACGTCCCTTCCAAAGGACGTCTATCTGTGAAAGTTGCTGTATGCGCCAACCATGCTACTTAGTGAAATATCATAGGATTTACTGACAAAAAGGTAGGTTTTGCTGACGAAGTGTCTTTCCAGGGTGAGTGTAGCACCACCATATCCTCCCTGCTCGCGACGGACCTGTCAAATGGCGCATCTCTTAAAGGGAATGAAGAACCATTTCTACCAAAATCAGTCTCATGACCATTTGGCTACGAGACATATAATGAACTTTATCAAAATTGCTTAAAAGTGTTAATAAGAAGTGTTTAATTTTGTCAGCAATTTTTCAAACAATTAACAATGAAGAAACTATATACATCTAGTATACAACTGGATTCTCGTTATATACCGGTAATTACATTTCTGTCCTAACGAACTGTAGAATTGCATCTTGTTATGAGCTAGCACGATTATTTCGAAAATCTCCAACTACAGCGAATTACTGGGGATATTGCCCTCCTTGCCCCCTCTGCGGCTGCGGCTCATTTGTCGGCAGATACAAAACTGTGCTTAAAGTCTGTTGGTACTACAAAAATTCACTATAGCACGAAAAAGCTGTAATATTCTTTTATCATACTGAAAGCTTTTTGCATCCGACACTCGTCAGAGTATGAAACGACGGATAAAGACGGAAAAGTGAACTGAAATATTCAGGAAGAAAAGCAGCATAGTAAGAGAGCGGCCATCTCGTATTTGCAAAAAATAATCCTAAATGACTTGTAATTTGGCAATAGGACAACATCCTATAACAAATCTAGAATGCGCCAAAACATATACACACCATAATTTTCGGATCATAGGGCAAGCAAGGTCATCCTTTCATTTAAGTGCTTTGGAATCAGTTTACTTTAAGACTCAAAACCCAACATTGTGTACACAAACAGAGTTCATTTTCTCACTTGGACTCTTCAAGTAAACAATGGAGAATATGTGCTAATTGGCCAATCATAGGGCCAAATAGACGCATTATTCATCTTCACGTACCGGCATCTGGCTATACATTTCCGTCCACCTTTCAGTCGTTGTCCGACGTTTCACTCTGACAAGCATCGGACGATATAAGCTCTTGATACTAAAGGAATGCTCCCGCTTTTTCGTGTTATAATGAATTATTGTGTTTATCAATATTAACTAAAAGGTATTTCTACAAACAATTGAGTGCTTAACCATAGCTCTCCTGCTTCCGTGATTGCTGAAAAAATCGCTAGCGTGCTCTGGGTATTCGGCACCAAAGAACTTTTAGTGTGATAAGAAATTCTTGCATTGATAACATGGCTTTTCTGCAATGACAAACACAGAAAACGTGAAATAACATTATCACATAATTTCTGACTTGGGTACTGACATAAATTTGAATCCCCTTCGGCCCTTCCCCAAACGCCAAGTATTACTTCAAGATATTCTAATCATCTTCAGTTGAAAGTAATCTGCTTACAAGTCCTGTTGAGAAACTGTTCTTTTGATTGAAAGAGATCGTTATTCGCAAATGAATTCGGCTTGATGCTTTGGACTGCTTCAAGGGATTAGAACATAGACTATTATTCAAATACTACTAGGGAATATAAAATACGATTAGTTGTATTCAATAGGGAGTATTTGATCCCGTTGCTTACATTAAAATCAAGGAATTTGATCCAGTTGCTTGCATTAAAATGAAGGAAATTTATCCCGTTGCTTACATTAAAATCAAGGAATTTGATCCAGTTGCTTGCATTAAAATGAAGGAGTTTTATCCCGTTGTTTACATTAAAATCAGGGAATTAGACCCCGTTGCTTACATTAAAATCAAGGAATTTGATCCCGTATTTTGCATTAGAAACAAGGAATTCGATCCCAACTCATGCACAAAAAGCAAGAAACTTGATTCTGTTCATTGCAATGAAATCTAAAACTACTAACATATCAATAGAAAGTTTCCTTCTAGTCTAATAAGAAGAAATTGCTGCAAATTTTGATGGCTTCTCTGAGTGTCAGTCCTGTGGTGCTTCAGTTTACTTCTCGGTTCAGTAGTGCCCTTTCTCGATCCAATATGCTTTAGACCAACAATTGCGTCATCACGTGATTCTGAATCAATGCAATTGCTTCTACGTCTGCCCATTTCCGCTCAATACAGAGGGCTGTTTAGGGGTTTCAGGAACAGGGGAACATGCCAAATACATCAAGGGAGCAAGGGGTTATGGTGAAAATTAAACGGAACAAGGGAATATAAACTTGTCCAGGGATCAGAGAGAGGGGTTTTCCTTGGAATATTGTTCAATGATTTTTGCAACTTAGCTTACCGAAATTCAAAATGAAAGGTGATTCGAAGTGTAACCAAAGCTTATGTTGTTCCATCAGCGTAAAACAGATTTGTATGCTACTTTTTTGCAAACTTCACTTGATGCAGCATTTCAGCAAGTACCATACATGTGAAAAGATTGAAACAATGTCGTGTTGGAGAGGAGAGCATGGGCAAAGTGCACCTCAACATTTTGGTCTCTCTACCAAAGATAAGCCTGGGGCACTACCTGCAAACCCTGTCAAGGAAAAAACTGCTCTGCAATCAACAGGTTTGTTGGAAATCGTAATGTCTAGCGAGTGTGGCTCTCAATCAACAAAGCAGGCTAACTTGAGTTGTTTCGCATTTTGACTAACGTGAGAAGGATTCCCGTACCACCGTATCACACTAGGATCACACCCAAAATCGGTCTCGATTTTACTCTGATCTTACTTCATTTCTTCTCAATAGCCACCATGCCATGGAGGAGCCACTGCTTTGTAAAGTGGGTAAATTACCTTCCCATACCCCACCTCCAATAGTTTCAAACTGTGGTAAGTTAGATTCTTCCAAAATGAAATAAAAGTTATTCAAGTCTCTCGCACGCATACCGATATATTAATTGGCCGTTTTCTATCTAAAATAGGTGCATCTTTATGTTCAAACAGGGCTTCTCCCTATCATTTAAAGGGTGCGATCCCAATAAGTGTCCTGGGGGCAAAGTCCCAGAACTTTCTTTTCTACCTCGTCATCAGGGGCATGTGAATGGGAGCATGATTAGAATCTAGGCAGAAGACTCTCTACAGCAACATACTGAGGTGCTTTCTCCTTCTAATGGCCTTACTTGAAGTTTTATAAAGTCTCTTGCATTAGGGAAACAGTAGATGATCTGTCCATTGATGGTATTCCTATATTTTTGCCAAACTCTCTGTAGAACCAGGCCCCTTATTTGACAAATGCCCGAAAATGATACTCAATTGTCAATTCTGTAAATAGGTACCCTAAAATCTCCCCGTACTCGGAGCAATAGCTAAAATAAAATTAGAAATAGCTTGGTTGGTATCTTGTTATTTGAAAGTATTTGCTTGAAGGTATATTAAAATTCAACCCATTTCTCATCACCCTGCTCCTCTGCCGCTTGTTAAAACGCCGAAGTATGGATAAGTTAACTATTGACCACCAGTCTACAAATGCCTAAAAAACTCTGGGGAGCATGAGGATCCTCTCAAAGGATCAGAGGACTAAGCGGAAATTAAACAAGAAACATGCGAACACATACCTCCTAAACAAACCTCAATAGAAGCAAATGATATATAGATTTCTGAGAGTACATAAATTTAAACAACTTTTAGTGAAAAACTGTAAGAGAGATTCGTGGCTAAACTTGCGGTTGATTTACTTGACCATTCAATCAAAGAAACGTGCAGTAGAGATTTATGCTCTTAAGGCTTAGCGTAGAACATAGTCTTTTTAGAACCAGACTGAAAGAATATAGGGCTTAGGACAAGAAAGAATCAGGTCAACTGGCATCATAGAAACTGAGCTGGTACCCAGTTGCCTATACCGTTGAAACAACTTTAAGGACAGCTGCCTTAAAGTCATCCATCATAAATAGTCTTGCTCAGGGGGGGGGGAGAAGATATTAAGTAGGGTATATAAGACATGGGCTAAACTCTCAAAGGGCATCTGGAGCAAAGAATAAACAGGAAATTCATTGCAGCAAAAGAGAAGAACATGCCATCATAATACTACATTTCATCCAACGAGCATCCAAATTAAAGGAATTTTCTAAATCAATTTTGACGTTGACTGTTTCTCTCAGTAGCCCTGTTTGGTCTTAGAACTTCTATTCTAAATAACCTTCATTTGTGCTTTTAGCTATTATCTTATGTAGCCAACTGTAAACAAATTGTTAATGATAATAACCATTGTCACTCAATAGCCAAATAACGGCAAGAATCATCAAAAGACTAACAGTGTTGCCGACAGCTAACCATTAGGCCCCCTGTAGCAAATGCCTTCATTTGTGCTCTCGAGGAAAGATGTAACATTTTACTATTGTTTTGTGATATTATTTTGCATCCTAATAATGTGGCATTACGGAATTTGATACACATAAATGAATTTTGAATATTTTGTTTCAATGGCAGGTAATATCATGAGAATATACTTTATTACTAAATAATGCAAATATTTAATTAGAGACATATTAATACTTAGCATCAGTCATTTGTCGTCTTTAGATTTAATCATGCACACAATAAAACTGAGTCTAATCTGTAATGTTGTTTTGCTTCTAGAGCTTATCATGATGGAAAATCAAAGAGGTGATTTAAGTGAGTTCAATTGCTTATAAGCAATATAACATCTCAAATAATTTCAAAATCAATGGATGTCTTTTGCGATAGCCAAAAAAATCGTTTAATTATGTACTAACTAGTTGCTACACAAGATATCCGATCCTATCCAAGCATGAGGTTGATATAAAGATAAAATGTATAATTTTGCATTTCAGAGTCTCAATACTTAGCGAAAAAAAGAAAGCTATAAGTAACATACTGAAGGTAGTTAGTCTGGCCTAAAATTAGTCAGAGCATGAAACATCGCATAAAAAATGAGGAGCTGAACAGCAATTCGCCACCAAAGAGATACTACTCGATGAGTAAAATTTAGGTCTACAGTGTAAACCTTTCGGGATCTGCATTAGCGAATATTGTCGTCGTCTTTCATGACAGTAGAGCTTTCAGAAAAATTTGACCAAACATTCTCCATCGAATATGCTGATTACGCTATTGTCGTCTGTCGATTTTATTAGAATATGATCATTTCCGTGAAAACCTCATCTTCCTACATCCAGCAACAAATATCAATGTAGAAGCGAGCAAACCAAATTCTTAAAATGTGCTTCAAACTCTGTCTACAATACACATTTTCCCATAGGACTATTAGTACGGATAAAATCTTTAATTAAGCTCTTACCATTAAGAAAGCTTAGGCTAATAGAGAACTTCAAGTGATTGAACCAAGATTTTCATTGGAAAAGTGTTCTCTTTATCTCTGAAAACCTATTGTTTCTACTTGTTGTAACGAGCTTCCAATTTTCATTATATATAGAAATGATTGTTTTGCATCAGGTATTCTTCAGAATTATTGTACATCGTTGTCTGTAGCCATCATTCTCATAATATGCAAATGTAGAATTTTATTAGTTACGTGTTTTTTTAAGATAAATTGAAGGGATACTACAAACATCAATATCAAAAGCATGAAATTCACTCTGTAACTAACAATGAAATAACTGTGCAAAAGGTCAACATTGCTGAATTTGCAGTGAACTTAAAGATAAGCACTGAATCTATACCTAAGAATACCTTCAGAGATGAAGCCAGACAACACTTTCTCAAGCTTAAAGAGTTCAAAAGTGATGATAAATTTGATGTATCAAATTTGATCGGAAAAGAACACCGTGTAACTTTTGTTCGTGGCATTGCTGGAATGGGAAAATCTGTGCTTGCAAAACGTATAACGTATGGGTGGGCGGAAGGCAAAATTTATAATGAATTCAAATTACTTATCATGTTCGAATGCAGAGAGCTGAATGAGTTTGTTGCAGACAAAGGGAGCAAGCTAATGAAGGATAACATTCTTACTGAATTTTTGAAAACAAAGACTAGTTGCGAATTGGATAATGGAGAAGGAATCCTGTTCATTGTAGATGGCCTCGACGAACTTTATGACATAGACTCGGATGATTCTCTCATCTGGCAGCTGCTAGATTGCAACCGTTCTGTGTGTAATAGGTCGAAAATTATATTGCTAGGGAGACCTCACATTGAAGAAAATCTTGATAACAATGACAGCAAAATGGGAAACTTGCGAAAAGTGGAAATTCTAGGGCTAACCAACAACCAAATTGAGGAATATATTCGCAAATTCAGCAAAAACCAAGAAAGCGCACCAGTAATAGCTAAAGACTCATTAGGGAGGTATCTTCCAATCTTGCATATTCCTCAGTTTCTAAATACGTATCATTGTGCTGCCAAATTGACGACAGTAGGAAAGATTCGGAATTCTGCAGAACTTTATTGTTGGACGATTTATCTATTGTTTAAACAACATGCCTCTAGGCAACACTCAAATGGAAATCAAACTTGCAAGATATTTGAGGAAAATACTCACTTGCTGTTGTCCCTTTCCAAAGTGTGTTACGAGATGCTAGCAGAGAATAAAATCATTCTTGATAACATTCAATCGCTGTTTCATGACACAAGAGTGAACAAAAAATTTATCTCGAGCTTATTTGTTCCCACTACAGATGCTTCCAAGAAGAAGCGATATCAGTTTAAACATTTGTCACTGATGGAGTTTTTGTCAGCTTTGCACATTTGCAACATCGAGGATGCAATGAATATTGTAATAGATCATCTGGAAAGTGGTTGGATCGAGGTAGTATCTTTTTTCTGTCGTTTAATATCTGGTTACTCGTACAAGGGAATCATAAAAGATATGCTGACAAGTGTTAAAATAGTACCAAAATATCAAGCCAAAGATATGCTACCCGATATTCTGAAGACGCTACGCGAGACCTGGCTAAGTGAAAAGACAGTATTTGAGCGGTCTATTCAAATTATTGTTGACATATTAAATGATAAGTCCGTAGACACCGAATTTCTCCTTAACATCATTTCAAAACTGCACTGTTGGAACTTCTACTCCAATAGGACTGACAGTACTAACTTAACGGAAATCTGCCATCATCTAGAAATACAATGCAACTGTGATGAGAACAAGATCCAAGAAGTATTCAACAAAGTCAGCTTTGAAATGTTCACTGTCAATGAAGTAGGTCATTTAAACACTGTCAAGTACTTCAACATTTCTACCATCAAACTGCAAGGGATAAAGATAGAATCAGACTCCCTCCTTAAGTTGGAAATGGCTTTTAGGAAGGAAAGAAAGGTTCATGTGACAGACTGTGAAATCAATGATGAGGAAAAAGGGAGACAGAAGGCAGAAAATCGAGAGTCGTTGAACGAATTGATCATAAGACAATGTAAGTTGACTCATCAAAGCTTCATAACAATATGTGGTTGGGGAGTATCAACAGTGAAGTTTGAGCTGCGGAAGCTTAACATTGAAGCTGGTTGGTGGAGAGATTTAGTAGAGACTGTGACAAGTCAGAAGGGATGCGAAAATCTTCAACTGAAAAGGTTGGTTATAAGGGACTGTGCGACTAGAATGAGTGAAGAACAGGAAGATACGGTAAGAGATTTCATTACTCATTTGCTTCTTGCTTACAAATACCAGATTACAACTGCCATCTTTATCCACTCAAAAATAAAACATATCAATGAAAATTAGTAATGTGCAGATTTCAATGATAGTGGAATTTAAATATTTTTTGCGAGATAGTTCGAAATTTTGCATGTTACTCATTCACGTGAACATAGCCATTAACAAAAATGTTATTATCATGATCAAATCATGTTCCTAATGATCTACGATGATTCCAAATCGAAAATTCCAAACAATGAAAATTCTATCAGTACGAACTGTTGTTTGCATTTATAGATAGATGACTGTGAGATAACTCTGCGCACTTATTGAGGAAGTGGTAAGTTAATACAACAAAAAAGGTTAGTTTAGAAGTTTCGATTATCTTATGAGTTTGACTAATACCTTATACTACACTTTGTGAAGAAAATCTCATGTTGCGAAATGGTTTCGAAGATTATCGCATTCATTCCTGCAATGACTCACGAGAATTTAACATATCCGTTTCTGCTGAGGTATGTCACACGGGAAAAACACAGTTACCAAATCATGAAGATAGGCCGTATTAAAGGGAATTGCCCAAATGACACTATGCAAACCAGACCCTAGTTCTTCTTATTGGAAAGAATGAACAGAGCACTGAAGGACTTTTTTGGACGAAATTTACCATAAGAAAGTCGGATATCAGTTCCCTCAGGTTTTAATGGAGTTAAGTCCTTGCGAATAGACGAAAAAAGTCCTTGGGACTTTTTTCGTCTATTCGCAAGAGATTGGAAAGGAACCTGGAACCTCGCTTGTTACAGAGAAGCCAATCTAAAATGTTGAAAACCTGCAGATCTGGCAAAAACATGGAGATCACAGGAATTCGCAAAGGTATACGCTTACATGAAAGCCTGCTAAGCAAACAGACAATGAGAAAAATGAAAGCTAGGAGTGTGCTTATAATGAATTTTATCGCTGGATTTAATTTGTAGGCAATAAAATATTTTTGTTCTCGAAAGTTATTGGGATAAGTACATCAGAATCTCATAAATCTGTAAAAAGAAAACGCACAATAGACATGCATTTGAAACATAAGATGCTATATGGGGTTTTCAAAGCCAAGAAAAAGTACAAAGTGTGGGCATCCAATATTTCATGCCTTAACGCTTCCCGTGACACCAAAGAATCTCCATGTTAAACTATTCCTGCAATAGGTCCTCGGTCTTTGTGTTCTTAAAACTTACCTCGTGAATCAGACACTGATTCTAAGGGTTTGAGAAAAGAAAGAAACAAAAGAAAGCCCAGTTTCATGTTTACTACAAATCCCGCATTCTCAGGAAATGCAACAATTCTCTAAGAATCGAGGCTCAAACTAGCTATTTCAATCCAATGCTATTATATTTTAATACGTAGGTACACGCTTTTTAAGAAAAAAGCTTATAATAATTTAAGACCAGGGTTCATACATATCCTGCCTAATAATTTTTCCTGACTTCTCCTGACTTTCTTCTTGAAAATGAAGGTGTTTTTCCTGGCTACATATCAGAAATACATAATATTTTTCCTGACCAGCTGGTGTTACAAATGATGCGAGCGACTGACTCATCTTTTAAAACTAGGAAATTGAGCACAGTTTTCCATTATGGGTACAAAAAAGTAGGTTCTCTGCTCAACTGGGCCAAAAATATCACAAACTTTGCAATGTCCACAGTTGGCTATTGTGTACCAATGAACTCATTCGCATAGACAAAAAAATTCCTGACTTTTTCCTGACTTTCTTCAAGTTTCAATAAAATTCCCTGACTTTTCCTGGCTATCCTTAAAAATACAGTTTTTCCTGATTTTCCTGACAGTATGAGCCCTGAAGACTCAGAAGGCCAATATCTTATGAAAATGTAAAGAAAATCACAAGGCTCAATTTCCAAAGTTCATCTTTCTACATGCCAGAAATCAACATTAGCTTATCTTTTTGCAAGCTGCTGTATTAAGATCGAAAGTTTTCTTTGATAGTCCTGGTTAAAAAAGATCAACCGTTTTTATAACAAATAATGGAAACCTCCTTTTGCCAGCTTACTCCAGCAAAAGTTAAGAAAATATTGAGAAAATCTCAGCCTCTATTCATTCTGCGGAATGACATCCCAAACAGCAACTTGGAACTTCTTTGTACTGAAGTTCAGCCCTATAAAAGCAAGTCCTCCCTTTTAATTGCATGGTATAGGCTCATGATCAGATTACCACATTCCATAGAGTTGAAGCTGTTCTATCTTACCTGGGCTGGGAGGGTAAGGAAATGAAACCTGTGTGCAATTCAAATTGTGATCTATCCACAAACTCAATAGAAAGCCATCTAAATAGTAACTCTAGGAGAATTCGCAAGCTAAATCAGATATCTAGCTTGCAGCAAATCATTAAAGAACCAACTAGGGTCACCCTCTCGACATCTACAGTTATAGACTACAAAGCAGCATCTTGCATGGGTAACCCCCTTGAAGCATGGGCTCATAAAATTGCGCTCAGTGACCATTATCTATTATATTGCACGTGTAAACTTAAATACCTCAAATGCTGGTGGACATAAGACGATCAGAACAAAAATTACGAAAAAATTCAATGAAGAAGCATTCTTGGCTGATGTTGCAAAATTTTCTTGGTAAAAGGGTTGCTAGCGTAACAGATGACATAGATTCAGTAGTCAAAACATGGTCATACTTGTTCTCTTCCATCATAGAAAAGTACTCTCCTATTAGATATATACGGGGTTCGGATAGGAACTGTCCCTGGGTTAACTCTGAGGTCAAGGCTATGGAGGGATCAAGATACCGGCTGAAAAAGGCAGCCGTTAGCGCTAAATCGAACACACTAATGCACTCCTATAGAGAAGCTCGGGATAAAGTAAACAGCCTTAACATTTCTCTTAACAGAAATCATACAACGATGAAAAATCCCAATATTGTGGAAATATCAAGGAAACTTGAAAGATAGGAAATGGTCTTCTCAAATGCCTGTGCAACTCCTCTGTTGACTGGAATGTATGCAATGAAGTAACATAGCGACAAATTATTCCACTTTGACAAAATTCAAGATAAGCACATAAATGTATCACGGCTAAGAACAAAACCTCAAAAGGCTTTGGAAGTGATGATATATCTAGTTACTTTCTAAATCTATCAGTCAATGCAAATTCCGTACTACTTGGAAAATTGTGCGTGTAACACCAATATGTAAAGAAGGGGATAAAGTACTAAAGAAAACAATTGGCCTGTTTCAGTCCTACATGTCATTTCCAAGCTTTTTGAGAAAATAATATACAACCAACTGTGCAAATACCTTAGTAACCATGGGTTCCTAACAACCAATCATTCGGGGTTTAGGGCCCTCCACTCAACGCTCATTGCATTGTTGAAAAACACTGATGATTCGTATAGGGGGATGGATCTCTGTAAATAGGTAAAAACTGTATTTGTCGACTTGAAGACGGCATTTGACACTGGCTATCATAATATTCTTTTGCAGAAACTTGACCATTATGGAGTTCAAAAGCCTGATTTAAAATGGTTCGCACCCTACCTGTCAAATCGTAAACAGTTCATTAAAATTGACGGTATAGACTCTAGCATCCAAAGTATAGATATTGGAGTTCCGCAGGGTTCGTGCCTTGGCCTGTTGCTATTCGCGATCTACATATTGTGATCTGCCTTATTCAGTCAAAAATGTAAAGGTCGCTATCTATGCTACGACACCGGTCCAACACTTCAATCTGAAAATATGTCTCAGCTGACTGCAGCATTCAATGACGACCTTAGGAATTTACATCATTAACTCAAGGGTAATAAACTGTCTCAAATAAAGTGGCCAAAACCCAATCATTGCTCATTTCCACTAGACCTAGGCAAGCTGTTATGAAGGACCAGGCAGCGCCACTAGCTCTTGATACCTGCAATGCACTAGTAGAGGTGGCTGAAAACATGAAATATTCAGAGGTGTAAATTGATAACTCTTTGGACCGGAAGAAGCAAATCTAAACAATTTCACAAAACGTTTCTCGGTCCTTGGGAGTAATTCAATACAGTATTGCCAACGATTTTCACCATTCGAAACATTGTAGTGTCTCGATAACAGCATTGTGGATCCACATTTCCGATATCATTGTCCAGTCTGGGGCGTAGCTGTGGCATCACAAGTAGCAGGTAGGATGCCTTCAGTAAGACGCTCATGAAACAATGAGGTTGGAGAACTATTGGCGATCCAATAGCTGTTTCCTTTCATTCTATATAGGGATACAAAAGTTCGCTCTAGAAAGTTAAGTCCTCGACATATTGAAGTTTTCTCTCCATTCCTCGGCTGTGATAATATCATTTACAAAGTTGTCCACCAGGCGCTGGTTCGAACAGGCCTCACCCTAAACATTCTACATCGACAAGGTCTGTATCGCTTTCGATATCGAGAAGAATTTGTACTGGTCAGAAAATAAAGTAAACTCCTGCGTCTCCTTATAATTATTCTATGAGGTATGAAGTGAGCAATGTGCTGCCAGCAAGCAATCAAACTTGACAGCAGTGATAAGACCAGGGTAGCGTAGTCATCTGCCATGTTGATATTGTTGACTTATAACGCAAGCTCCGGAGTCTGTAACGCAAGAGTTTTCAAAAAAGATGTGTTTTACTCGTCCACACGAAATCGCGAAAACGGAGTTTTCGAAACAATCCACTTTGAAGAGCGTTCTCAAAAAGATTTGTTTTTGTTGCGCAAAAACGCTGAACGCTGTTAAGTAATTCATAATTTTGTAGAAGAGAACAAGACGTCTACTCCACCTAAGATTCAGGGATTCCCAACCCAACTCATCATACAACTTGTCACGGGAGGTACCCTTCCAGGCATCATCTACTGTATAATGGCTGTTTAGTATAATGCTTTGACTAGTATGATCAAAGGTACCCCACATGTGGGAAACGCGAGATTATCGTATGGTGTTGAAGTAGACGCAACTTTGACAGCTAGACCATTGAACTATGTGTAATATATGATATCCTGTGGCAGAAAGCAAGAAAATAACATAAATCGTACACATGACAAGGCATTGCGCATCGCATCGCATCCAAAAACAGACTTTAAAATACTCTTCTCTCTTCTAAGAGGAGTCAACTCTTGGTCTATACAGAAAAGAAACTTACAATTGATATTGATAGAGATCTACAAAACATAACAATTCAAACCAAGCTCTATAAAGGGAACTTTTTACAAAAGAACATAAACTACCATCTTAGGAACAAAATACAAATGAATCCCTAAAAATGTGAATTTCTGATCATAGAATTCATAGCTTGTCCTCTCTAGACTGTAAGCTTTGGAATAGCCCACCTGATGAGCTTAACAATGTCAAAACTCTTCTAGCGTTTAAAATGTAACTTAAACAATGAAAAAGTGGCATACATTTTTCACTATGTAGCTACTATATCCTTTAACATGCCTATATTAGCAATCAAAAATATAAACAGCGCCTGTCTCTCATTCATATGTATATTAGTTATATTAAATATTACATAACAAATAGTAGGCTATAACTAGCTTGTTTACTAGGTATGAACTTTTCTACGCCTACTGTGAATAATCTAATGATAACAATATCAACATTGTATCGTGTCATACCTCTTGAGCAGGGACGCCACCAGCTTGTAGGGGGTCAGCGGCAAATGGATGAAACGGACAGTCTGATGACATTACCAGGAAATTTAATAGTTCCCTAAGAATTGCTTGATTGTTTACGGAGCCCTCCCAGATTTGGGAGCGGGAAAGCGGCTCCCTTGCACCCTCAAATATCAGCGGTCCTGCTCTTGAACAAAAATTCAGGCAATATGTGCATAGTGAAAGTTAGAATACATTTGTCTGTGTTACAACGCATCAGAAATATAGTCTGAAGTATGTATAGCCATTGCTTTCTATCTGAGAACGTCTCTTTTTGGCAAATTCAGTAGTGAACTTTAAAGATTAAAACAGTATTTTGATTTGAACAAAATTAGCTAGCCTGATACGGGAGGGGAAGTTGTTGACCCATGACTTTGCCAATGATGCTGTTGGAAAGTAATACATTTAGGTAATTCTATTTTCTTTATCTCTATCTATAACTCCAACTCACAATGTTTGCATGTACAAGTAAACAGCATGGCTTTCAACATGATGAGGTACTGATAGGTTTTCTCTTAAACTTTTACCTGCTACTACAACAATACTCATCGATTATATTTCTTTCAAGGTTGGCGAAAGGAAAGCATCGCAACGAGTTGCAGCCAGGTTTTATTAAACATAGAAACTGCAAAGACAGACTTTCTTATGATCAAAAGTAACTGTGCACTTTGTATCTTTATAGTTTAGCAAAATCCCGATTAAAGGGCTTAAGTTACAAATAGATAAGAGTTTGATTAAATGCTAGGATATCGCTAACACAAAAATAGCAGTGAAATTCTTGGCTACTATACTTATCCAATCTCTAACTGCAGTGCAGCGTTGAATGTGGCATCAGTCTATACAATTTTGTTACAATATATTCTTCTATTGTAGACGTTCTGATTAATATCTTCAAGGGTACTGATAAAGGCCTTAGTCCAAACGTCTACCATTGAAGAAAGCATATATTTTTTAATTTCTTTTTTGAAAATTTCTTTGCCATTGCGAACTTGAATGTATTAGATGCCTAAGTGAACATGTTACATTATTCAGTCAGTGCTTTGTGCAGCAGCCAAAGAATAAAGCTGCCTCTCATTTAAACAAAGAATTGTAATCTGTCATTTATTATTTCATGATATCTTTTGCTTTATCTATAACTGAACAATTATCAGATTAAGTAATAACATTTGTTATGTTTGGAGCACGTTAGTTACCTGTGGTATTATCGTGTATGCATAATGTTTGAGCTGAGGACACAATAATAGTAAGCTTCTTAGGTCTCCGTTTAATTACTTACCTAAAAAGATCCCCATTTCCCAACCTTTCCCAATAATTCCCCTAGTCTAATTGTACACTAGATAAAGGGGAATATCTAAGTAATAACAATAAGGACAGGAACACTTTGACTAGGTAGATGGCATTGGTCAGGGCTCCGATAGAAATAGTTTATATTATGATAATGGTAACATGCCATTCCCCTAGTACAATTAAATATCCCCAAACTAGGGGACGTCCTGGTAGAGTGGAAATAGGAGGGGGTTAGATGATGTATTACAGCTTTATTAGTGTTACGATTGCTATCTTGTTTCTTAAATAATTTTCTTTATTTACATGGTTATTCATCTATCTTGTTACTATACGACAGTTCTTCATCACTGCAAAATGGTAATGGGGCGAAGTAGTGTGCCATGAAGTCCCAAGGTTGTGACAATAAAAGAAGTGTTTCTCATTTTCCCTCTTCCACTATCTTGCCTATACAACTATCACAACATCGCACAAACCACTCTTCTAAAACGACACTCCTTCCATTCTACTCCCACCTCCTGTCATTCTTCCTTTTTCTCCTTCGCAACACTCTCACAGTAAATTGCTTTACCACAGGCCTAGTCTGGGCGTTAGACCTTAGTGCAGACATGAACATGATGTAACCGAAAACAGATCATGTAATTACCAAATTTAGACTTAAGAAATTTAGACTTTTGGCTCTGGTTTGAAGCCCTCAGATGTGAAAACATGACCAACATAAGTCACTTGTCGAACACGTAATTTCACTTTTCGTGGATTAAATTTCAGCCACACTTCTCTGCACTTGTCGAGTACTGCAATCATTTTCTCATTGATATCACTGCCATATTTTCTATGAAGGAGAAAATCGTCCACAATAATTTCAACTGGTATATTAGCAAATAACCTGCCCATTTCATGTTGGTAAAACTCTAGAGCTGATGAGATACCAAATGGGAGTCTAGTGAATCTATATCGACCCCAAGGAGTACTGAATGTCAACAGCTTTGAGATCTCTTCATCCACAGGCAATTGACAGTAGCCACTACTAGCATCCAGTGTAGTAAATGTTGTATCCTCAGCTAAGCGGTCAGCTACCTGTTCAACAGTAACCATCGGGTAATGTGGTCTTTTGAGGGCTCTGTTCCAATCCCTTGAATCAATACAGATCCGTATACTGTCCTTAGTGGGAAGGCTATCCCGATTGGTCTCTTTACATTTGTCAAAAGCCATGAAGGAAACCCAAGCGGTGTGTTCATCCTCTTTCATAAGTGTCCCATCACTTTCCATTTCAAGCAGATTCTGTTTTGTCCGTTCTAGAAGTGCAAAAGATAGTTTTCTCGGAGGGTGGATAACTGCGAGGACAGACTCATCTATTTGCAAATGAACTTTTACAGGCAAAGTCCCTGGCTTTAAGCTGAAACAATCACGGTACTTTGAAAGTATAACATCATTATCAAAAATTCAATTATGGTTGTCCTGTCCTGTATCTTCTGCTTTTCTTTAGCGTTGGCTTGAGGTACTTCAAGTATGTCAAGATTCATAAACTTTAGGACTTCCAAATGAAGGCATGCGTTACAATAAAGAAGTGGAATGAAATCCCCACGGACTACGAGAAACAGCAAATCCATTTTGCATTGCCTATACTGTACGGGTAGCTTTACACGACCAACTGGATGAAGTGGTTTACTGGAAAGCCACCCTTTAGGGGTTGGTAAATCATCTGAAGTGGTTTTTGTGTGATACTCTTGTAAACGTCATAGGGGATGACTGTGGCTTCCGCTCCGGTGTCTGCTTTAAACTTAACCTCTTTTTGATCTTACTTTCAGAGATATCAAGTTTTTTTTAACATCAGCGTGTTTATTGATAATGCATGCCAACTCAATAGAACCAAAATAAAGATGTGAGATAGCCTTCTCTTCACGGTCCAGATCACTGCTGGTCAGTTCCTGCTCAACTGCATGGATGTTAGATTTCCTGTTCCATTTGTTTGGGCACATTTTCCCAAAATGCTCTCCTTCGCTACAGGATAGACATTTCTTCTTAAGGGAAGGACATACACTTGGCTTTGTGAGCACATGCTGATAACCACAAAATTTGCATCATGGCAGAATTCCTCTATAGCTTCACTTGCAGCGCAACTTAATAGAAGATTTACCTTTACGTTATCCGGCTTTTCATCTTTCTCTGATGCTACGAGGTAAATCTCAAACCTCATATGAAATTTCCGCTAGTTATCAGCAGTATGGGCATCAAAAATCAGCGGCCCCAGTTTGCTAAATGACTCCTTTTCCCCACTTTTTTCTGGTGCTAGTCTCCAGCAACCTTTCCTTTCAAGTTCAATGATTCAACAATCGTAGCTATGTATCCACAACACACCTGACACCATGTTACAATATCTATTCACTATGTGTTAAGAACTACACAACAAAAACTTGGAACAACTATGAATGAAAAACTTCATGAACTACCAACAGAGAGGAATAATCTTCTGATTGGCTGAAATCGTTCGAATTTTCGCCATGTTGATTTTATGCAAATTAGCTTTACACCCTTAGACTTCAATGGAGAAACTGCGACCGTAGGGTGCAGGGCTAATTTCCTTCGGGGCATTCACGCGGAACATCGCTCAGCGATATTCAAACTTCGAACTCGATCTGCACACGTTGGGGGAAAAATTTTTTTCTTCTGGTTTATCAATAAGTTACTCTGGTCTTAAGAAAACCATGTTTCAAATCAAGTATCATTTTCGGCCTAAGCATGTGCACTAGCTGTCGCTCTTTGGAATCACTGATGGTAATTTTTATTCAAGAAAAGACAGGCACAAGTGCTTCAGCTCTTCCATTCAAGCTTCATGGGCATGGGACAAGCAAGCAAGCAGCTTTGCAGCTGATGTGGTCCAGGACTGCACACGACAACAACTAGTGGACGTTTTATTTTAGCAGATCATCCTCTCATTGCAGCTTCTGCTGGCTGCTGGTGAAAAGGATGTCTCTAGTGATCTTTTCAAAGATTAACATGTACGATTGGGCATTTAGAAAGACAGTTAGAAATAGATTTAAATTTGTTAGGCCCCAAGTTTTTTCAGATTGTTTCCGCCGGCCGGAACAAGTTTTTTTCATTCCAGCCTTTTCTGTGCGAACAGTGAAGCTGAAAGGGTAGTGACACGGTAGTGAGCTAGATTCAGTTAATGCGTGCAGAAGATACCTGTTCGCACAGAAAAGCCGTGTCAGTAAAAACCTACCACCAACAGCTGATGCACAGTTACAGCACTTGAAAAGGTCCATTTGCCAAGGAGGGTTAGTGTGCAATTTTACTCAGTACACATCAATTAGATTTCATCATCCGTGTCTACCATAACTTTTTTGTCATATTGCTATTTCATTTTTTCCTTTTAATTTATTTCCCTCCTCTTTATCGGTAGGATGTAGGATGGGTTGCCTACCTTTCTTAGAGCCATCTGTTCCGCACAAACTTCCTTTGCTATCGTTGCTTAATTGATACTTTATATTCTGTTTAGTTTGATGTGGTATGGTTCAATGTGTAAACTTAGGACTTCGAACCAAACGATTAGGACTGAATTGCGGTGGAAAAACTATCGGTCCCAACTGGATGACAATTCCAGAAACTGCCAAGCCATGTCAAGAGCTGACAAAATTATGCTGCAAAGGTGACTGTACCAGACAGTGCAAATGCAAACGAAACTATCTGAGATGTACAGAGCTATGCAAGTGTTGTGGCAGTTGCAATAACCTACGATGACTATTTTTATCAACTTTTTGCTTCGCTAATTAATATATGTATATATTATCTTATATCAGGGGTGTTTAACTCATTTGTGTCCGGGGACCACAAAAGTCATGCTATGACGTCAGGCGGGCCGGATAGGCTGACGGGTTCCAAGAAGGTGCCACGGCTAGGTAATAGGAACTTTAAACTACGTATAACTCTTCGGATGCTTCCTATCTGGCACGCTAGACAATGGTGAAAACTGGGGAACCAGCTTTTCAATGCCACCAAGTGCAAGGCAAAAATTCTAGCTAGGTTTCAGTTTATTCAAAATTCTTCCAGGGGCCACATTGAAGGCATAGGAGGGCCGGATCCGGCCCTTGTACCGTATGTATGACACCCCTGTCTTATACCTTATATCAGTGGCTCGCTCCTAAAACTTATCAAAGACCTTTTCGATATTTTCAATCGTGCATACTAGTGCACCATTAAAAAAACTAGTTTTTAACAGTTTCAGGGGAGTTAGCTGTAGCATCGAAAATCGGTATATATGGTAGTATGAAATATTTCTGCATGATAAGGACTTGAAATACTCTATTTCTATTTGCAAGTATGCATTGTAATTCTTAAAACTCCTTCCAGCGAAGAAATTGCAGGAGTTGCAGGATACTTGTGCAAATATTTCCTAATGCGCACCCCCCTGATTATGAAATATTAAATCCCCCGTATCTTCTGAATGGTGCACTTTGAAGACATGGTTCCTTAGCAAACTTTAATTAGCATTAAAAGAGCTTCAGTTTGATATACTTTGATTAAGTTTTTGGTAAAAAAAGTTTCTGGCCTACCCTAAGATGACGTCATCGATGTGGGGCATGGGGGCAGTTTTGAGATGGGTTCTCATCGGATTTTTAACATTTGGGTCAAGGTCTACCACTGTGCCAAGTTTCATGCTGGTCTCACAATGTGCACAATTGTCTCGGATTTGCCCCTCACTACTAAGGGTGTAAAGCTAATTTGCATAAAATGAACATGGCGAAAATTCGAACGATTTCAACCAATCAGAAGATTATTCCGCTCTAAGACAGAGAGTGCTGTTTCAGTGCCTTATAGCCAGAATTTATGAGACCTCATGATAGTAAAAAAGTTTTTGCTGAAGTGGTTCACTCCGGTCAGAATGATATTAATGTAGATTACGGGAAAGTTTCAGGTGAACGTTACGTTGTAATGCCGATGGACACGCCATTCTAGCAAGCTTCCATTTTCTTGGTCTCTACTAGAACATAGGCCTTACACTTGGTTCTAATAACTATGCCTATTATCAAACTTTACATATATACCAAATCTTTAGATAATTCTTATCCGTATTCTACTGTACCTCCAACCTATTTCAATCGACATTTAGAATCTTCAAAATTAACTCACCAATAACTGCTTCATCAACTAATCCTTATCGCTCTAAACCGTAAAAACCAAGTTACCAAACATTCACTTCAAATGCTAGGCCTTGAAATGCTAGAACATCACGCTTTTACATTCAAAAATGCTTCATTCTTCTACCATTTGCTATGCCAATGGTAAACAATTATTGCCAATACTTTTGATAGCACTGCTTCAAAATCTTGCGAATTTTTGTCAGGGAAAAACGTCAATAGTGTTTCAGAGTTTGTTCTGCATCGAATCTTTTGCCGCCTAAATTATGATGGAAGAAGCCCATACAGCACAAAACATTTGTAGACTAGGCCCTTGGGTCCTGTTAGCTGCTATTTTCAGCAGGGTAGTGGAATACTTATGTGGTGCAAGTGTAGTATCTGTGCCAGGAAAACTGTTAAAATTCCGCAAATTGAAGCCTACGACTCCATACACAAGTTTGATCATATAGCGATTTCAGAAACAATGTTAAACTCAAAAGTAGGGATGATATAATTTCACGTAAACAGTTTAGGAATGAAATATATCGCACTGACCATCCAAGTGATACTTAAGGCCGTCCACCGAAGGCCGTAAATTGGCTATCCGGGTTCTTGATTAATCTTTGAATAGCAATAAACTAACCGAATAGTTAGACTTATAAACTTGTTTTGCTTTCGAATGGCTCAGCTGTTTGATTAGTTGGACTATTCGAATAATTTGACAGGTTGGACATATCGACTATTTGTACAATGTGACTAGTAGATTGGTTGAAATGCACAGTGATCAGCAACAGCTCGTTGGTTGTACTATGGGCCAAGTTCTTTTTCGAAGTATAGCCTACATGGTTTGAAGGAGTGCTTGGGTGTCTTAGTTATACTTGGGTTATTGCTGTAGTGAATCCAAATATAACTCCTAGCTATGCCTATAATAGAGGGGTAATCAAATTAATCAATTTCATCAATGACTGCAATCAAATTTTGGTAGTGCTTCAAATAGACTTATGAGAAATTTGGTACTACCGAACAAATTGCAGTGTCATGAAGAAATCAAGTTCTGTCTGGGAAATTTTTTGGGAGAGTTGATGATAAGCTAGTTAAATATAGGCTCTGTGTTGATACACTCAGCTACCATGGTAGGACTAGCTCAATGCGCTCACACTTTCAAAGTAAGTATTTTTTGTATTACGCGCAGAACTCAGTCACAGAATAGAGTTGGGCAGAAGGGTCACTCCGTTTAGTTCCGGCTGACAGTTTTTTTCGCGCATGCGTGAGCAAGGAGGTGAATGAAAGCGAGGTTAAGCAAGTGCCCTTCGGCAAAATTATTAGGCGTTTGACCGCAAGCCTAGGAGAAATTGTATCGTTTTTTGTGTTTTTCTTCGATTCTCAACGTTGAATTCTCGAAAATGTCGAAGAAAAGTGTAGCAGAGGCATCTGTACATGTTCAGAAAACTATGAAAACTAACTAACATCTTGTACGTGCACATCTCACACTTTGCAGGGTGGATTTTCGCCGGATGGTAACAATCCGGGCAGTTGAAATTGCATATAAACTATGTATCACTTTAAGTACTCATTGTGTACATCGAGAATATGTATAGGAACGATGGTTTCCTATCATTATGGCTTGTCCTGTGACTTCCCTCGTTGGTTTGTTGATGTTCATGGTGCTACAGTCTTATTTAACGTGCAGAAAACACGGAGGCAAAGAGAGGAGACACTGATGTTGAGTGTACTCAGACTCTACTCTGACTGAACTTTACATTACAAATAACATGGATATATACATAAGCAGAGAACAACCCAAAATAAACACGAGTTACGTAGAGGAAGGGTTAGTTGTTTGTTGAATGGAATCGTGTGGCGGTGATTGCGTAGAGAACAACAGGATAGGATTGACCAAGTGAGTGATGACAGAAGTGACGCACGGTGATGTCCCAGGTGTGTGATGTTGTGAATGCGAATGAATGAGCATTTGTCACCCCCCACGTGACAATGATGTCATGCCGCTTCTGATTGGTCAGATCATTTTGGAGGGCAAAACAATATCTCGGCGCAACTTCGACCATAGACTTAACTTGCTCAAAATCGCATTATTTTGAAAAATCAACTCATTAAAATGCACCCAAATCATATTCTGTCAGTTGACATACAATGCACTAGGATCTCGTTCGGTTTCCAACCCTGGGAGCTCTCTGCATTCGCAGTTTTATTGCAACTTGGAGCTGCCAAGCCAAGCTCATTTATCCTATATAAAAACAAGATTTGTTTAATGGCTGATCCTAGCTATACAGAAAATCAGTACGGGTCTGCTTCTGCGACCATTAACAAGTATCATATCGGCAGTCTCGAGCGTGTACCCCTTGTTTACAAGAGTCTGGTAGGCCTTTCTCAGCAAATCAATCAAATTTCATAAATTAACTTTATTCGCATTTCTCACATCAATTCTTATCATGATATTATGTAAATACAAGTTTCTGATCAATGAGAGACACTTACATCCAAAACATAGGGTTTTATAGCCACCCGAAAGCGATTTCTTCAGGACACGATCTTCCGTACAGCCTGATAAGAGGATTCCCTTAGCTACTTGAAGTCAGTCGATATTTCACTATCTCCGGCTATAGTTTGATAGAATAGGCGATAACTTGAATGATGGTAAACGTCTGAAGCGTAGTACGAGCTTTTTGTTTGTTTGAGAATTCTCTACGGCAATAAAATCTCCAGTTTCGCTAGTGCCCTCACTACTTGATTGTTCCTCGGTCTCCACTGCTAACTTTTGTTTTGCCCTCCAAAGCGATCTAACCAATCAGCGATGGGTATGATGTCATTGTCACGTGGGGGTGAAAAATGCTCATTAAAAGAAGCAAATCGGCATTGAGCAAGAAATGGCCTATGCTGCAATGTTTACTTATCACTACATATGCAACAAAATATGTGGAATTGCGTATGCAAGAGAAATTATAACGAAAAACACTGAACGGTTTGCGTACAATGTTTGGGTAGCAGGATAGGTCAATGAATCCAACAAAGAAGACATGAGGTGCCTTCTTCCCTCTGCTAGCCTTGGGGTTGTGCAATGGGCAAGCATAAACTACCTCTCAAGCCTCCCATGCCAGAGTAACGGTGAAGAGCAAAGACTAATGTCTTCGAAATGGAATCGAAGATTCAAAATCCGGTCTACAGCCGGTAATCAGTTTATCTAGCTGCACTGATGAGCCCTGATATTGGGTGAAGCTGGTAGTAAACACAAAATGCAAACACATACCTTTTCCTACAATGAGCAAAATAAGAACAGGGTTCCATCTTTGTACTGTTGAATTCTACGCTCTGTCGCAACAACATTCTCAAACTCAGACATTTCGATATGCCTTCTCAACAACCTCGCTCTCAAATCGAGTTTAAGAAGTTCAGCCGTATCCCCATAGGTCAATCGCTGAGAACTGGTGTCAGCAAAAAACATCAAAGGAACCGACACAGAGTGACCCTTCTGCCTAACTCTATTCTGTGACTCAGTCACAGGGGTAGTAGAATTTCAATCAAAAATCAACTGAAAGTAAACAGATGCAGCCGTCAATGGCAAGCTTCGCCAGCTTACAGAGAAAGAGTACTTGTGTTGGAACACTGAACTATTTAATCCTTTGTAAATATGCGTTTTGTTAGAGAAGTAGTGATGAAGTGTGAGGGAGTGACGGAAGTATATAGAGAGCGGAAGAGAGGAGAAAGGTAGAGATAGGATAGAAATGAACCAAAAGATTGGATAGAACTGAACCGAAAGACTGGATAGAGCTGAAGGAAGTAACAAATAGGAATTGATTAGTAACGAATAAAAGTAGACTATTATTGAAGACAGAGGTGATTTAGGAAGAGTGTTGTAAGATTTTGTTTGGCTGTATTTTGCTTGGCTGCTTGTTGCTTTGTTTTTAGCTGCGTTACTTTATTGATTTGGCATTTTCAATCGACACGTGCGTGATTTGAGTTTGAGTTGGTATTCTTGATTCCACTAAGTGCAAAAAGGTCCTGGAACTAGGGAGAGACTGAATATAATAAACATTTCACTTACAAATTCGATTCCGTATTTCCACGATTAAGCGCCCCCTCGAATAAACGCCCCCTTATGCTACCAAATATTGAAATAAACGCCCCCTTCGAATAAACGCCCCCCAACACAACAATTTTTTAAGCTGGTGTAGTGCATTGTGGTATCAACACCCGACAGAATAGCGAACTTTCCTTTGCAGAGTCTATACAAAAACTTAGAATAACATCAGTCAAAGCAAACTTTGTTTTCAAATTCTTTTACAATTATGTCCATATGTTGGCACATTTCTTTTGTGCTTATCAGCTCTTTGTGTAAAACCAGGGCGACTCTCAGTTTCTGCGTTGTTGCTCGATAAAGGCAAGGCACAACTAGACCATTTTCTCTTTTTCTAGACCCAGTGACAGAAGCTGTGATCTTGTTTGTCTTATCATTGTTCAAAAAGGAACACTTCCACAATTCCTTTGGAATGTGTCCAAAAAGGATAGTTTCTGAATTTGTCTTTTCAATGCTCACTTTGAATGCACGAAGAGCATTAGTATCATGTAAATGTGCTTCTTCTCTATTGTCAGGACTGCATGTCAGGACTTCCCCAAGAAACGGTTTCCAATATTGCTTGTAAACATGGTTGCCCCTAACAACACTTTCAAAACAAATTTCATAAGCAACTTTCCATTTCGGTACACCTTCAATTCTTGCCATTATTCCCAAAAAAGCTAGTACCGCGCGAGCAAAACAGAAATTGGTGAATTATAATTAAACGAGCAAAGAGATTGAAAGCATTCAAAATTGACACATGTTCAGATGTATTAACTGATGTGTCAAGTGTCATCTCATTGAAGTTTGCGGGTGCAAAAGTTGCATTTGAATAACATTTTGGCAAAAGTATCCTGTTGTGTCGAAGGTGCGGTCTAGCAAAGATTCTTCTACGCCCAGGTGTGAAGAATGTTGATAAACTATGTATAAGGACTCATATCCGTCTTGTCATAATGATAATCAATGTGGCAACTGTGGACATCACCGCAACTATTTCTTGACCATTAACTCTGCCTGATCAATATTAGCCAGCATAATTTTATTCAAAGGTTGGTCAACAGACCAGCAAAAGTTCTTCGATAAGCTGACTACCTGCCGAACGTAATCATTGAGCCCTGAAGTTTTCTTGAAGAGTTTTAAAAATGTCGTCTGAAGTTACTCTTAGCAGCTCAAAAAAGAAAAGCTACAACATTCAGTTCAAGCTAGATGCAATAAATAATGCAGAAACTCATGGTAACCACGGTACTGCCAAAAAATTTGGAGTTGCCGTAAAACGGATCCGCCAATGGCGGAAACAAAAAGAAGAACTTGAGAAGACGAAAGAGAAGTCACAAGGCAGCAAAAGAATGAGACTTGACGGTGGAGGCAGGAAACCCTCTTTGGCGGAATTAGAAGAAGATTTAATGGAGTGGGTTTTGAAGAGAAGAAAAAAAAGAGAAGAAGCGAAAGACTATATGTCTCGAGAGCTTTAATAATGAGGAAAGCCCAATCTATTAAGGAAGCTGATGATACTTCGGTTGAAAGTGAATTTAAGGCAAGGAAAGGTTGGCTCGAGAATTTCATGAAGCGCAATGGCCTTAGCTTACGAAGAAGAACTACACAAGCAAAAAAAAACCCAAGCTTTCTCATCGACAAACTGGTGGCTTATAATTTGCAGACAGAAAGGCTGTTTCGTACAAATCTGTATTCACCATGTAACATGATTGCCATGGATGAAACAGCTGTTTGGGGTGACATGCTGTCAGATACGACTGTTGATCGTATTGGTGTGAAAACGGTCAATTTGAAAACAACTGGACACGAAAAGCTACGAGTTGCCGTATGTCTGGCGGAAAAAAGGCGACGGAAGCAAGCTAGCACCGATGGTCGTTTTCAAAGGTGCTGTACGGGAGACCAAAGCACTCAATGAATAATTCAGAGGTAGGTGCTTTGTCGTGTCTTCCTCAAATGCATGGATGAACGAACACCTTACAGGAGAATGGGTGGATCAAGTTCTGGGCAAGATATCATTTGGCAGAAGATTGCTTGCGTGGGACTCTTTCAGTGGGCATCTTCGTTTCAAAGTTGCGGGCTGTGTCTTCCAATTGATGGTTCTGAAGACCATAAAACACATTGCTTCAAGAATCGTCAGCCATGCAATGCAGGAGCAGAAAGACTAAAAGCTATGTCTACTATCATGGATGATCAACGCGAAGATCCATTTTAAATTCGACAGACTCTGACATAGAAGAGGCAACACCAGACATTGTCATATTAGAAGGGGATTATGAAAATGATGACTTGATCGAGATCGAGTGTATTTTTTTAAATTAAACTCTTGGTAAAGTAATATATGTTTGAGATTGCTTGTTTAAAATTGTGGAAAATTTAGTTTGAACCTTTTTATTCTTTTTCTACTTTTTAATACTTTCTAATAAACGCCCCCTTCGAATAATGGCCCCCTCGATTAGGAGCCCCCCAAAAGTACCAGAATTAATAAACGCCCCGGGACGTTTAATCTAGGAAATACGGTATAGTACTCTTGCCTGGGCAGAAGTAACTATATCACTTATCACGAAGATGGTTGCTGTTGATATGATGCCAGTGAACAGAGTAGACGGTAAGAAACTTCGAAAAGTCATGGATTTCTTGGAACCCGAAAACAACATATCCTCCCATCCAACAATCGTGTGACGCACATATAAAATGTACAAAGCAGGCAGCCATGGAAGACCTGAGTGATGTGACTGAGATTGGCAAATTTCCTGAAAGGTAGCACTTAGGGGGAAGAAATAAATGGAGGGTTGAGAAAGTAGAGGTCGTGAGCTACTTCAACACTTGCTTTCATATGCTAATAATAGATCAAAATAAGATAATAGAGAATAGTGTTGAATTGACTGAATAAATTTCAGAAGATACTCAATATCATGCATCAAATCCTTAAAAATAGTAATTGGAAGAGTTGGAATACGAGTGTGTGTGAGTGTGTGCGTGTGCGTGTGCGTGTGTGTGTTTGTGTGTGTGTGGGGGGGGGGGAGGTGGCTGGAAAACATTTGAAAAAACTATTGGGGTTGGGAAGATTATTTGGTACTCAAAAATATATATACTATATACATTTGAAATAATCAGACCTCGGTTTGCAGTAAATAGTTCGCAAAGAATGCATTTACAGTCATTTGTTGATACCAATACAAGATTTACCAATTAAAGAGAAAAACAGTTAACTAATTAAGTTCATCTTACCCGTAGCAAGAAAACGCAGAGTGAGTGATAGCCTTTCCCACGCCTTGATGGAATTCCGCATAACAGTACCTGTATTGGGAGTATATGGCTCAACCAACCGTAAAAGCTCTTCAAAATCCTCTCTGTTAACGCGATGGAACTAGCGGAATTTCATGGGAGCTTCAGCATATAGCTCTTTAACCAAATTTGCAAGGACCCTTTTTATTGGTCGCCTATGCATCCATGATTGCACCTACACCCTCTTTCTTGATACCTGATTTCTGCTTCGTTGACGTCTTAGGAGAAGAATCAGGCACAGTGCCTCTTCGTCCAGTTTAACATCTGAATCGTCCTGGTAGGCTGCCATCTTTTAATATTTTTCAATTTCGCGCCACTATTTCTACGCATGCTCTCTTGCGAAAAACCCTTAAGCAAAATGCTTCAGTTCGGCGCACACAAGAAGCAAAGTGACACGAATGACAAAAATTATCAATCATGTTTGATATCCTGATATTGGTCGAGAGCGATCAGAATCCTGTAGGAGTTTCACCGCACACGGGAGCAAAATGCTTAAGCAAAGTGCCACGAATGACACTTTGCTGAAGCATTTTGCTCTCGTGTGCGCCTAGCTTAAGGAAAATGATTTTGTTAAGGGGTTCCACTGCTTTCACTTCATTGCTCCAATGATTCTTTGTAAAAGTGATGTTTAAGTCAGTTCCACCATCTTCAACCAAAAGGGATGTATCATTAGCTGTAATAATGCCTTTTGCCACAGCTGTAATGACAACAGAAGATACAGGTGCACCTCTTAGTCGTAAGGATGATACAACGTCGATCGTCTTTAGGGGCGGACCCAGGAAAAAATCTGATTATAACTTGTGTCTAGAAGAGGGTGTGGTCAAAATTTGACTGGGTGTAGTCATTAACTTAAAATCTTATAATTAATTGAAGAAAAACAAATCTTTGCACCCACATCCAAAGTTCGAGGTACATAGGGTACCCCTTTTCTCCCAAGGTCTATTTTATGAAATACTGCAATTTGAAGTGGCATAAAAGACCACTGACATCCATGATGGAGAAATTATCTTTAATATATTTTATATTCTAAAAATCCCAAAAATCCTGCCATATATATACATATTTAACCCTGGTCCTGAATAGACATCTAGTTTTTTAACCAAGAGTACATTGAAAAGTATTGCTGACCGTAAACTATCCTTCGTTTAATCTTAGGCCATAGCTCATCACTTTAGAAAATCATGTCGTTAACAAATTAGAGTTCCTCAGAAAAGGCATGCATGATATATGAAAACTTATACCTGGCCTGTTGTTTATACTGCAGAGTTTTCAAGTTTGAATAAGTGAAAGTGATATTTGCTTTATCCAAACTGGAGCTTTCCTGCTACTTTTCAAGCTCTCTTTCACCTGGGGCTCAACACGCAATTAAGCAATTGTCACAGTATTTCGCTCAAGTTTAAGAGTACAGCGCTTGTATCTATAGCACAGAATATTATGTGCCTGGATGGAGATGAACGGTAGTGGCCAAACAGGAACTACTGTTACATTCCTCTTGTCTGAGTTTGAAAGAACTCCCGTCAGAGTCGAGCACTAGTGGAACTTCTTATCATTGGATTATGCCAACTATTCAATAATCCACTAGTGCTCCCGCCAAAAGTGAGCACTAGTGTCAATCAAGTTTTCAAAGCCCACCAGTGTTGCTGCCAGACTTCAGCACTAGTGTCAATCATTTTTTCAAAATCCACTAGTGCTCTCGTTAATCATGTCTTCAAAAATGACGATGAGTTTGGATGAAAATCAAGGTATTTTGCGGACCCAGTAGTCATCATTAGTGCTCGGAAGAATGGCATAGCTTCATGCGGAATGTGAAATCCATTCCGTCGAACAGACTTAAGTATTGCATCACCTAATAGACTAGGAAGTTGCCTCGAAGAAAATCAAGAAATCTTACTAGTGCTGTGTTCACGCGTGTTCACGCGCATATTTGCCAATTTCAGCCCTTTCACCGGGTTTCCACTGCAAATACTTTACCCGCTTCTTAGAGGGTATTTCAAGTTGTTTCTTTACGTCTTCGACTTCCCTCGATGTAACTGCTCTAGATGAATCAGCCTGGTTACACTCGTGATGCTGTACTTTTGCTTTAAAACAGTAAAGTAAGTTTGACATTTCTTCAACTCAGAATCAACTAGAACTCCAGGACTCTAAAGTCTTGAACAAGTCAACTAAATATCTAAAACTGTTTTGCAGCTATTTTGGACGGTTTTGTGTTCAAGGGCACAAAGGCAAAGACAAAACACATGGTCTTGTAACGGAAAAAGAGATGAGGTGTCACTTCGTATTGCACTTAATGGCGGAATTCGCACTTTTACAAACAAGAGATAATGACGGACTAGCCGTATACGTAGCCCATCTGAGAACTTAACATGAAAACAGGTTGAAAGTCAAAGTTTTAGCTAGACAGTAAAGTAATCTGACATTTTCTCTCTATAATTTTTGAGAAATGGAAATAATTTTTCAAGCTGAAATCGCAAGTAAGGGTTGGCACGTGTATGGAAAGTCAGTGTGGAAGAACTCTAAAAAGACTGATAAACTTACTGCGGAAAAAGAAACTGATAAAGTTGCATTGGAGCACTACCCTTACTCAGTGGCCTGGAAGATGAAAAGAGCGGACAGGCTTGTGGCAGTCAATGTTGGTCATGTTTCTCAGCAAATATCCAGAGCAGTGTGGTTTTTCTTAGAGAGAGAAGGATCCTTACCAGGAAAAAAAGTGGCTGAAGAAAGATACAGACCATCTCCAATAGCAAAAGGTGGTCTGGAAATTCTACTGCCCCTACATTTTAAAATGTGTGATGACAAATACACATACCTCGAACGGATGAAAGAGATAGTACCATTGAACTATATAAAGGCAGATGTAGATTCCTTTGAAATTTGGGACATAAGGCAGCTAGAACTATTTTTATCAAACGATGATGACAACAGTAGTTCAAGAACCGACCATGATGATGACGATGACGATGATGATGATGATGATGATGATGATGATGATGACGATGATGATGATGATGATGATGATGATGATGATGATGATGATGATGATGATGATGATGATGATGATGATGGCCCACCCATGGTTGGAGACCTCCTCGTGGTGGTGGGCGGGCACAATGAGGCACTGCCCTTAAGTTGATAGCGAGTCATTTGCAAAGATTCAGACTTGGGGCAGTTGTTGATGATCTGTGGCAAACTGTCCAACCAGGCCCCAGCGGTGAACAACAGGCTCAGCAGATCAGACTGCAGTTCTGCCAAGTAACTGTTGGGGTAACAGAGTGGAATGAGTGTAGCCGACTCAGTCACCTCTTTTAAACACTTGATAGACGGTCCACTGACCCCACGGTCAGTCTCAGGCCCCGTGAGGGGCATAATGAGATGAAGAAGAAGAAGAAGAAGAAGAAGAAGAAGATGATGGTGATGATGAAGATGATGATGATGATGATGATGAAGATGATGATGATGATGATGAAGATGATGATGATGATGAAGATGATGATGATGATGAAGATGATGATGATGATGAAGATGATGATGAAGATGATGATGATGATGCTAGCCCATGGTTGGAGACCTCCTCGTGGTGGCAAGCGGGTACAGAGAGACTCTGCCCCTAAGTTGATAGTGATTCATTTCGCAAAGATTCAGAATTGGGGCAGATGTTGACGACCTGTGGCAAACTGTCCAACCAGGCCCCTTCAGTGAAAGTCAGGCACAGCAGCTTCAGGCTGCAGTTCTGATAAGTAAATGTTGGGGTAACAGAGTGGATTGAGTGTAGCCGACTCAATCACCTCTTCTAAACAATTTGAAGGCGACACTGAACTCAGGGTCAGCCTAGGCCCCGTAAGGGGCGTACAGGAAAAGACAGACAGACAGACAGACAGACAGATGATGACGATGATGATGATGATGATGATGATGATGATGATGATGATGATGATGATGATGATGATGATGATGATGATGATGATGATGATGATGATGATGAAGATGATTATGATGATGATGATGATGATGATGAAGATGATTATAATGATGATAATGATGATGATGATGATGATGATGATGATGATGATGATGATGATGGTGATGAAGATGATGATGATGATGAAGATGATTATAATGATGATGATGATGATGATGAAGATGATGATGAAGATGATGATGATGTTGAAAACGAGGATGATTATACGGATCATGCACACGAGAATAACGCTGTAATTTGCATCGATTAAAAGGATGCATGAATTTGATCTCTGACCTCATATTATAGTTTTTCTATGCGAATTCTCAAAATTCTTAAAAGCAAAAAATTTCTTCGTGACAAAATTTCGTCTCATTTGAAATTTCGTCGAAGTAATTTTCGTCAAGATATTTCTGCGAAATTTTGTCACTATGAAAGTTTTTGTAGTTAATGTACTAGGCTATTTAGGTAGGTAGAAAAAGCATTTCAGTATGCTAAAGAATCTATCCGCCTTTTTTTGCTATTGTGTCACTAATGTTCCTAAAATAAATATTGTACCGTGCACACATTGCATGCAAATTTCGTATTGAATATAATTTCCAAGAGTAACTAGTAGCAACAAGCCCAGCCACCTCTATACTCCAAACAAAAGAAATCTATGATTCTTTCTAAGACAACAAGCTACGTTTTCACAATCCCAGAGAGTTATTCCATTTATAGTGCATCCTATATTCTCCGCTTTTAAACAACAGCTTTGAGAAATACAAAATGCCTAATGATACTTTTTCACAAGTGCAATATGTGGTTTATAAGCACATCCCGGATACAATAGAAGCATGCAAAAGAGATTTAGAAGTGACATAAGCATACCAGATATAATTGGACAATGACCTTGTTCTATAGATTTTGTTTGAGCAATGAGATAAAATAAATGAGCAAGTGTGCGATTGGCTGGCACTGTCTATGCTAAACAGGAATTATAAAGAGGAACAAACATCGCTGCAAAGTTTCGTTTGTTGGACAAGACTTTGAAGGTATGCAAACTTTTATCATTACTAACAACTGCCTGTATTTTAGAGCCTACTACTTAGTGGCCTTTAAAACTTAAAATATTTGCTCGTTATGGCTTTGATGAATCGGTATGAATCACCGCTTATCAGCTGCTACACTATTGCACTATTTATATTGCAAAATGAGAAATACTATGTCTCTTATGAATGAATGATTAAAAGTGATAGAAATAAACACACAAGAATAATGTGAGTGATTTTTAACTGATGCAATGTGCACCTTGACAAAATCTCTGCTCTATAGACGAGGAAGTACTCAAAATGGCAAAGCGCATCCTTGAAGAAGTATTGCACCCTTATCAAATCTGCAAACACTGCAAATATGCATTTCTCAAATATCGACCGAAGTAGAATATCAATTTAATTGTGCTTCTCAATCTCTCGATTTCAGTCAGACTATCTCGATTTCTATCTTCGTTTCCATAAAGACCGCCAGGCAATTCTGTCTCAGAATCTTGTTGGAGGCAGTTACAATTGCTGCATGTGCACTTTAGGTTGCCATTTTTAATTCAACGTTGTATTGGCACAGGAGATGCCTAAATAAAGCCGACATTCAGCCAGTCATAGACCTACCAACGATTTCTATTTTGTAACTGATTGCTTGTGGCAATAGTCATTTGCGAGTTCTGCCAATTTGTCGGAATAGATTCCATCCGAGTTCCAAGTTGAAATTCTATGGTCTATTCCTGAGCAGCTCCAATGCCCAAGAATTTTATTTCTGAGTTCTGTGAGTTCTAAAGGTATTATCAACTGCAGTTTGGAGAGCGGAACATGTTTTACAGTGAGTGGGTGAGAAAACAAGAATGAATTGAGAAACAAAATCTCACTGTGTTAGGGGCAGCAAGGAACAAGGTCTGGATTAACCACTGGTAAGCATGCTCGAATTGAAACACACCTGAGCTGAAAACAATTAAATCTGTTTTACGGGATTTTTTTGCCCTTTTATTAAGTAATGTCAGGGAAAGGCCAATAGAGCCTATAACAAAGCCCTGGCACAGGAAGAAAGAGAAAGGAAAGTTAATTAGATAGGGAGATGAGATCAAATTTTTTTATGTCAGATTTGAAGCAAGATAAGTTGTAGGATTCAGGAAAGGAAGTGGAAGGTAAGGTGTTCCAAAGTTGACAGGCTCTTGGAATGACAGAAGATGTGTGGGAAAGAGTTCATGGATTAGGTAGTATGACTTGGAAAGGGTGTGACTGAGTAGAGCTTCTGGTGGGTCGAACATTAGCTACTCTTCCTTCTTCGAAAAGAAGGACATTCAACTGTTCATTCTATCATGCTATGGGGATAAACAAGAAATCACATGACTTTGATCCCCTTAGGACCACTGTCGATAAATAACAAAGGGATCCGATGTGCCGAATTCCTCGATTTAAATGCAAGCAACGGGGTCTGACTCCTTGATTTTAACGTAAGAAATGAAATCAAATTCCTAGATTTTAATGCAAGCAACGGGATAAAATTCCTTCGTTTTAATGTAAGCAATGGGATACAGTTCCTTGCGTTTAATGCAAGCAATGGGATAGAATTACTTGATTTTAATGCAAGCAACGGGGTTTAATTCCCTGATTTTAATGTAAGCAACGGGATAAAATTTCTTCATAATAATGTAAGAAACGAGATAGAATTACTTGATTTTAATGTAAGCAACGGGGTCTAATTCCCTGATTTTAATATAAGCAACGAGATAGAATTCCTTGATTTTAATGTAAGCAACGGGATCAAATACTCCCTATTGAATACAACTAATCGTATTTTATATTCCCTAGTAGCATTTGAATAATAGTCTATGTTCTAATCCCTTGAAGCAGTCCAAAGCATCAAGCCGAATTCATTTGAGAATAATGATCTCTTTAAATCAAACGAACAGTTTCTCAACAGGACTTCTAAGCAGATTACTTTCCAATATATCATATTGGAATTATAGAGGGAAAATTCTGTTTCGGAAAGGGTGCAATGAACATTGGAAATATGGCTGGCAATTTCAAAATAGTCATTATCTATACTCAAAGCAATATGATCCTAGAACATCTTAAGTAATACTTTGCTTTTGGGGAGAGGGGGATATGGGGTTCATTTCCAACAAAAGTGAGCAAATTAACCATTTCATGTCTGGTATGCTATCCCCATTACTTTCAGGATTCCGACAGGGATATAGCACACAGCATGCTCTATTTCGAGTAGTAGAGAGATGGAAAAAACATCTAGATATGAAGGGTATAGTGGGAACAATCCTGATGGACTTATCTAAGGCTTACGATTGCATACCCCACGATGTATTGATAGCGAAATTAGAATCATATGGATTCAAGAGAAAAGCTCTATGACTAATTTATAGCTACCTGTCAAATCGAATCCAAAGAGTCAAAATTGGATCCACCTATAGCTCACCAAAATACACATATATTGGTGCACCACAGGGCTCTATCCTTGGCCCTTTACTTTTCAACGTTTTTATAAACGACCTATTTTATAGAGACCTGGAGTGGGAAATACGTAACTTTGCAGATGACACAACTATTTACTCGTGTGACTCAAATATAGACTCAGTTATTGTTAAATTAGAGAGAGATCTACAAGAAGTATTGGAATGATAGATTGCTAATGGCATGAGCGCCAATCCATCAAAATTCCAAATAATGTTCTTAGGACTTAAAAGAAAAAATAAACTATGCCTTCACATCAATGGACAACTGATTGCACAAAGCGAACATGTGCAACTCCTGGGCCCTTAAGTTTGACACCCTTGTACATGGAATATATAAGAAGGCCAACCAAACATTACATGCATTTGGTAGATTAAGACCATATTTAGGAAATTATAAGTTAAAGTTACTACTAAGCGCAGTCATATTATCGAACTTTTCTTATTGCCTGCTGATCTGGCTATTTTATAGCAAAACTGCCAATAATGAAATTAATAGAACTCACAAGCGTGCATTGAGGATTCTATATAGAGACTATAAATCAACATTTGAGGAACTTCTTGAAAGGGATAATACAAAGAAGACAACACATACTAAGAACCTACAAAAATTGATGGTTGAAGTGTATAAATCGTTTAATCACCTAATCCCAGAGTATATATGGGAATTTGTCGTAAAAAAAGATGTTCAATATAATCTCCGCACAAAGGAATTATGCAAACTTCCTTCAATAAATTCCCAACGGTATGCACTTGACTCCCTATCCGTTAGAGGGAGTCGGCTATGGAATACCATTGATGATGAGATAAAATTGTCACCTTCCCTTGAAATATTTAAAAAGAAAATATGTAGCTGGGATGGCATGAACTGTGCATGTTTTATTTGCTATTAATTTAGTTTTTTTCTCTTAATTAAATAGTTGGTATTAAGTAGTTTTATAAGCTATATATGTAACCAACTTTAAATAAGTTTTGTGATATTCGCGATATGATATAGTGGATTCAATGATACATATATACTGGCAGTATATGACAAGAGTATCATTGCAAATTTGACAAAGAAGAGATAATAATTGCTAATCATGGATTCTCCCCTTGGCAATGTCCTAATGTCACGAAACATATACAGGTACAATTCATGCAAATTTTTTCTAAACTTTAGTATACTTCAAGGCTCAAGGCTAGTATATTCTGTTGAAGTCCCGCTGTCTGTAGTTTAAACAGCCCCACCCTTACAATTTGTTAGCAGAGGGTAGTTTCCTCCATTACTGACACCCGTGTATCGCCCTTCGGTTACAAAATTGAGATGGAGATTTATGCTGAGAGACTTTAACATACTTACCCTAAAAATTAGCTTAAAACGACGAAAATCTGAAAGGCAGTAGCAAAGAAGAGAGTTCAGGGTGGAGTAACTGCAGTCACTACTGGAAAGCAAGCTGTACAAATGTTCTCAAGAAAGACTTGGAGATGTAGTTACATTTTTGAAAATGGGAGTGATGCCCGGCGAATCAAGAATAAAAAAGGTCAAGCTAGAGCAGCTGGAGAAGATACTGAATCTTTTTGGTTAAGCTTGAGGAGAACAATCGTTGAGGATAAACCGCCATTTGATAGCGAGGAAGAATAAGGAAATTCCGAAGGGCTACTGAAGACAGCCAAAGAAAAATTTGAAAGCATGCAGAAAGCTTTTCAAGAAATGCTGGAGACCCAGAAAAAGAAGATAGATGAAGCTGAAAGTAAGTTTTTAAGCCTCAGCACTTCAAAATTAGCAGATAAACCAGCAACAAAAACAGGGGCTGGAACTACATTAGCCCACCAAAACATAATCAGAATTAAAGATTTTAAAATTTCTGGGACCATCACAGACGAAAAGAATAGACTGCCTTTCTCCAGTCTAAATAAGCAAATTGAAATTGTCCTTCAAAGAGGGTATTCTGAAGCAGATATTGTTGATGGAGTTATTAATTCAATTGCTCAAAATTTGCATTTACGATCCTAATTGGAGAATATTTCATCACTTTCTTTGTCTCAGTTAAGAGTCATATTAAGAAGTCATTACTGCGAAAAGTCTGCTAGTGAAGCGTACAAAGAACTAGCTAGCTGCACACAGGAAAGCAATGAAACTCCTCTTAACTTTTGAAGAGAGCTCTAAAATTAAGACAGCAAGTTCTTTCTTCCAGCCAAGAACCAGGTTCCCCTATTCAATACGATCAAAGTTTGCTCTACAAGAAAACCAAAGTAATTTAAAGTCTCAAGACAAACAATCATTAAGGCAAAAGTCCTGTGGAAGAAAACCAGCCAGGGTTCCCCCTGCGTGCGAAAATCACGTCAGTAAAGCATTACAGGATAGCTGTGATCACTGTTTTATTTGTGGTTCGGGTAATCACTTTGTGAGAGGTTATAAAATCGCAATCAGCAGGGAAACCGGGAGCGGCTTCACCGGAGGAACGCTGTGTACCCGCGTCGAAAAAGTCCCAACCGTTAAGACAGTGTAACTTTTGTACATCTACGAGTAATGTTAGCCTTTGCTGTAGTAAATGCAACGTATCTTATTACTGTAGCGCGACATGCCAAAATAAACATTGGGCAGAGCATAAACCAATATGCAGCGCACTACATGCATTAAATGAAAGCAACTGGATGTACTATCATGACGAAATAAGTACTTGTTGCCACCTAACCCCCAAAGAACAAATGAAAATTTCGCGAATCATTGGAAGTAAATGCATGATAAACTGCAAACTAAATGGCAAGGAAACCATCGCATTATGGGACACCGGTTCTCAGATATCAATAATTTCTAGTGACTTTTTGAAGCGGCATTTTCCTTGTATGCAGTCTCAATCGTTGGAAGAAATACTTGGAACTAGTCTAGAACTTCGTGCGGTGAATAATTCACCAATTCCGTACAGTGGTTTCGTTGAATTAGGCTTTGAATTAATAGCCCCACATGAAAGTGACAACTCACTTCGTTTGAACGTTCCATTTTTGATTTTGGACTGTACAGGCCAGTTTCCACTTAGTCGCTTTGGCCGTGCGAATGGGCGACTGGCCTCCCTCGGCGATATGCTCGCGCGAACACGGACAGCAGCAGCGACTCTATTAAGAAAGGGCCTAGGGTGATAGCAATACCAACATGCTGTTTATTTTATCATATCAATGTTGGCTGCTCATGTATGAGAAGAGAAAAGAGACTAAATAAGTCGAAGCAAACGATATGCTGATATATGAGGATAAATGTTGAATAGTGATGAACAAGCAACGACGCTACTTGAGGAATCAGCAAAACAGCAATGTGAAAGATTGTTACATGAAACGATTGAAGTTCTTTGAACAACACACTTTTGAGGTACACAGTAGCAAAGCCTTGTATATTATTACGTCATACTCTTGATTCTATAGAGTTGTAGCTTTACTTCCCTGTTTGGTCGTTTTATTCGAACAGTAGAGTTTCTTCTTGAAGAGCATAGTATTTTATCGAATATCCTTCAAACGAGTTATAGTCACAATTGGCGGATCTAATTGCACCTAACTAAGTAAGTAGAGGTGACAGCTAATTGTACCTAACTAAGTAAGTAGAGGTGAGAGCTAATTGTACCTAACTAGACAGTCATTTAAAAGTAGATAACTATGGTTTTCAGAAATATACTCAATCATGAAGTGTAAAATAAATTACGAGTTCACTGTGAGTCAAGTATTATCATCAGACCGGGCATGACACAAGCCATCCATCGCTACAAGAAGCAAACCTGGATGATTTACTAACTGTGAATATTCTACTGTACGTCCAGATACCACGAGAATTCGCTCAGTAGTTCAACTCAGTTGAACTACTGAGCGAACGGAAAACCATTCGCAGCGAAAAGGACTCATGCCCACTACGCATGCTTAAAGGCCAGTTTCCACTTAGTCGCTTTGGTCGCGCGAATGAGCGAATGCATCCCCAATGACAGGTATGGGCGATTGCAGCGAATAAGAGCAGCGACTCGTCGAATGATAAATTTTGGCGGTAATAATAACACACTAAACAAAACATGGCGCTCACAAGAAGGCAATTGCTACTTATTTTATTATTACGAAGGCGTTTTCGTAGAACAAATGTTAAGCGAAAGAGATTTTGGATACGAAAGATATATTCTGAACGAATTACTTATCGAGTAATCATGAAATTCTGCACTTCAAAATTATTTCCTGACGATTCATGTTTCAAATCAAACCATACATAGGAAATACACAATAGGATGTAGCAATACTACGAGAAAAAGTAGTTTACGGGTTGAAGGTAAAAATGAGCGAAGGAAGTACCCTAAAGTGTCTATTGTTTGTGCAATTCATCTCACCATATAAGCTCGGGGTTGTCCCAACATACTCAAATATCAAAACTAACTGCACGATATCAAGAAACTCCCCACTTCACTGCCTTGCTATTGTTTGAAGTGCCAAGACACTGCGCGAATTCGCTCAGTAGTTCAACTGAGTTGAACTACTGAGCGAACGGGAGATCATTCGCAGCGAAATTAATTCTTGTTCATTGCGCATGCTCAGAGGGCCATTCGCTCATTCGCGCGACCAAAGCGACTAAGTGGAAACTGGCCTTCACTGGGGGGTGCATTCGCTCATTCGCGCGACCAAAGCGACTAAGTGGAAACTGGCCTTGAAAGCGACCAGGTGGAAACTAGCCTTACTATTGCTAATCCAATAATAGGTTACAACGTAATTGAGGAAATTATAAGTTCTACACAGTTGAACAGAGACAATTTAATCCGAGCATTTCAAGTTGCATTTGAACAAACAAGGGAAACGACTGAAGCTTTGGTAAACGAAATTCAAACTATAAAAGAATAGGAGTTAGCCACTATAAGATCTCCGAATTCCCAGATAACATTCCAGCCACCAGAAGTAACTAACATAGTTTGCCGGGGAAAAGCTGAGATTTTAAGCAACAACACCAAAGTAATATTTCTTCCGGATGAAAGGAAACCTTGGCCCGCCAGGACTAGAGATCGAGGAAAGTCTTTTCTCGTTACAGAGGGGACGGTCGTTTAAACTTAAAGTTGCAGTACATAACTCTACTGCCCATCCAATTACTCTTAGTAGACGTACACCATTAGGTCGCGTTGAACTAATTTAGTCAGTGACTCCTTTTGATGTACACCGTAAGTCGGAGCCTCGTTATCATAACGAATCGAAAAGGCAATCTCGTTCTGATGTGAATACCAAACTTCATGTAAATCACGTTTCTATGAATTCTTAAGAGGGAATCAGTGATTTTTTTTGACCAATTCGATCTTAGTACATTAAACATGGATCAAAAACAAAAAGCTAAAATTATGCTTGTCGAAGAAGCTGATTTCCTTGCTAAAGATGACGGAGATATCGGATGTGCAGAAGGACTACAAATGCCTAATAATCTTATGGACAAACACTACATCACGAACACTTACACCAGCTGAAAAACACTACACCACTTACACTCTGGTATATTAGAATTCGTGGCTTTAAAGTGGGCTATATGCGACGAATTTAGGGATTTATTGTACTACGCGCCATCATTCTGTGTCTATACAGACAATAACCCATTAACTTATGTTATGAAATCTGCGAAATTAAATGCGACAGGACACCATTGGGTAGCTGAATTATCGAACTTTAACTTTACTATTAAATATAGACCTGGTAATGAAAATATTGATGCCGATTTCTTGTCTCGCTCGCCTTTACATTTCGGAGATTACCTGAAAACGTGTACTAAATCAGTTCCCCAAGATGTATTCCAAGTAACAGCTTCAGCCGCGACTAGTCAATACAATAATGAAACCGTATAGGTTTCAGCATTATCAACTAATGAGTAGAATTTTGTAAAGCAGGACAGTGAAAAGACACACCAAGTTTCTGAAGGTCGTTTAGATTTAGATGATGTATTGCAAGCGCGGCGCCAAGATCATTGCATATCAAAAGTACTGTACTGTAAAGAGAAGGGAGAAAAGCCACGTAGAACCAGGCATAATCAGGAAAGACGTGGAGTGAAGATTTTGTTACGCGAATGGGATAAGTTGTATATCAGCAAAGAGGGTACATTACGCCGAAAAACTGGTGAATATGACCAATTAGTACTACCAGAAAAGTATAGGTCCCTGGTTTATAGGGAGTTGCACGATGAAATGGGTCACGATGGAAGCGAAAAGGGTATTTCAGCTAGAAACGCAACGGTTTTATTGGCTAAATATGCGTGACGATATTGAAAATATACTTCAAGGAGATGCCCATGCCGCAAACAGCGCAAACCGATAACTACTCCAAAAGCACCTTTAAAACCTATTATTACCACGCAACCATTCGAGCTCATATCAATCGATTTTGTCCAACTAGAAAGAAGTATCTGAGGTTTTGAATATATGCTGGTGGTCATGGACGATTCTACGCGCTACGCTCAGGCATATGCTACAAAGAATAAAGCAGCTCATACTGTTGCAAAAAGCTATACAACGAGTTTATTCTACGTTTCGGGCACCCAATGCGATTCCACGACGACCAGGGAGCGGAATTCGAAAACCAACTGCTGACAAGTCTTGAAAACATCTGTGGGATTCGTCATTCCCGCACAACCCCTTATCGTCCTCAAGGCAATGGACAGGTTGAATGCGTCAATCAGACCTTACTATCGATGTTACGTAGATTGCCTGAAGAAAAAAAGTCGCGTTGGAAAGATTCCTTAAATAAGGTGGTTCACGCATATAATTGTTCCCGACATTCAACTACTGGTTTCTCACCCTTTTACTTACTATTCGGTCGGTTACCAAGACTGCCCATTGACGTGATATTTAATTCCAAACCAGCACTTTCACACCACTGATTAGAGTCATACCCTGGCTATGTAAGGAAGTGGTGTCAGGCAATGCATCAAGCATATGACCTCGCTGCAAAACTATGGAGTGCAATTTCCGTCAAAAATCGCACTGGGTATATTTCAAGAAATTTCTCATATCTTAAGAGCGTTCCTTTTCATAAAAGGAAATTCCAACAACTTGAGGCTACATTTAACTAAAATTCCAGTTGCTTATGGATTTCAGCTACTTCTAAATCTCACCCACTTTCGAAATCTCAACTACTTTCAAATCTCCACTACAATGCCTGCCAAAAGTAGTTGGAACACCCACACAATGGTACGGATTTCCGACTCCTGCCACTTCTCCTTGACACCACTTAAAATGTAGACCCCCTCCCCCCTGAAACAATGTTGATTCGATAGCGGAGACCAGTAGCTTTAAAAACATGCATCACTTTTGGCCTTCGAGTTGCCCATATGTGCCTCACACAACATTGTTTAACGGGGGAGGGGATGCTATAGCTCATCTATAGCGTAAATCATAGCAAGTGCCGGAATCATCTGGACCTATTGGAGGTAAATAACCCAAGTTTTTTCAAAAGTTGGTGCTATAGACTGGTCCAAAAGTCTCATAAACATGTAAAGTCAGGGAAAGGTTCTGTGTTCTTGGTCATCTAGCGCTTAATATGATCTCGTTGCTCTGAAAACATGTGTCTCTGTCATTTTACCTGGCCTGGCCACAATCTTTATAGAGTAGCAAAAAGGTTTATTCAATTTTCTCATCAACACTCAATGATTTTTCTGCCGTTTTCTACCCAGACAAGATGCATATCTATATTCAAACAGGGCGTTTCCCACTGAATTATAGGGCGTGGACTGCAAAATTTTTCAGGGGCTTCGCCTCTGACCCCTTTTTTCCGAGCTTCCATATGGACTTGCAACTCATCCCCAGCCCCCCCCCCCACTCAAAAATATGCTCCTGCGTCCCTGATCATTGCAAATTTACCAACCTGAAGTACTTTAAAGCTGATAGCAGTTAGTGAAATTCACGAACGTGTAAAATTCTATCCACATTTCATCAAAATAATGGGAGATGCCGCAGTCCACACTCCCCGGCAAATATGCCCCTAGGTATAAGTTATGCAAAGCTACAAGTCAAGAAAAAATAAACAGAAAGACCTAAACATTGAATTAAAACATTCAAGTATTTCTTTTATGAGGAAAAAATCAAGTCTTCCCCCGACCTGAAGCACGAAAATGCTATTTAAACCTTACCATTACAAGTTTCCCTGACCATCCTGACTTTCGCTAAGCTATGTGAATAAGACCTTCTTGCTCCTGACTTTCCCGGGCCGTTCAAACCCTACAAGATATAATATAACCTAATTTAGATTTAACCTAGGATAGTTTGCTAGTCTATTTTAAAAGGGGCGTATACCTTTAAGAATTAGACATTGGAATTGAAGGGCACATAATGCAATAACTATTCTCATATTCTCTTTACAGTTGAAAGGCACGCTTCTATAACAGTGCAATGTCGGGAAGCACTGTGAAAAATGGTGAGTCAGACATTATATTCGTAATCCTATCCATTACTTTGCATTTTGATTAATAAAAGAAAGGGTGGATAGTAAATTTGAGTGGCTATGGCAATTTGAAATAGACGTGGCTTGGCTACGACATGGGCAGTGCGAGCATAAGATTTTAACTTCAGAATGTATTTCAAGAACATTTCTGGTCATCAATTTTCTCAAGCAAGGTCTGATTGGTTTACGCATGAAAAACCTGTCTGGCGATTCCACACACTACGCGACTTTTGTCTTTAGTCGCAAAAGACAAAGACCAATATCAAACATGCTTGATTTCAAAAGATTATCGTAAAAAACAAGTCTTTTGATTTTGACTCCGCACGCAAGAGATTTCTGTCTTTTTCGACGAAAATCTTCGTCTTTTACGACAACATTTGATATGTACACTGCGTTTTATAAGCTTTCCAAGATTTCTGTGGGGTGGATTTCCCTTTACCAAAATCATGTCAGACATATGAAACAGATCCTAAAGGCCCATCTCCATTTAACTCGGAGTTCGGACTCTGCATCAGAACTTTCGCTTCAGCTCTCCACCCGAACTTCCGGAATCGCATTCGAACGTTTGCAACCCGAATCTGATATTTTCGTAAGTTTTGACTTCATCCGAATGTTTCAAGCGAACAAAAATCCCCGATCAGAATCAGCCAATGAAAATCCTGCATCCATTGAGTTGAGGCCTTTGTTGCTAATTTTGAGGTTTGAGCTTCGAACTTCATGTTTGATTGAGATGACAAGATCATGATAGAATATGGTTTAAAGTATGAACTAATCTTTGTGCTCGTATCTTAACGGAGCTTTTCATTATATGTTGTCATTGTGAACGACTGGGTAGTTTTTGACATATGGTACAATTTGTTGATAGAAAATGGGAATCTTTAACTAAATATTACAGAGGGTTTTGGGTCTCTATTTTTAAGATATTACAATATTCTTATCTAGAGCGGTCTAGAGGATTGATTGGCCCAAAAATCCTTCCTAAACATAGGTTTCTTTCGCTCTTGCCATATGCAAACAATGGACAAATGCAAAACTTTTCTTCCGCGATCAAAAGTAGCACTGCTCATTAATTCAAATGTATACTGATCTGAAAAGTGCGCCAATTTGTCTGGAAAGTTGGATCATAACCATGAGCCTAATTTCAATGGCGTCCTTAAATGATGAAATTCGTCCAAACAGCATTTTAAGTGTGTATCAAAATACGGTGTTCGGAATTCAACGTTCAGACTCACATTCCAGAATCCGAATGAAGCTGAGATGGGTTTTAACGAGGAACTGCTTGAACTGCTGAAAGAGTGATCAAAGGGCTAAAATCTTCCCTCTACATATACCTCACATTAACATAGATTGTGCTTTACTAGCCTTGTTCCAATTTACTTCATTTCTTATTGTCAGAAGGAAATCACCTAGGATAGATACCCTGATACTGAGGTGGGATTGTAAAATGGTTAATCTAACTACTTCTAAAATCAAGCTGGGTGGTGCTAAATCATTACAGGCAGTGCCTCATCGCTCTCGACCTCGATCAATCATTTGATTTGGCAACATTATGCTAATTTCAGTTATTTTATAATTATTATTTATTGAATGATTTCTTGGTTATAGAGGGAAACAACCCATGCACACAAGATGTTATTGGTAAGTTATGTCGAGCTTTTTCTGACTCAGTAATCCTGTTAAACAACACCACTGCTATTCTTCTCATAAAAGTCGCGATCGCACAAGGACTTCTCTGCCCAAAACCTGTCGATGGTACCCTAATTGTCATCCTAGATACTTCTGGAACTTTGCAGCCCTCAAAATCAAACATCTTTACCTTTTGGGATGCTAAAGAACACATTAAAATTTAGCTAGTCACTTGAAAAAGGGTGAATTTCATTGGGAAACCATGCGTGCATTATCATTCTACCAATAAAAATCTTAAGGGATGTTTAATTGATGAAAATTTATTCGTATTAGATCTTAGTTCACTAGTTCAAGCTACCAAATATCATATTATAGACAAATTCCATGACTATCAAAAATCAGAATGCAGAACAACACACTATAATTCTACGAAATAATACAACGTCGAAGCCCTTGCAGAATTTCAGCATCTATTGAGCTAAGAATATTACTAATATAGAGCTTGGTGAGGCCAGGTGAATGACTCATAAAGGATTTACAGAAAGGGGGCATCCATATAGGATGTCAGCACAATTTTGCCAAGTTTCTAACCCCATCCCCCCTGCCCATGTTTGTTCACTTTTTGCATAGCAGCCCCCTCCCCCAGTCCATGTGGACACAAATTGAGACCTTTTCAATTCTCGAAACTTAATATAGCTTCCCTATAAGTGGGCACGCATTCCCGTGTACTGACGAACTATGTATCCAATGTACGGTTCAGCAAGTCATTATGTGCTTCCAACACTTTCTGAAATGATGCTGCAAGACTCTTCAACAAACTAGCCGCAAGAATCAGAAAAGTTAAAAGCATAAAACAATTTTCGACACAAACCTATAATACCTTATGCATAGAAGCAGAACAACGACTTTTGTTAAGAATAATGCTAAGGGAGTTTATAAATTTCTAAAATCAGCTTCACATTGTAAATAAACTAATATAGTTTTAACTACTCTGCCTTGATTTCTTTATTATTATTATCATTTTTATAATAGTTAACACATTCTGTGACTTTAACTAACTGAGGTTCCCAAAGCTCCGATGATTATAGGAACTACTTTTACCTCTCTACAGTTATATATTTTATTCAACTCCCACAAGGGATGGCGCTACCAGCGGAGCTAGTTGTACTATAAAGTTAGCATTATTTCAAAGCTGAGAAAACGAAGAATATTTCTTCACCAAAAATATAGTGAATGAATGCTATGAACCGCCAAAATGACGCTATTAAAATCGCCAAGGGCAGGCCCTTGGACACCGTTAGTCACCATTTTGGCAGGGTGGTGAAATGCTTTTCAAACGTACGTGTAATAGTCATACTCCTCGGTCGGAGCTTGGATGAATAGCACATTGCTTTCCTGAAAACGTCCCCTACTGTTACAACGAAGTCTTCACAATTAGCATCAGTTTCACCTGGAGGAAGGCAAGCACTTCCTTTATACTGCTACTGATTACGCTCTTGCTTGTGAAGCACAATTTCAGTATTTGCACAAATTTGAGGTTGATGCCCACTTCAGGAGATCACTAGATTGTACCATGTACACGTTTTCCATTTAAGAGAGTGGTTCATAAGAAAGAAATTTTTAGTGCTCAAATAACGAAAAAGCTAAGAAAATTTCAGTACAGGGCCACATAAAGACTATATGCTTTCCCCTGTCTTTCTCACCAAATGGCATGTTAGATATTGTCCACTGTTCCATGTCAACATGTCTCGAAGTACTTGCCTTACTTTAATTGTGTTAGTTTAACAAGGGAGTAATACGATAATCCTAACGAAAACTTTGTTAACTTAACAATAACTAGCTCCTTCTCAATCCTTTTTAAAATACGCTTTGTCCCAATGTGATGCTCCTATTGACTGAACCCATAATAGTAGAGACTCTTCACACGGGCAAACTCGAACTTGTCTGAAACTCAGACACATGAATTTGAGGGAAGGTTCGAGATGGCACCAAGTTGCAAGTCGCGCTTCATTTTATTGGAGCAGACTCTAAAATTTCTAAAATGCATCATTCATTTTGTGCATATCTGTCATACTGTTGCAGTATCGGCAGTTATGAAATACAATCTTAACGAGAAGCGTAAGTAACTGGGGATCCATGAAGAACTGACAACTGATGGGGGAATAGTTTAGATCATATCAAAAATGCTTCCTGATGAGTGGTACATAAGGTTTCGGGTGACAAATCTTGAAGAACAACTAAAACCGTAATAGAAGGCGAGGTCTAAACTCTTTTCATAGTGGTACACTATCTTCCTGCAAAACATTTGCCATGGCTCTTAATCATATTTGGACTTCACCGTGTACTATGTTTTTGACAATAAGGAAAGTTGTCAAAATGTGCTAGTAAAATTGCTAGACCCAAAGAATAAAACATTTCCACTTGGTAGCGACAGCCTATGCCATCCGACAAATAAATTATAGGGCAAATTTGGTTTTCCAATGAGAATTTGTCACCCCCCACGTGATAATGACATCATACTCATAGCTGATTGGTTAGGTCGCTGTGGAGCTTTGGAGGGCAAGACAAAAGTTAGCAGTAGAGATCGAAGGACAATCATGTAGTGAGGGCACTAGCGAAACTGGAGATTTTGTTGCCGTAGAGAATTCTCCAACAAACAAAAAGCCCGTACTACGCTTCAGGCGTTTATCATCATTCAAGTCATAGCCTATTCCATGAAACTATAGCCAGAGATATCTACTGATTTCAAGTAGCTCCGGGAATCCTCTTTACCTGGCTGTACGGAAGATCGTGCACTGAACAAATCGCTGTCGGGTGGCTATAAAACCCTAAATCTTGGATGTAAGTGTCTCTTAAAGATCAGGGATTTCTATGTATATAAGATCAAGATTAGAATTTATGTGAGAAATGTGAATGAAGTTAATTGATAAAATATAGTTGATTTGCCGAGAAAGGCCTACTAAACTCTTGTAAACAAACGGTACACACTTAAGACTGCTGGTATGATACTGACCCGTACAGATTTTTTATAGAACTAGGATCAGCCATTCAAGAAATCTTGTTTTTATGCAGGCTAAGTGGGCTCAGCTTGGCAGTTAAAAGTTGTAACAAAAATACGAATGCACAGAGTGTCGAGGGTTGGGAACCGAACGAGATCCAAGTGCATTAGATGTCAACGGACAGAATATGATATGGGTGAAATTTAATGAATTAATTTATCAAAATAATGAGATTTTGAACACGTAAAGTCTATGGTGGAAGTTACGCTGAGATATTGTTTTGCTATCTAGAATGATCTGACCAATCAGAAATGGAATGATATCATTGTCACGTGGGGGGGGGGATGATAAGTGCCCATTGTTGTTAGTTGTGTAGATGGGACACATATTCCAGTAAGACAGCCAGCAAAAACGCACAAGGTTGGTTCTGCTATAAAATTAATCATAGCTTAAATCTATAAGCAGTATGTGACTACGGCGGGATAATTTCTACATGTGGATTGTTCATGCCGTGCAAACAATTCCATCAAACTGCTGCTTCAAGAAAAAGATGTTATCAGATGTAAGCAAGAAAGGCAATGTTGATAATAGTATTGTGGTGGTTGCTGTTTTACTTGGCTACCCAGTATACCTGTTGATACCTACTCTTGGGAGCCCAATTGCCCTCCCCCTGCTGCCAATCCCCCGGTTTTATCGAGACCTTCCGGCAATTAATTTTAGCAGAGTTTTGAAGAGTCATTGCACAAGGAAGCTGAACCAAGAACAACTTCTGTTGGCAAGAACTCTCTGTTTTATAAACTTTCTGAACTGACTGCGTTCAAATTTCATTTCATTTTTCATTTTATAATATCTATACAGGGTACCTATTCAATGCACAAAGTGAAGTTGATTTATAAAGTGCCCTTTTACAGAAGAAAATAAGCTACTAAATTACAATTTCAAAATAAAAATATGTATACACAGTACTGAAAGTAAAAGGAGATGTGAGACAATGCTCGGGATTTGATATTTTCAGTGACGATCTGAATTGAGTGAAAGTATTTGCCATCTTACGTTCTCTATTTAGATCATTCCAAAGTTTAGCTCCTCTATAAGAGAAGCATTTTTGGCCACATGCAGTCCTTAGAAGGGGTACATAAAGGTCAGTGCTGGTATTACGAAGCTGTCTAGCGCTGGTTTGAGATAGCCTTTGGAACAGTCCTGTAGGATACTCAGGCGCTTCATGGTTTATAGGCCTATAGATAATTTTCAATGTTTTAGTTTCTATGAGATCGTTGACCGTTCGTCATCCCAACTGCTTGATGATGGGTGGCGCAGACATTCTTTAGCGGCTATTTGTCACGATTCTAGCTGCACGATTTTGGAGCTTCTGAAGCTTGTTGAGTGCTGTGGTGCCACAAACACCCCCAGACAGGGCAACAGAAACGGAAATAAGGCTCAACCATACTTCTGTACATGGTCTGCAGTACACTTAAACGGAGGTACTGTCTTACATGGCGTATCATGCCTAACGCCCTTGAAATCTTTTTTATGACTTCGGCTATGTGAACCTCCCAACTAAGATATTGGTCCACATGTACCCCTAAGTATTTTGTATGCTCTAGCATCGAGATGTCCTCACAACGAATGACAAAGTGACGGTTTTATAGCTGATGTTTTTTTAACCTTTTTCCGCCGTACATTCACAATGCTGTTTGTTTTAGCAAATTTAAGGGACAATCTATTTCCTGCAAGCCATGTGTTTAGACATTCTAGGCCCTCATTAACCTTTTAATTTATTGTGGAAATGTTATTTTGGGAGAAGGATAAACTGGTATCATCAGCATACATATTAACTTGTCATTGCTTAATAGATAAGGGAAGATCATTTATATAGATGATGAAAAGTAGGGGACCTAAACATGATCCCTGCGGAACTCAACAAGTTACTTCTCACATGTCAGAAAGCTTTCCGTTTACCTTTCAGCACTGCTTCGTGTTAGAAAGGTATGATTGAAACAGGCGCAGCCCTTTGCCTAAAACTCCACAAAGTTGTATCTTGTTAATTAGGATTTCGTGGGTCCGTGTCGAAAGCTTTCTTCAAGTCTATGAACGTTACCGAGGTATATGAACCGTTTTCGATACTCAAATACCAGTAGTTTGTACACTTTAATAGGTATATCAATAGTGAATGTAACAATCTAAAGCTGGACTGTTGTGAATACAAAAGACGACTTGACACAAGAAAATTATAATACTGGTCTTAAACAAGCTTCTCAAATTACCTGGAGATTACACGCAAAGCAGAGATAGTTTGATCTATTATCGCTCTTACCATCCTTGTAAATAGGAGCAATCCTAGCAATTTTCCATAGATCGGGGAAAATTCCAGCCGACAATGGCAAACTAAAGAGCTGACTCAATGGCTCGGCCAGGATGGATATTCCGGCCTTTAGGGAAAAACTGGAAATTTCAAACCCGTTGGAGGTCTTAAATTTATTCATGGCTAGGATCACTTGTTTGGATACCACAGACGAAAAAATAAAGGGGGCATTAGTAGGGTTGATGGTATATTCACCTTTCAGGAGAACGTTTTCTGTATCGGGAATATCTTTACATACTTCATTGCCGACACTACAACAAAACTCATTCATTGAGTTAGCAATACCGACAGAATCAGAGACTGAACTTCCATCAACAGTCAGTGACGATATACTGGTAGTTTTAGACCTTTTGTTGACAAGTTTATTAATCGTTGCCTAAGTTTCTTTACGATTTCCTTCAGAAGCTTGAATCTTATTCGTAAAATAAGCTCTCTTAGCCTCCTTATTCAACTTGGTCGCCTTATTCTGTAACTGCCGGTATGCCGACATTAATTTCTGATTTAATCTTGACTACAGCGATTTTGATCTTGTCTCGCGTATTAAACAGACGTTTGAAATCAGAAGATAGCCAAGGAGAATATTTATCGGACACTCGTTTTTCAACCAATGGCGCATATTTTTCTATTCAGCAGAAAGCACACTAGTGAAGTTATGTATGACTTCTCTTACATCAGATGAGGATATTCATGTTCATGTTCAATATTTAGAAATATTGAATAAATAATTGCTAAAGAAATTTGCTGCCTAATACAGAAAGCAAACAAGTTTAGAATAACTTTTTACATTCACTTATCGGCGTAATCGCATAACTTCGAACTACAGCTATTTGAATTTTCCAGAAAATCCCAACCCCCGACCCCCGTTAATTCCAGTCACCCACAATTAGGCCCATAAGGATGTAGAACAAGCTTATTCACCAATATTGTGCATGGGGCTGAAATGTACTAATGCTGCTGCTTTGTTGACTGTGAACATGAATATCATATCATATCACAAAACTTATTTAAAGTTGGTTACATATATAGCTTATAAAACTACTTAATACCAACTATCTAATTAAGAGAAAAAAACTAAATTAATAGCAAATAAAACATTCACAGTGCATGCAATCCCAGCTACGTATTTTCTTTTTAAATATTTCAAGAGAAGGTGACAATTTTATCTCATCACATTAATGGTATTCCATAGCAGACTCCCTCTAACGGATAGGGAGTTCAGTCCATAGCGTTGCGGACGTACTGACGGGAGTTTGCATAATTCCTTTGTGCGGAGATTATATTGAACATCTTTTTTTACGACAAATTCCCATATATACTCTGGGATTAGGTGATTAAACGATTTATACACTTCAACCATCAATTTTTGTAGGTTCTTAGTATGTGTTGTCTTCTTTGTATTATCCCTTTCAAGAAGTTCCTCAAATGTTGATTTATAGTCTCTATATGGACTCCTCAATGCACGCTTGTGAGTTCTATTAATTTCATTATTGGCAGTTTTGCTACAAAATAGCCAGATCAGCAGGCAATAAGAAAAGTTCGATAATATGACTGCGCTTAGTAGTAACTTTGACTTATCATTTCCTAACTATGGCCATAATCTACTAAATGCGTGTAATTTTTGGTTGGCCTTCTTATATATTCCATGTACAAGGGTGTCAAACTTAAGGTTAACAGTCTTCCTCCTCATACAGGCCCTAATCACAGAAGATGACGAATACCCTATTATCGACTGATACCCGCATGTAGGCTGCTCTGTTTGTATTTTAGAGCAAGTTCCCAGCTCTTTGATCTTGGTAGCAATATTTGTTCAACATGACAAGGCATAAACAAGAGAATTTCTGTCTATTTGGTTACTGCTTTTCGATCCTTTTGGTCTGGTTCTACGAAGCTACACATTATTACGTAACGCGAGACAGGCAGAACAAAAGATTTCTTGTCGCCTGTCAAAAGGACAACAGAAAAATCCTATCTGATTTTGTCTGAAGTTTGAACATGTCCATCTTTCTAAAAAGGGAAAAGTGAGAACATGATGACATGGAATATGTCAAAGATAATCTTATTTTCTAGTATTTTTGACATTCACTAAGAGGAAATAGAGGTAGAAAAGGACCGTGTATTTCGGGATTTAACTTCAACATCTAGCATTCTCTAGTGTGTTACCTTCCTTTTTTTTGAATAAGGCCAGGCACGAATCCGTCACCTAGGATAAGGTTGTTAGTATACAGTCCTTTAGTTAGCCTATGGGTTTACAGCGTTAGGGAAAGAAGTCCAGCACCAGTACTCTATCGTACCTCTTCTTCTCTGAATCATCTCTCATGCCTAACTCTTTCACTATCATAAAGATACCCATGCCGACTATGAAGCTTTATTGAAACTAGATAATGCAGTGTCCGTTCATCAGCGAAATCTACAATACTTGATGACTGAAAATTACAAAACCAAAAACGGCCTAAATCCCAGCTCCATGAAAGAACTTTTTAAACCAAGAGATCTACAGTATGATCTAAGAAATAAAAATACTCTTGAGATACCAAAAGCAAGGACAACGTCATATGGTATAGAAACAGTGCAATATATTGGTCAAAAACTGTGGCAAATGCTACCTCCCAATGTTAGAAAGTCCCCATCATTAAAAGCGTTCAAAAAAGAATTAAGATCCTGTACAATCAAGTGTGATTGTAGATTGTGCAAAACGATATTTCTAGTCTTGGCTTTATTTAATCTTGTACCATTAAGTTTAGTTTATTTTATCTAATTATTTGCATGCTGATAGTTGGCCTTAATTAGCTTTATATAGCTATATCATTGTAAGCCAGCTTAAAATAAATAAAAAAAAATTATTTTATATATATTATATCATCGAGACGTCAGGACTCGTAGTGACTTCTTTTGGACCAACGTTTTCTGGTGAATGCATTGACAACATTTTTTCGTCGCCTTATAGCTTTACAAGATCTGCTCCCTGTCTTCGCTTTCATATTCCTTTTTTATTTTGTATTCATGCAAACAAAATATAAATCTTTCATTTCCCTCGTCATTTCGCTTCCATCTGCTGTTTTTCTCATCAGTGGTGGTAACCTTTATAGCAACAGTAATACTGTCCACGGTCTATATTGTCTGTGCAATCGTTAAATAATCATTTTCATAACTGGAAAGGTCTAGATGCAACAGAATGGCATGAATGGTCAAACTTTGTTGTGAGGTTAACTCCCTAATGCAAAAAGAGTGTTGCTAGATGCGTACAATAGGCATTGTGCTCAACTGCAACCTGGACAAGCCAAGTTGTGCTTACTACTTCAACACAAGTAAGATTCATAAAGTAACACAATAACCATGTAAAGTAACACAGTATCTCAACTTCGATTCATTCCAAGTAATTTCCTCAAAGATGCTATCATTCTGAGAGGTGAAATGATGATGTGAACGAGAGCAAAAGTAACAATGGCGAACGAGCAAACAATAAAAACAGCGGCAGAAGTGGGGGTAGCTCCTCCGTAATTATCTCATAGGACTTTGATTTCATCCTTGTCTAGATCAGAAATTAAAGGACCATCTGAGTTTTCATTTCTTCCACAAACATCCTAAGGTCTGTACCAGACGACCATATGCTATAGCGCTGATTTCAAACTCAGATTGGTTTGAGTTTGCTTAGTTTAATCCACGAACCCCCCTCCCGCCAACCACCACTTTACTGCCTCTTATTTGATATTCATCCGATATTTTACATAGTTTTCGTCTCAGTTATGCCCCTTCATTATCTTTTAAGATAAAATCAAAGGAGAGCACATACATCTGTATGAAAAATACAACATCTTCGTTGTTGATGCCGAGAAAGATGTAGTCCTTGAGGAGCGAAAGATCGAGGAATTTGCAGTTCGCTTAAAGATCTGTTCCATATCACCAAGTATGGATAATTACGAAGAAGAAAAGAGAGAGCACGAGAAAAAATTGACTGATTTCACACCAAACGAGATTGACATGACAAAACTTACTGACACTGATCAACGTGTAACATTTATTCGTGGAGCTGCTGGAATGGGGAAGTCCGTTCTTGCGACGCAACTGGCATATGGATGGGCAAAGGGTGAAATGTATCAAGAATTCAAATTGCTTATCATGTTCGAATGCAGAGAGCTAAACAAATTCATGGAAGACAACAAAAATCAGCCAAAGAGGAAAGAGGTTATCGGTGAATTTTTGAAAGAGAAAAAAGTTAAATGCGATTTGGGTAATGGAGATAGAATCCTGTTTGTTGTGGATGGCCTCGATGAACTTCAGGACATTAACAATAATTCCATCATCGAGGAGCTACTTGATATGAATCACCCTACATATATGATGTCAAAGATCATACTGCTAGGAAGGCCACACATTGAATATAATCTACATCAATATAAAAAGATAGGGGGCTTGCGAAAGTTAGACATTATAGGACTAAGTGACACGCAGATCGAAGATTTCATTCATAGATTCTACACGAAGGAAGGAGGTTCGCCAATAAATATAACCAAAGGTTCAGAAGGGGGATATCTTCCAATCTTGCATATCCCTCAGTTTCTAAATACTTATTGCTGCGTTGCTTTTCTAAATCAGACAGCAGACATTCGAGATCCAGCCGAGCTATACTGTTGGACAATATATTTACTATTATTGCAACATGCCAAGAAAAAGAACGAGATCGAAGAAATCTCAACCGTTATTAATGAATATTCAGAAGCATTGCTGGCTCTAAGCAGCATGTGCTATGACCTACTGAGAAAGAACAAGATCATCCTCGAAGAAATACCGCCATTACAAGGACATGGCGATGCATTTGTTAAGAGTCTATTCGTTAAAGTGAAAAGAAACTTACCCCCTCAGAAATACCAGTTTACACATTTATCACTGATGGAGTTTCTTTCGGCCCTTCACATATGTAATGACACCAAACATCGCATGGGTATTATAAAGGAAAATTTGGAAAGAGATCGAGACCAAGTAATATCATTCGTATGCCGCTTAATGGCAGGTTATTCCTCATCTGTAATCATAAAAGAATTTCTTAGGAATATTAAAAAATCAGAAGAGGTGAAAGATAAGACATTTTTAAAGAACATGTTGACTACGCTGAGAACATGCAGCTTTATGGACTATAAAATATTCAAAATTGCGATTGAAATAATTGTCTACTCTTTGCATAAGAATTTGACAGACAAAGAGCATCTCATCTCACAAATTGAAAAACTTGACTGCATGAACTTTAATTCGGAAGGGGCAGACACAACTAACATAATCGCGATCTGTAAACATTTATCAGAACAATGTAACTGTTCAGATGATGAAATAAAGAATGCATTCAACGAAAACACTAGCTTTGAGAGTTTCAGTGTAAGTAGTGTAGACCACCTTCGTTACATCAAATTAATGGAAATTAATGGTGGAATCAAATTATGTAATATGCAGTTGAACTCCAGTGTCCTTCAAGAACTCAGTAAGGACATTTTCAGGAAAGGCCATTGGGTTGAGATTTCAAGCTGCAAGTTCAGTGATGAGAATTATGACGAATGTGTGTCTACCCAATTGAACAAATTGAGAGTAAGCGACAGTGTACTGAACTTCAGTGTTTTCAGAACATTGTGTGACTGGGGTTTGGCAAGTAAAACTTTCGAATTATGGCAACTTAGCATCAAAAATGATTGGTGGAATATGTTGATTGATACTATGGAAGAGAGGGCAAAGAGAGAACCGAAAGGACCTAACTTCAAATTGAAGAGGCTGCATATAAAACAACGCTCTGGTGAAATCTCCATAGATGTGCGTAGCAGGGTACGTAAATTCAGTTACGTTGCAGCAGTTGATGTGAAATAATAACAGATTTGTCTGAAGTACTCTTTGAGGGTCTAAATATTCATCTACAAAGGAGACTAACACCAATTTCATTTATTCCTAGATTCGGAAATGCGGTGTAACCCTGGAACTTGATACGGAAGAAGCGGTGAGCTTTTTCGATTTTTAGTGAATGTATGCATTGTAGTTTAGGCTTTAGTTCCATCTCAGTAACTTTTCTTTTCATCCATTCATCCACATTCAATTTCTGCAAATCTGGCAATTCATCCACACTCACCTCTGATTCGCAACAAGCAAACAAATACTACATTAGATTTTTAATACTTCTAACCTGCTTCCAACCTGCCTTCCCGCTGATACTTATATGTAATCAATGCAAGAAGCAGTGCAATGGGGGACTCGGGAGACATGTCCTCAATCCCCACACTTGGGTTGATTTTAACATTCGTCAAAATTCGAGGAGAAACACCTAGATGTAGGGTAAGCGGTTTCTATTACAAGTTGGTGCTTCCTACAAACTGCTGTATTCGTTATTACAGATATTTAAGGAGGGTAGTCCTTCAGCGGTAGCTGCTTTACAAGGGGCCTTATTAGGTTCGTTCAGTGACATCCTTCGCTACTCCGTTGTTGGTTTGTACTGCAGTGTCCACACTACGCAAACTAACCTAAGTTCGTCCCAGGTTTGAACTAACCCAGGCTAGATTTTCACAATGTGGACACAACTAACCTAGGTTCGACCCGGATTAGTTTAACCCAGGCTTCGACCTAGGTTAGTACTGAAAAATGTAGAGTGGACACAAACTGGGGCGAACCTGGGTCAGTTTCACAATCGATTGATTTATCGATATAAATGATACGGTTGATTGGTTTGCTGCGTGCCAAGCATGCTTGCGTGTGACTGATTATTTAAATGCATACTTAAAAATTCATAAAAAAGTGCCGATTATGAATTAACATGGAGTGTTCAGATGAAAAATGTCAACTTCCATTGGATCACCGCACATGTATGTTTGTCAAAAGCCGATAGGCCCATCATTTCACATATAATAATTATTACAAAAATCGTGAATCTGAACACAAGGACTCAGTTAAATAGTATAAAATTCGCTTTGTTTCATGCTATACCTGATTTATACAGACTAAACTGTCTACCGCGCGTGCACAGAAGGTCTCCTAACCCAAGTTCACCACAAGTTTCTGTCCACACTGATCACTTCGCTGATTTTAGTGTGTACAGAAGGTAAGTTCACCCCAAGTTAGTCTAGCCTGGGGCGAACCTGGGTTAGTTTGTGTAATGTGGACAGGACTTAAGTTTTTGTCACTTTATATCATTGCTGAAGGGTTTGACTCCAGACTAGTGATCTCAGAAGAGAGTGGGCTAGAAAGGAAGTGATCGAAGAACGTGGCCTTTAAAAGTCATGGCCCACTGACGATTCACAGCATGCAGTGGCTGACATCACTCCTGATCACTTGTACTTTATTCTATATCTATTCATTGCAAAGAATGACTCTAGTTTATATATCTCTAGTGTTCTGTCTGTCGACAGGTCCTTCTTGGCATCCAGCTTCGTCAGATCTCTCTGTTGTCAGCCCTTCTTTTCATGCTAGCATATCCATCCTCTTTTAGTTCACTTATCATTCCAATCTGTTTTCTTCCTTTAGGTCTTCTTCAGTCTATTCTACCCTCTATTACTTCCTTCAACAAGCCATTACCACGGACAATGTGTCCAATCCATCTCTTTTTAGTTTTGGTAACTCTATTCAACAGCTCTCTTTTTTCTTTTACCATTATCAACACATCATCATTTGTTTTCCGTTCTACCCAGCTTACTTTTTCCATCCTTCTCCAGATCCACATTTCAAATGCCTCTATCCTCCTAATATCTTCGGTTTTTAATGACCATGTCTCCGATCCATACAAAAGAACAGTCCAAACAACAGTTTTAATAATCTTCTTTTTCACTTTCCGCCTAATACCTCTGGTGAACAGTTCTTCCGTCTGTTGAAAGCTGTTTTGCCATTGCTATTCTTGCTTTGATTTCTTTACTACAGCAACCATTATCTGTTATCAACGACCCCAAATAACAAACTGTGTAACTGCTTAATTATTTTTTCATTTAAAACTATATTTCAAATTGCCACCACCTAGTGTGGAAACTCTTATAACTTTGGCCTTCTTTATACTAATTTTCATACCATATTCTTTTGATAAATCATTTAATCTATTCATCATATTCTGAAGTCCTTGTTCTGTCTCTGCTACCATACCCTGGTCATCTGCAAATCTTATATCTTTCAGCAAACTCCCTCCCACTCTTACACCCTCATCAACACCATCCAATGCTTCTACCATCATCCTTCTGCGTAAATTGAGAATAGTAAGGGGGATAAGCTACAACCTCGTCTACCACCTCTGTCAGTGCTACATGCATTTGTGTACTCATCTGCAACCCTGACTACTGCCTGTTGCTTAGTATATAGCTCCTAAATCAGTCTCTTGTCTCACCAGTAAACTCCTAGCTGTTTCAATGTATCCATCATCTATACCCAATTCACTCTGTCAAATAACTTCTCCAAGTCAACAAAACAAATAAACACCTCTTTTCCATGATCTAGAACCTTCACACATAACATTCGCATAAACCAAATTGCTTCTCTGGTTCCACATCCTTTCTTGAATCCAAACTGTGTCTTACTGATAAAATCTCTAACTTCTCCTTCCAGTCTTTTGTCAGTATTCTTAGCATAATCTTTGATGCATGTGGTATAAGGCTGATGGTTCGATGGTCCTCACATGCCATTGCATTCATTTTCTTTGAAAGGGTATCAAAACTGCCTTTGTGAAATCTTCTGGCCATATTCCTTCTTTATAAATTCTCTCACATAATTTCATTAAGTTTGTTGTTGCTTCCTTACCTAAACTCTTCCAAAATTCTGCGGGTATTTCATCTATACCTACAGCCTTTCTATCCTTCAACTCTTTTATTGCTGCTCTGATCTTATTGACTAACAGATCTGGTCCTTTACAGTCCTTGTCTACTTCATCTTCCCGCTCTAAATCAAGACTATCTCTCCCCGGTTTTCTTTCAGCATCACAAAGTGTTTCAATATATTCTCTCCACCTTTCTTTGATATCACTTTTATCTGTTAAGAGCCTACCGTCCATGTCTGTAATTGCTTTGCTGCTCTTTCTCATCATATTTTGTCCCGCAAGTTGACGTACCTTTCGATAAAATACATCTTACCTATCCTTGCAATCTAGTTCATCAAGAGTCTGGCATTGGTCTACCCACCAATCCTTTCTTGCCTTGTCTGTTTCCCTTCGTAGCTCATGATTAAGTTGCTTATATTTCTTTACTGCATCGTCTGTTGATACATTTGTCCACTTCCTTCTTTCATCCATTTTCCTTATCATCTTACCAGTGACCCATGGCTTCCTTGCTTCTGTGCCCATTCTATAACCAACGACAGTCTTTGCTGCCTTTAAAATGGCATTCTTCAACATTTTCCATCTATATTCAGTGCTTACATCATCTTGCTTAGTGTTTCTTGTCTTTTCATTCACTTTGTTTTGAAAACTCTCAACTTTCGACTCTAATTTCTGCAGGTCAAATTGTAGCTTCTTCATTCTCCTTTTCAGCTTCTTCAATTTGATGGACTGTTTCATGACCTCTAAGCTGTGGTCAGAATCAGTATCTGCAGCTGGATAACAACATGCATTTTTTAAACTATTTCGGAACCTTTGTCTCACCAGAATGTAATCTAAATGATGCCTTCGGATGTCTCCCGGCTGCTTACATATATATCTGCGCCTTTTTTCATGCTCAAACCAGGTATTGGTCACAACTAGCTTCCTTTGCTTGCAGACTTCTATACGTCTATCTCCTCTTTCATTTCTGGTTCCAAGCCCAAATGCCCCTACTTCTTTCTCATCTTGCCCCTCTCCTATGATACAATTCCAGTCTCCCATAACTATAAGATTAGTATTGCTCTTCTCTGCCTTTATGAGACAATCCAATTGTTCATACATTTCTTCCACTTCATTATCTTCATATGTTGATGTTGGCATATAAACTTGAATAATGACTACATCTGCAGGCTCTGGCTCTATCTTCATCAATAGTTTTCCATAATACTGTAATACTATTTTCGTCACTCTCACTGATGTTTCCCTATCTAGTAAAATTGAAACATTACCTTGATCCTGTTTTGCTGCAGTGCGAATCATCCTTATTCATCCCTTGTAAGATCACTACTTTCTCTCTACCGCACTTCGCTAATTCCAAGAATGTTTAACCTATTTCGACTCATTACTCTTTTGATGTTTTCAAGTTTTCCTCTCTTTGCATTGTCCTCACATTCCAAGTACCAATTCTCATATATCCTTTTCCATATCTTCCTTTTAGTCCTAAGGTCTGTGCAGAGCCAATACTGTTTCCCATTAAGTCTGCGCTCTTTGGTGGGATCAGTCCAACCAACCCCGTGAGATTATTAGCACCCCCCATTTACACGGGACAGAGGGCCATCTATTAAACTGTTTGCCATAGAAATAACAAGGGATAGTAGTCAGGATGGCTTCCCGTTGCTTGTCCTGACCGTGTTTTTATCGAGACACCATCTCTAGAAGACTTGCCTACTAAAGCTAAAGAGCACCTTCTGCCCATAATTATTTGCCCATAATTGGGACCCTTGCTGATGCTATCACCCCGGGTAAGGATGAACCAGGCAACAATGGTGACAAAGAGGTGGCTGCAAGGTCCTCAAAACCTCAGCACTCCCGAGCTGAAGCCTCACCACCGGATGCAGTTTAACGTCATACCAAGGACAGCTTTAGTCTATATAACCTTGTAAAACTTTCAATATGGTCCCCTGAGTGTAATCTGATTAGATTGGTAGGGAAACCGCGCGGAAAGAGATTAAAATGAAATACTATATAGGGTTAATAACGGGTAATTGTTCGTAGGGTGGCTGCTATAAAATAACAATCAATATACAATTTGAGCCCTGGTAGAAAATTGAAGGCTTAAATGTCTGTTTATATACATATTCAGTATTATATTTAGGCATATTCATATCAGATAAGTTGACCTTTGTATGCGAATGTTTGATACGTTTATCACAACAGCGTCCCATTCGGTTACCCAAACTTATGTTAAAGCCTCTAATGCACTTTTCATGCAAAGATTGTCATATACATATTGATCCGTAAAGTATTTTCTTATCAAAAAGTTTTCTGGCTGAATTGTCTCTTAAGGAATAAACATTGAAAGCATTTCTTTCACTCATTACATGTCACTCTAAAAGCTACCATCCTCCTATAACCCTTTTGGGGGTATAGTAGGGACTGCTTAGGAACCAAACCCTATTCAGCACCTGCGAAACACACTATAGAAAGGAAGATCCCTTATACAGTTAAGAAACATTTCAGTGCCTGTCAACGCTAACCACTAAAGTAAGGTATGAGTGTTCTCCAGTAGTGGTGCAACGCACTTTGAAATAAGGAGTGATACAACTAGGGTCCAGGGAAATTTATCGGGCTCGCACCCTTCAGATTTCAGGGAAGCATCCATTTCTAACTAGAGAGATGCACTCATTCTACAATCTCTGCCAAAAGTCCTTGGAACACCTATTGAACAATGAAGTTTATTTGACAATAGTAAATTTCCGGTCAAATTTGACAGCTACTGATCCCCTGCCCCCTTAAAACAATGTTGAGGAAAAAGCTTAGTTGCTAGAGTGCTATTTGAGAGCAAATTGACGTGTCTGCTGCGAGTAACTCCTGATAAATTCAACATTGTTCTGAGGGGGGAGAGGGGGAGATTGCTCTACGAGTCAAAAAGTAATGCAAGTGTTCCAAGACTTTTGGCAGTGATTGTAGATATAAATCAGTAGGTGAAGCCACTCACATGCGTGTGACAACTCCAATATGTCAAAAAACACTTTCAGACTAAACTAAATTACCACTCTTTCAATAAGTATTTACCCTGCCAATACACCCCGTGGTTCAGTTACAAGTCTTCTCTATATATTGCAATATAGCCCAGGTCAAACGATCAAACACTCCATCCAACCTATCACGCAATCTTTGATGGTGTTCAGTGTAATGGTGTCCAAAGAAACCAAGATTAAAAGAGCATTTCAGCCAACATTTTAGCGCGAAATGTCTTTGGAGCCGAAGCAGGGTTTATATTTGGTCGCGCGACAATATACGTTCATAGTAGACAAAATGACTGATGACTTGAGACTTCAACGTAAGCGCAAATAAATTGCTGCTTCGGCTATTTCGGATTTCGCTGAATGGAAAGAAAAAGAGAAGTGGAAGAGGGGGAACGAGAGGGTCGGTTGCCTTAACATTATCATAACAGAATTGGTCATTGACGACACCGCCAGCTACCAAGGCGGAGAGTTTGGTCTGTGCGAGGTAGCAGAATTCCGTCCACGCAGATGTAGCTCTCTGGTATCTTTCTGCGAACTTCTAGCTCGTAATGACAACTGTCCAATGTAGATCCCCTTCAACTATTGAAAATCATTGAAAGCAGGCCTTCATTTCTCCAATTTTATTTCTTACTCAGTGTGAGCATTACAAAAGTATGAAGATCACACGGAAGTCTCCTTACTCTATGCCGTCTGTTTGAACTTAGTTTTTACAGAAAGTATAGCTGTATAGACAGTACAACAAAGAAGAACAGTATATAAACAACAGAGATGCACGTCTTTATGTACAAGTGGAGTCAATGTCACCCCGGGCCAACAGTTCCCGCTGTAAAAATAAACAGGCCCTATAAAGGGTACCTAATGATTTTCGTACACCTTCCAAAAGCGGCATTTTAGCGGCGCGGTGGAAATCTGTGAAGTGCAGGTAAAGTGATCTGAAGCTGTATATGGAAGCCTTGCAGCACCAATTCATGCATCATTTTGCATATGACCTATACAAATATGCATGATGTAGTACCTACCACATTAGCCAACGGCAGCAACTGAAAGAAGGTGATGCAGAAACTTAGAGTATACTTGAGAATAATTCGGTACCTCAAAGTTGTCGAAAGTTACATTGGTAGATCTGTCAAAGCCACTGCAGATATGTCAATGTGGGATCCTACGAAAGATCCCTCATTAAAATCACTTGCCAACTGGCAAAAGAACGAGTGCTGCGCTGACAATAACAAAATTTTCAAACTTAAAGAAGGTCGGCAGCTTCTTCGTATATTTTTAGCCATTCAAGGATCACAGCAAGAGTTGCTGCAGAATCTAAATTCTGCAATTACGAAAATTGCAGTTCTCTACAATTCCTGATATTTGCTTTCAGCAGAAGGTCAGCTTCTACTCCCAGCCGATAAAACTGCACTTGTTAAAGCGTTAGAATCGCATGCTGATTCACAAAATCATGCCGAAGTTCAAATGGAGTAAGTGAAGGCACAAAACAGATCTGTATTGCACATACTATTGTAGTTTCTGAACTCATCAAAAGGGCCCAATTATGTCCATTTTTGCCGACTGTGTTGGTGCATTCTTAAACATTACCAAGAAGACTCTTCACCAATATTAAAAAAAGGGTGATCTTTGACCATTCTCTGAAAAGACGAATGAAGCGATGTTCCATTACAGATTCTATAAGATTCTATGCTACGACGCAACCACCATTAAGCATAAGCCATACTTCTCTGTATTGAGACAAAAGGCCAGTTGGGAAAAACGTTGCTGCAGACATACAATAAAAGCCAAATTTCAATTATCTTTGTATATTCCAACCATCAAACTGTTTTCAGTGACATCTTCTCACAATATAGTCACGAGGAAGCAGCCACGTGACATCTCACAATATCATAGGTGGGTCCAGAGTCTTGTTTGGATGGGCAATTTCGCAACGAAAATTGTGGGGAGGAGAATTCTGCCATAGCCACGCCCATCTAAAAGTTTTGGAGTGTTGGAACTCTAGAACTTTCTCGCTAAGTTTGATTTAAAAATGACATAATGCCTAGTTATTATAACATTACGTAATGCTTAATCATGATTAAACCGCATCTAGAAATTTCGTATGTAACTGTATAAAAGGGGTAAATTCATAGTTGAGACAGATAGGATACAAATCATCGTTGTAAGCGAATATTGTTGGTAAACTGGAGAGATGAACGTATAAACAACGCCTGGTGTCTGTGTCACATTCTGCGGAAGTGAGAATAGTGGACATGCTAACGGCCTGAGTGGATAGAGTTCTACTCACTTGAGAATCTTTCAGTGTCACGGAAATTAGGGGGCCGATTCCCCACACTTGAAGTGGTGACCCTGCCAGGACATCTTTACCACGTTGAGTCGGTAAGTGGAAATCAATTTCTGAGCTTTTCTCTGGACCTTCGCTGAAGTTGAAGCCGTTACGTGATATTCGAAGAACAAAGGATTACAGCTGTCAGCATCATATCAAGGGAACACAGGAGAATTCCTTCACAGTTACAAAGAGGAATAACAGAAGCTGAAGGGTATGTCGGCATCTACAAAACACGATAGGCTTTTGCAGCTGGCAAAAATCACTTTACGAGAAATTTCGGGCAATGTTGAAGAAGATGATCTTGAATTACGTCACGAGCAGATTTGTGACCTCATAAAGAAGCTGGAGATTTCAATTGACAGAACCAAAGATCACATGTTGGATGAAGAGAAAACTCTAGAAGAGATTTCAGGGTGGTCTAGTTCTCAAGGACAAGAACTAGGGGAATTTAGAAGCCTACGCACTGATTTGAAAAAGAGACTCGCAGCAAAAGAAAGGGATATCTTGCAGATGGAGATGAAAAAAGAGATAGAGAAACAGAAAGCCATAAATGAAGAAATGACCCAAGCAAGATTAAGGGAACAAAAGGAAACTAGAAGCCGTTTCTAGGCGTCGGATAGATATGGAAGAGAAATGGCTAGAAAGGAAATTAAAGCTGGAGCAGGAAGCAAGGGGATATGCAGAAACCACAGGTAAACCAACGCAACAACCAAGCACTCAAGCTGTCAAACTGCAAAAATATACCATCACGCCCTTTAATGGTGACTATAAAGACTGGATCCGATTTTGGAATCAATTTACCGTGGAAGTAGACGGGTCAGCAATTTCCAATATCAGCAAATTTCATTACCTGCTTAAACTTACCAAAGGGAAGCCAAGGGAAGACATTTTGGGATTACCCCATACTGATGAAGGGTACAAAGAAGCCAAGGAGATCTTGACATTAACATATGGAAAGGATATAAAGGTACACAAGGCATTAATAAAAGAGCTAGAAAGTCTACACAGTGTTTCCAGTGTGCACAAGATAGGAAGTATTCATGACTTTTATAACAAACTGTCTCGAGTTGTTCGGACTCTGAAAACAATGAAAAAGTTAGAAACTGCCCAGAGCACCGTGTACACACTAATGGACAAACTGGGTCCAGTAAGGGAAGTCATAGTTCAGGGTGACGATGGATGGGAAGAATGGAAACTAGAACAGTTGGCAGAACACCTTCGAAAATACGTGGACAGAAACCCTATGAAATCAGGTGATGAGGGAAGATTCGACAGCAGCATTCGACCCCGAGAAAGGCTTCTTTTTGGAAATGGGCATAGCAACAAGAAAAGCTTTGATAGATGTGCATACTGTGGGAGCAACCAACATAGGAGTGTTAATTGCACGAGGGTTCTGAGTATTGCCAACAGACGAGACATACTGAGGAAGAACAAGCTTTGTTTTAACTGTACTGGTCAAGGGCATTCAGCAAGCAACTGCAGATCTCGAAGCTGTGCACAGTGTGGCCAAAGGCATCATACATCTTTGTGTGAAAGGTAGCTATCTACAATGGGTGAGCAAGCATCAGAGAAGAGCTTGAGTGCAGCAAACAGTGGTACAAGTATAATTCATGCTACAGTGAAAGGGAAAGTCAATGGCGAAGAGGTTAGGGTCATGATCGACACTGGTGCAAGTAGCTCATATATATGTTCAGGGATCATAACAAAGCACTCTTTCAAGCCGGTTCGACAAGAAATCCGATGCAATGAGCAAATGTATGGCACAGTCACAAGGAATGTAGAAATCTATAGAGTCAACATTGCATCAACTGCTGTTGAAGGCTTTAGTCTGGATGTGAATTGCATCAATGCGGAGAAGACAGTGTTAACGTACTTGCCAAACCCAAGAATTGAACAGCTGAAGCAAAGATATGCACGTTTGAGAAGGTTACATTTTGGTGATGAAGGAGCTTCAGAACGACAGCTACCCGTATATATCATTTTGGGAGCTAGTGACTACCAAAGGATACGTTCAACTGAGCAGCCAATTGTGGGAGAGAATCCAGACACTGACCCAGGAGCGGAGTTCACAATGATGGAATGGATGATGCTTGGAAGACAAGGGAGTGATTTGTCATTTGCTGAAAAGGGCTTCTTTGCACAATCAAGTCAGGGTGATTTCGAGAAACTATGCAATTTGGATGTATTGGGACTGACTGACAAAGGCAATTCAACTTCAGAATTCCATGAAGACTTCAATGAGCACTTAAAGAGAACAAAGGATGGTTACTACGAAACTCGACTTCCATGGAAACAAGATCACCTTGCATTACCAAGCAACAAGGAATTGGCCACAGCAAGATTAAGCAGCACAACTAGAAGGTTGGAGAAAATCGGGAAGCTTTCAGAGTACAATGATGTCCTACAAGAGCACATTAGAGATGGGGTAATAGAAAAGGTACCAGCAAGGCCAACAGGAGAAGTTATTCACTACATTCCCCCACCAAGCTGTAATACGTGAAGAGGCAGAGTCTACAAAACTAAGGGTGGTTTATGACTGTTCAGCAAAAAAGAATGCCCAAGTGCCATCACTGAATGATTGCCATGAGGTTGGACCAGCATTACAGCCAAGACTTGTTGACATCATGATAAGGAACCGAATGAAAAGGCATTGTATTGTTGGAGACGTGAAAAAGGCTTTCATACAGATAAGGGTAAAGGAAGAAGATCGTGATGCCCAAAGGATACTCTGGTATGACAACCTTGAAGAAAGAAATATAATCGAATATCGACTGACAAGAGTAATTTTTGGTGCTGGACCAAGTCCTTATATCCTGGGTGCCACGTTACAGAAGCATGTATCACAGTATAAGGATGTAAGAATTTACCTGCTAATTCTAATAGGGAGATATTACAGGGAACCATTTCTTTCATACGAGAAACAGGTCGCTTTAATTGAAATAATAACGACGCGAAGAAGGATTTCTCCCAAAATCGTTGGTCCATTTAGTACTATTGTATCTTAGCATTATTGTAAATCTGTATCCTCTGTTTTGTGCATTTAGTATGTTAAAAATCTTTTTTTTTGTCAGGCTTGCATTCACACTAAGAGCGAATAATGTAGCAAGGTAACTAAATGGTAAAACGTTTTGAAGTGGCCGCTCTGGTATGAAGCCACTACGTTTATCCAATTGTATAGTGATTTCGCAAATTCGCTCTTAGTGTGAATTGCGCCTTCTATGTAATGGCCACTGGGTATGACATTGATATTGCACCCAGTGGTATCGTTTTGTTCTTGTATTAGTAGTGTTGTATTGTATCAAGAAAGTGCATAGAAAAAAAAAAAAAAAAAAAAAAAAAACAGTATAAGGATAGCCATCCTGAAACAGCCAAAGAGCATCTACAGGACACTTATGTGGGTGACATTCAGTATGGGGGAAAGTCAATAGAAGAATTACACAAGTTCAAAAGGGAGGCCACAGTGATTATGAAGGAAGGTGGATTCTTACTGCATAAATGGCACAGTGATGTTCCTTTATTGGAATCTGCAGTGAGCAACAAGCAACTTGTCAATGAAGATGAGGAAAGAGTTCACATATAAAAAATACTGGGGATTAAATTGGACAAAGATAAGGATTGTCTTACTATCAGTTTTGGGCCATTATTGACTATAAACATTACTGTTACAAAACGGAAGATGTTGGCTTTTATCAATGGAATTTATGACTTACTCGGCTGGGTGGCACCAGTAATGATCACTGCAAAAATCCTATTCAGTGAAGTTTGTTTGAGAAAGTTGACTTAGGATGAAGTTATGCCAGACAGTATCCAAAGGGGCTGGAATCAGTGGATCAGAAGACTCAAAGAGTGCCCTAGTGTCAGTGTACCAAGAAGTGTTGTCAATAGTTCAGAAGGAAAGATATCACTACAAGGGTTTGCAGGTGGTAGCAAGCTGGCAGTTTGTGCAGCAATTTACGTTCTAATCACATACACTGATGGAAATACAGAGCAAAATTTGTTGGTGGCAAAGTCTAGGATTGCACCAAAGGATGTCAGTATTTCTCGTTTGGAACTGGTTGCAGCACAGATGTTAGCGAAGTTGATGAACCATGTGCAGAAAACACTGTGCCTTACAGGTGAAGTTGATTTATGGTCTGACAGTATGACAACCCTTTACTGGCTAGCAAGCAAGGGGACATGGTCCCAGTATGTCAGAAATAGAGTCAAAGCCATAAGAGAACTTGGGGAATGGAGATGGCATTACATTCCCACTAACGAAAATCCTAGTGATTTGGGAACAAGAGGATTACCTCCTGCAAAACTCAGTGAGTTTTGGTTCAAAGGACCACAGTGGTTATCAGATAAGAGCAGTTGGCCTACAGAGCCAGGGATAATAGAGACAGAATCGGCATCAGCAGAAGCTGTACCACGGAGAAAGGAACATGCACTAATGGAGCAGCCGCTGGACCAAATTGAAATATCTGACAGAGATGAATGGGCAAATTCCTTACTAGAAAGGTACACATATTGGAAACTACTGCGGATAACGGCATACATCAAAAGGTTTGCCTACAATTGCACAAACGGAGCAAAGATCAGCGGCCCTCTGACAACAGAGGAGATAGGTAAAGCAGAGACAACATGGCTGACGAACGTACAAGAGGGACATGATCTGACCAATGGAACAGAACTTAGAAGGGACAGCATGGGGATATGGAGGTGCGTTGGTAGAATAAAAGGGTATCATCCTATTTTCATTCCGAAGAAAAGTCCTTTGGCAGCAAAGATTGTTGAACATTTCCACAAGTTAACTTTGCATGGGGGAGTACAATCAATGATGGGACAAATCAGAGAAAGGTTTTGGATTCCCCAATTACACAGATTGGTGAAGACTGTACGATACAAGTGCAACAAATGTAAAAGTCAACGAGCCAAAGTGAATCTTCCAAAGGGCATATCAGTTCTGCCGACGCTTAGGACGGAGTTGTCGGAGCCATTTTATACCACTGGAGTTGATTTTGCTGGACCTCTGTACTACAAAGTAGGCATAGGGAACATCCAGAAGGCATATATCATCCTATTTATATGTGCAAGCACCCGAGCTGTTCATCTTGTATTGTGTAAAAGCATGGCAGTAGAGGAATTCAAAAGAGCACTAAAATGGTTTGTTGCCAGGAGAGGAAAGCCAAATACCATTATCAGTGACAACGCAAAAACCTTCAAGGCTGCAAGAACATGGCTACAGAGTATAAAAGACAGTGATGATATCAACAACTATTTAGCTAAGGAATCCATCAAGTGGAAGTTTAATCTTTCTCGAGCCCCATGGTGGGGAGGGTTCTTTGAACGCTTAATTGGATTAATGAAATCAGCATTATCAAAAGTGATAGGAAACGCCATGTTATCATTCCAAGAGCTAGAGGACGTACTTCTAAGCATTGAGATTTTCATGAACAACAGACCACTAACATATATTGGAGAGGAATTCGAAAAGCCAGCAATTACTCCAAACATGCTCATAAGGGGTGAGAGGGTTACACTTTTGGAGGAAAATGATGAAGTGGTGGAAGTGACCAGAAGACTCAAGTACATCAAGCAGTACAAAAAACAGCTACGTAAGCGCTGGGTGAATGAATATCTCAAGGCACTTGATGAAAGAAAACAGTCACTTGCAAATTCAGAAGGTACCAAACTAGAGAAGGGTAGAGTTGTATTGATCAAGGATTCATTGAAAGGCAAAGGTAAATGGAAGCTGGGGAGAATCGAGAGCAGTACTGTTGGAAATGATGGAGTCATAAGAGGCTACAAACTACGCACAGGAAACGGGTATCTCATTGAAAGACCGATCCAGCTAATCCAGGACCTTGAAATTGGTGGAGAAGAGGAGACCAAAGTTGATGAGGGAAAAAAGAAGTTAAATCCAGCAGCCAAGGAATTTGTATCAAAGAGAAGAAAGGCCAAGGATGAAGCGAGGAGCAGAATGATTGGTTTGCAACTGAATGAAGAAGAAGAGGAAGAAAACTGATATTAAAACTGCAGTCGCATTTTAATAGGGGGAGGGTGTTGGAACTCTAGATCTTTCTCGTTAAGTTTGATTTAGAAATGACATAATGCCTAGTTATTATAACATTACGTAATGCTTAATCATGATTAAACCGCATCTAGAAATTTCGTATGTAACTATATAAAAGGGGTAAATTCATAGTTGAGACAGATAGGATACAAATCATCGTTGTAAGCGAATATTGTTGGTAAACTGGAGAGATGAACGTATAAACAACGCCTGGTGTCTGTGTCACATTCTGCGGAAGTGAGAATAGTGGACATGCTAACGGCCTGAGTGGATAGAGTTCTACTCACTTGAGAATCTTTCAGTGTCACGGGAATTAGGGGGCCCATTCCCCAAAGGAGTGTTATGTACAGAGTTCAGTTCATTTCATATTCATTTTCTTGTCTAATTCATTTGGCATGTCTCAGAGCACAAATTTTCGAGATAAGAAATATCACAGTTTGGGGGGCCATGGCCCTCAGTCCCCCTTGCATCCGCACTTGGACACCATCATACAATTTAATGTACTCGATGCCTAGAGGTAAAGAGTAGATCTATAGTACTTGGTAAAGCAAAATCAAAGGCTCTGGTAGGGCCGGAAATGTCGACATGCAGTTTCAGGGGCGGATTGGGGAGGAAAGCTATTTGGAACTTCGAAGCTGAAATGGATAACTTCGTTCCTCAAGCTCTCTCACCAGTACGGCTATCGACAAGGCAGATCTACTAGTGATCTTCTAGCTTAACTTTAAATTTAATGGAATTTTAAATGCAATGAAATCAAAATCAAATCAAATCAAAACTTATGCAGTTCATGCTTGGTCCTCTGCTCTAGAATCCTATGGTGAGAGCAGAGTGATTGACAAAGGTTGTTGTTTCACGTAACCTTCACCAAGACCCCCCCTCCCCCCAGTATTCATGAGTGGCCATGAACTGGACATTTCATCTTCTTGCACCTTGGCCTTTCAGTGTCATCTAATCTCTCTAGGAACCCTAAAATCCACTCCACTGCTAAACATGCATCTCAGAAACTTGGCTTCCTCTCTAGACAACGTAGCTTTTTCTCTCCTTCTCAGCTGCTGACTATATGAAAATCTCAGATTGGTCCTTCTCTAGAGTACTGCTCTCATGTTTGGGGTGGTGCTCCTAAATCTTCTCTACACCTTCTTGAAAACATCCAGTCCAAAGCCATACGTCGCATCAATAATCCAAACCTCACCATATCTCTCAAATCTCTGTCTCATCGTCGTCTGGTAGCAGATCTGTCCATTTTCTATCAATTTTTTAATGGGCATTGCTCACTGGAAATCAAGAATGTTATTCCTGATCCTCTGAGGCATGTTCGACCCATCAGAAGCTCTACTCAATCACACCCTTTCCAACTCATGCTATCTACTCTACGAACTCTTTTACACAAATCACTTTTCATTCCAATAACTTTTCAACTTTAGTACACATTACCTTCAAATTCATTTCCTGAGTCCTACAATTTATCTTGCTTCACATCTAACATCAACAAAGTTGATTTCATCTCTCTATCTATGTAACTTTCCTTTATCCCTCTTCCTTCGTCAGAGTTTTGCTATAGGCTCTATGGCCTTTTCCTGATATTACTTACTAAAACAACACAAAACAAAACAATTAACACCAACTGCATTTTCACGGGAAAATGGTTCTACTGACAACAAATCTAAAACATGTAAGGAAACCAGTTCTAAACCGTCAGAAGTAAGTTGACACACTTCTACAGTTACTTCAGAGTAGCTCTTGTCCTATTGTCATATCATCTCAATATCAGTACATTCAATATAACTACTTTTGTGCAGGGTCATGGTCCTACTGACAAACAATCTGAAGCATGTAAGGAAACCAGTTGTACACCAGCACAAGTAAGTTGACACACTTTCATAGTTATTACTGAGTATCTCTTGTCTAATTATTATATCATCTCAATATCACTACGTTCAATCTAACTACACTTGCGTAGGATCATGGATCTACTGGAAACCAATCTGAAACATGTACAGAAACCAGTTGAAAAAAAGTACAAGTAAGTTTACACATTGCCACATGTATAACGGAACATTTCTTGTCGTAGTATTATGTCATCTCAATACCATTACAATTAATCCATATACTTTTACGCAAGATCATGCTTCTACTGACAAACAATCTGGAACATGTAAGGAAACCAATTGTAAACCAGTAGATGTAAGCTGATATGTGTATATATTTACTACCGAGTATTGCTTGCCTTAGTGTCATATCATCTCTATATCACTACATTAAATAAAACTACTTTTGTGCAGGGTCATGGCTCTACTGACAAACAACCTGAAGCATGCAAGGAAACCAGTTCTAAACCGTAAATAGTAAGTTCTAAACCGAATAAGAAAATTACGAGTAGCTTTTACGTAGTACAAGGCATAGCATCCTAGACATTTAAATTGGTAAACAACAGAGGACCGAAAGGCAGAACAAATTTCTACAAGTCTACTGCGTTTAGCCTTCAATTGAAGGCTGTGACGATCTAAATAAGGAAGACAAAAAATAAGGCAAGTAGTATTGCTATCACTTGTACGAGGTCTGTTGTCAAATTCATGATCAAAAAAAACCTTGATGATATGGTAAACAATGAACCTAGAAAAGCAATTATTACTCACCATTAATTCGAAACAATTCATCATGGAAGTTAATATAAGAGGAGCAAATATGAAACGCACCGTAAACTAAGATGCAAATTAGAACAGCTGTATATTTATCAGGACAGAGATCAAAATAATGTGAATACAAGCCAGTGAAAGTCTTCTTACGACAGGAGCTAGTAGAAAAGCCAGATTGCCCTCTAGTACCGAGAACATCAAAAAAGATATTTCATTGTCAGCTTGGACTTCAACGGTCAACTGAATATTAGGTTAAAGACTATTAATATGTTGAAGAAATCTATTAACATGTTCCTTAAGTCCAAAAAAAGCAAAAAGCACTATCAACATATCTCCAGTATAATAAAGGCTTAAAGTCCAAAGGGGAAGTACATAGATACCTTTCTTCTAAGACGGACATGAATATGCTAGTCATGGAAGGGCCTATGAAAGATCCCATGGCAACACAATCAATTTGATCATAACGTTGCCCATTAAATGAAAACTGATTATCCTTGACTGCAAACTTAATAGCTTACGGAATTGTCCACATTACCTATACATCCACTGAATTCAATGGATGTAACTTACCACCTTCTCAACTTGTAAATCATATCATCTCTATATCATTACATTCAAGCTGTTTACATTTGTGGAGGATCATGGTTCATTTTAAAATAAGTCTGATTCTAATACTGGCAACGCTTCCAATACATCATACGTAAACTGCTACCAGTCTACATATGCATGGCTATAAATTGTCTGTTATGTTCAAACTGGCTTGTTGTCCTTCAGTTGTGGTTATACGTGTCATGCCGTATGTATGATAACTATTAGTGTCATCTACTTCAGCATTGGCTAATTAATATATCACGTTATTTACTCTACCCGAGTAGCTATTTGTGTGGTGTAGTCGAAAACGAGATTATTGAAATATTGTCTTCTATTTACTTCTAGCTATGTTGAGCATAACACACATTGCTTGATTAAATATGATAAGCGTCTGCTCTCAAATAATCAATATGAAATTTGAACCTTTGTAGCGAATTGAGAATTAGAGTGTCTGTTTACTTTCATATTCAGCAATATATTTATGGTTATTCATATCAGACAAGTTGACCCCTGGGTAACAATTTGAATCTTTCTCTAATTGGAACAAAAGATCTCACCCCATCAGATTCGCAGTAGAGAGAGTCAACTGTAAGTACTTAATCTTGCAGTGCATATCAACATTCTCCTTGTTCTTCCTCGTCATTTATGAAGTCCGCAACTGAATCGGAGTCCCATTTCTCCCCTTCATTTGATTGGTTTCTGATCTCTGTACAATCACATACACCAGTACACCGTAGTCCATATGATAAACATGTACAATTTTGGCCAACACATCTTTATTTTTTGCATTGGCAAGATATAAGTTCCAGTATATATAGTCAGGCGCTGTATCCTTGGTCATTCCTTCCACTTCTAACACATATGCTGAGTTGATTGGTCAGCCATAGGTATCTGGTGAAGGAATGCAAGGGGAAAGCTCTAGGACTTGTTTGGTAATAAACATGGCGATACAACTCGTTTACAATGCTGAAGAAACCTTAGATATTAGAAGGTGAAGAAACCCATCTCCACTGCAGAGAGAGCCAAGCCACCACAATAGCTGCCCATTTGCTTTATGTTTCGCACATAATCGTTTAGATTGTAATCATAACCTAAAGCAGATACAATCCCCCTATAGAAGCTATCATTCTTATAAATAGTATAGAGTGTGATATGACGCATAAATCTAGCACTATCAGCAGTTTCGTACTGCTCTTCATTTTTTTTTGGGGGGGGGTCGCTCAGGAATCTTTCTTCTGTGGTACATATCTTCTTATCGGCGATGTGGCTAGACAATGTCACTTTGAGGGGGGCGTCAGGAAACAATTGACCAACTATTTCATTTTGGACCAACTTTATTTTGCAGACAGCAAGGAAACAATGATGACAGTTACTAGTAACAGAAAAAGGGTTGACTTTGACGAACGATGCCAAATACAAAAACACGGACTGCATATTGAAATATGGTCAAAGTCCCTACTTCACACTAGATTTTCTGCCACATGACTAACTTTATACAAATTTTCCCAGACACTTAGAGTGCTACGCCCCCTATGCCCCCATCAGTGCATCACTGCTTCTTATACCTATATAATAGTACTGACTCGATTATTAAGCTGTTGAAATAATACAACAATAAAACATCACTCCAATGAAAAACAAATCTAAACGAGAACACGTTATGCGTTAAAAACGAGTAAGAGAGTTCTACTATAAAAGATTTCTGCAGATTCTATATCTTTCCATTTCAAAAGTATGATTTTCTGAAAGAGTATAAGGGATGTCCCTTGAATTAACTTACACCTCAATTAAAGCAGCCAAACAACCTTTAAAATTGGTTCAACTTCGAAGGAATTCTTGAACGGGATACACGGAAGAATAATTGAAGAATAAATTCCTTGGGATTAAAATAGCATTATTCTTGTTGAATATTCTTACGTGGTACCCTGTCTTAACTCGTATTGTGGACATATGGCAATGTCAGAAGAAATCATGATCAGGGAGGATGCCAGTTATTTACCTGTCAATAGGTTGTCCCAGTTTGTCGGGCTCAATGATTGGCATTACAAGTGGTCAAAGATGCTGACAAATGTACTCCTAAATGGAAATTCAGGCTTAAAATTGGCCTGTGATAGACTACTGTACGCGATTTACGCCTATTTGAGTAGCAGAACGTGTAATCCTGTATATTGCCAGTAAGATAACAATCATCAACGCTTCTGAACGAAATGCATACGTAACAGAATTATTCAGCAACCTGTCCTGTCTTATATCAATTTCATATTTAGATATATCAGATAGGTCCGTTCGATGTTTTTAGTATATCATATCCAGCCTACTACTCTTAGGTTCCTAATAAACGGTGGGTCTTAATAATAACACATAATATACATGTGAAGGGTATTCATAAACGCTGGGATCCGAAATATTTCTAAAATCTAATAAAAACTTAGCTGTCAATTGCGCTTTCGAACAACGACAAACCACACAATGCCTTTTCTCAATGAATGTCTCAAGAATGTCAATGACAGAATGTCTTTTTCCTTTTCTCAAGGAAAATACTTGACAAATTAATAGGCGTACCCCACTTGTTTAGTAGGAACCAAAGGGTATTTGTATGAATTTACTACAGTTCTTGAGATTAATTAGTTATCCGATATGCATTATTTGCCTGGCTGTAATCCTTTGCTTGTAATTTCGACGTTTTGTGGTAACTACACTATTTTGATACTTCGCAACGTTTTATATTGCTTCAAACCCGCTATACGTCTGTTCATTTACTGTTCATTTATTCCTTACAGTGATTTCTTCATATTTAATGGAAAAATTTTTTTAAGGTTGTGTGTTTCAATAACTTTGTCTTTTTCTTTCTGAATGTTCGTGAAATAATTTTTCTTATATCGAATATCATGTAATGATTGACAACCCCAATCCGTAAAATATCTGCAGTCAGGACATTCCCAGGACTTGTAGTCGAAAAATGGTCTATTAATGCTTTTGTGGTTTATCGCTCATTTCCCTCATTTTCCTAGTGAAGTTATTTAATAGCTGCTCGAATTGATACTCAGAATAAATCATAATAATAAACATTAGATGAAGACGATGGAACATACATTTTATTCATAAAGACGAATTATATTAATAAATATATCAATAAATATCGACTTGAAGGTAAGTAAACCTTGCTTCGTGATGAAAGCGTGATATTTCTTGAACGGGGAGCGATATCAAAAAAGCTCGCGGTAGATTTTTAGAGAAATAGCAAATGAAGATATTTATTGAAAAAAATTCGGATAAGTCTCAACAGATTTTACACCGGAATTTGTAAACAAAGGGCAGTAAAATTTCCGATTTTGGCGTTCTGGCGTTCTGATTGGCTTGTATGGAAGAAGATTCCCAATTTGGGGGATCGCGCTAACAGCCAATGAAGATTTGAGTCTTATGCTGTTACAAGCAGGCTTAGGGACTTCATTGATATAATTCTAAAGCCTTTCTTGCAAAAATCAAAGCTATGTAAGAGATGACTTGCATATTTAAATAAAATTGCAAACAAGCATCCTGAGTATGAATGTCTAGTTGCCCTTGATGCGCCTAATATGCACACAAACGTAGATAACGATCTAGGGCCATATGCCATACAATACTGGTTGCGGCATCACCCAAAATTACTTACAAGAAACTTCCAAAATGAGTTCATAAATTAAGATCTATCAATTACTCTAAAATAAATTTAACTCATTTATAAACTCATTTTCAACGAAACGAATTATATCCAAATTCATGGGACAGTTTTGGGAACTAAAGTTACCCTCGAGATGGGTTACTCAGAAAATAAGCACTATGACACTATCGAAAGCAGGTATGGAACAATTACAAAAGTAAATTTGTTAGAAATTGGAGGAGGTACTTGGAGCATTATTTCATAACTTGGGAACAAAGAGTCGCAAAAATTGAAAACATTCTGTACATGCTCCAAAATCTACTCAAAAACACAAAATTCACAATAGAAGCCAGCAAAACCACCAAAAACTTCCTAGATATCCATATAAAATTACTATAGGATTACAAAATTATAAATGATATTTATCGCAAACCAACAGATAGTCAACAATGTGTCCACTTCAAATCTTGCCACCCAACCCATGCCAAATATAACATTACATTCAATTTAGCAAGAAGAATATGCACAATTATAGTGGAAAATGACATAAGACACAAAAGACTTGTAATATGTGTGATCCTGAAATTGTGTGTGCTAAGTAATTCGACTACATTAAGTGCAAAAAATTTCGGTGCAAAATATTTCGGTGGAAAAATATTCGGTGGAAATAATTCGGTGGGATTTTGACCATTTTGGTAATAAATTTCGGTGGAACTTATAAAAATTTCGGTGGCTTAAGGAAATTTCGGTGTTGTCAACTTAAACAGAAAAACTTAGCAATCTAGCTCTTTCCTACAGAAACAGAACAAAACTTATATAGTATGTAGTCAATGTTCGGTAGCTAATTTACAGATCTGCAAATGGGTCCGCAGCTTCAAGGTTTTCTAACAAAACGTCATCGATGTCTGCGATGCCAAAACCCTTTTTGATCGAATCGGAGCAGTTGTTTCAAATGACCATAAAGGGGAATTCCCCGAGCACTTTGGTTTTATGAAAGGGGGGAAGTTTATGAAACAGTTGATGGCCCGAAATACTATGTTTCACCAATTCCCAATTGTGGGCTCGAAATTTTAATAAATGCAGAGTTCAAAATTGCATCGGACCAGTTGCCATTTATAGAGGGACTCAAAGAAATTATTGAGAAAAATTACCATGTCCCTGGAAATCCTGTTTCAGATGGAGATTTGGACTTGGCACAAATTGGCTGGGGGGGGGGGGTTAATGATGAAACTGAGGATGTGTTGGTAGTTGATGGTGAAGGCGGGGATGAAGATGATGATGCTATTGACTACATTCATAGTGATGAAGCTGTCGCATCAACAATGGCAGGTGATGAACAACAACAACAACATATAAAAAACAGCAATTTTTCACTCTGTCACAATTACAGCAATTCACTTTTATATGGATCTTGTGATGAAAAACGGACACTTTGAATGACTATTGAAGACATCAATTTTTCTGTCTCCAAAAATTTCCGTGCTATAAAAGTTTGGTAGCAAAAAAGTTCGGTGAGAAAAAATTTCCGTGCTCTTTTATTACCGAAATTAAATCACACCGAACTTTTTGCACTTAATGTATACAGGTGAAAATAATCCCTGTAAACCTGTGATGTTGTCAATCGTTGGTGATGTCTCTATCGTGTCCTGTTATCGTGATGTCTATCGCCTCCTTATCAATAAGTGTCCAGTAGTTATGTTTGTAGGTATGTGTATTGTAAATTATGAAATGAGTTGGTCATGATTTGAGAGTCAAACGAAGAACACGTCTCTCTGTGTGTATGTTCTGCACATGCTACAGACTAATGGAACTAAAATTCAACCTGATCAAACAGGGCTACCCCGAATCATCGATATAAAACTGTATAACCAGATCAGTCACCATTCCCATTGAAAACTTAAGGAAAGAAAAGACAAGACAGTCTCAACTAAACAACGTGCTATCTTTTGTCTCAACGTTTAACTCCAGAAACCCAGAAAGATGTTTTCTCGATCATTAAGGGCCTGATTACATGAGCGAGCTGACCCGCTTGTAGCTCGTTTACGGCTCAGTGAGTTGTCCCGGTGCTTCGGTCAAATCCCAAATAAAGACAAAATGCGATTATATGACGCGAGCTGGAGGCGGGTTTAAAACGGGTTGGCTCACTTGCCGAGCTGGCTCGTTTTCGCGAAGCGGGTCAACCCACTTGAACCGAGCTGGCTGGCTCATATAATAGCTGGTCCCGGGATAGAAACGGGCTGGTGCATGCGCAATGGCATAAAACTAAACACAAATGGTAGCGTATTGGCTCTGTGACGAAAACGTACCTACTGCTTTTCAAACAAATAAACTGAAAGCAGCAAAATGTATAGTTGAAAATACAAGTATGAGTAGCAAATTAGTAGGGACATACTGAAACCTATTGGATAGTATATAACAACAGTGGGGTTCAATTGCTAGGACCTTTAAATATCAAGGCTCAAAATTGCTGAGATTTATGAAAAATTTAAGAATACTGCAAAGTTCAAGTATCATCAAGGCTTACGTGTTTTGTTTATTTGAGTTTACTTTAGAAAACAAAACAAATGTGAGCTTCATTTATCGGGTCCCTGAGTCATTACACTATGTATGATGCGATTCAGCAACTCTTTGGAGAGTGTCAGTTACACACATTTCATAATAAGAATATATTCTATAGGAGTATTAATGCTCAAACCATGCTCATACATTGCTAAAATTTAAGAGTAATTAAAGAATTTTCTTAGGTTCAAATTTAAAAAATTTTAAAACTATTAAGGCTCGGCGAAAAACTAGGTATTCTTATAAAAAGGTTTGCAATCTTGATAAAGTAATAATCTAACACTGCAGTTGTTTGCTGTATGCATCTGCTGTCTTTTAGTGATTTCCCGGGTTGAGAACGGGTTGGCACAGAGCTGGCCAGTTCTAACATTTTTCATATAATACCGAGCTGGCACCGGGTTGTAAGCGAGCCAGCACCGAGCCAGCCCGCCTCATATAATCAGGCCCTAAAAGACCGTTCTCATTACTAAATGCCAGTCCAAAAATGCAGATAGCCCTTAAGAATATCAAATTAATCGACAGCTATAGGCAACCTCCAAGTCTGAAAAGGGCCAAATTTACCTACTCTGAAGACATACAAGACACAATAGCGGCACAACAACACTAATGGCACAAAAGCATTCCAACACCCTGCTAAAAATGGCGGCTTTCTGCGGGGCAAGGGCCCAATCTTGAAAATTTACCCAACAAAATTAGTACAATGTAGAGGCTTCTTCTATTTCAATTTAGGCCGGAAAATATTCGTCATAATACTCTCAATTTCGAATTAAAACAAACCTTTTAATCCTATTCAGAATTATTGATAGAAAAATTGACGGTGTTGAACGAGTGCCGGTAAATATTTGACTGTGATTCAAAAAGGTTGCAGAAGAAATTAATGTAACAGCGCGTACATTTGAAAGCTAGAGTATGAAGTTTTAGCGTTTCAAGGTTAGCACAGTTCAGGCCTAAAAGTAGCAGTGACTGCTTGGGTAAACTACCTCTTGCCATCTAGAAGAAAAACATTTTAGGTCATAAAGCGATTTCAGGTGAGTCAATCTGTGGAGATTCTCATTATGTATACGAAATAAATGGAACACGTAAAAGATGAAAGTAGCAGTATTTTTAGAGCTTTATTGATATATCCAACCCTGTTTGGCTTTAGATAATTCCTACAAGAATAATTGTAAAGCCTACGCTCATGTAGCAACTGCAAATAAGATAGTTTAAAAAAATAACATGCTTATTGTTCCTGCAACACGTATCTCGCCTGAAACTGCTCCACGGAACAAAGATAACGAATACTTAAATGGAAACAGCTAACACAGCAAAAACGTTTGTGCAGACTTTAAGCCCAATATATACAATCATTAAGAGAGTTGAAATAGTATATCATTTCATCAGAAAATATGTATTGTTACGTTAATTTTTTCCTTAATATTTCCGTCAATACTTCTCAATAGTGTTAAAAAGTTAGTTTCAATTCGATATTGAGTAAATGACTAATATTCTCCGTCTACATTAAGATGGAAGAAGCCCCTACGTTGTAATAAATTTGCTATATATAGATTGCCAAGGATAGGCCCTTGACCGCTAAAAAGCCGCCATTTGAAGCAGGGTGTTGCACTATTTTTGCCCCATTAGCGCACATGAAACAAAAACTCACGAAATGTAACGATAAAAAATGTGATACGTGCCGCCTAATCATTACAACAAACGAAACCCCATTTCGAAATAACAAAGTTCCCTTTACAATTAAATGGAAAATGGATTGCAATGCAACAAATGCTATATATTTGATAAACTGCAAGAAAGAATACATATGCTGTCGGGGATTTTCAATACGCTTCGATGCCTTCGCAGCGCTCTTTCTTCTTTAATCATTCATTTACTGTCATACACAGCTGACGTACACTATGTATGAGTAGTCGTTGCGATATGCAATAATATCGTTTTTCACTATATGCACAATCTAAGTATAACCTTTACATTAGTCATAATTACGTACACAGAGTTGTTTTTGCAAGTTGTCCATTAACCATATTTACGTAAATCTTGTATCCTGTTATTCTTAATTTCGATTGGTAGAAAGTTAAAGGTGATATTTGGACTCCTCATCATTGAATTGCATTGATAGCATATTTTTAGGTAGAAAATCAGTCTTGCTCATCTTTACTTAATCTTTAAAGACATAACAATAAACTGAAAATGGCGGAAGTCATTCAAAAATGGCAGAAAAAGGCATACATTTGATGTCATGTAACTTTTAAGTGAGATGAGATATTGCATTGAAATTTGATATTCTTTGCTACCTCATTGGTACCAACAAATATGCAAATAATAAGCAAAATCTGAGATGGTGGGTTATAAGGTGGTCCTGTTTCACATAAAATAACCCTTCTATTAAATACAGGTTGAGCCACAAATAGCCCTTCCACTGAGCAATGTATCTACCTGAGTTGTTTCTTTAGCAACAGTTAAGATTTCACTTCAAAAGACACTCAAAAGTTTTAAAACTAACAAGAAAGGCACTACTTAAACTGACCTTGAACAATGCACAATAAGTTTCAATTTAAGGTCTTTCAAATTAAAAACATAAGAATTTCAGTTAACTGCTGGGCAAAAGTGTTCTGCTTCCAATCTATGAATACCATGCCACCACAGGGGACCCGCAACAGAGGGGGCCAGAGGGGCCATGACATCCCCTTTTTCAGATATAAATTTTTCAGTTCGGAAGATGTATGATGCTGAGTAGCTTTGTATCCGTGACATTTCTACAACCCGTAGTAATGATTTTAGTTAAGACTTAGGAGCATAGAGGAAAGACATTTACTCCAGAGTTGGTGCATTCGCTTTATCTAAGCCAAATTCCACAAATTTGACTTTTTCTGAAATTTTATGGCCAAGAAAATTTAGTTTGGTTTAGATGATTTATTAGGCTTTTTAGCTTTTATGGCTCTTTTCATTTCTATAAAAGATTAGTTCTGATATTGAAAAGTTATCATCAGCAGTATGTTGATTATAATAAGCCTGTGACCATTGATTTTCGTTGGCTTACATTCCCTGATCTTCTGTGTGGTGACAAGAGAAAAAATTACATGATTTTGTTGACTTTTGATATCATGCTTTCCTGTAACTTTTAACCAGTCTTCAAGCCATTTCTACAACCGAAAGATCACTAATACGAAATATCGCTTCCATTGTGAAAGTTGTATTGGTCAGTGGTGCTACAACAGCAACATCTGAAAGATCTTTTTCTATGGCTAGAAGAAGTATAACATGGCTACGGTCAACAATGAAACAACGGAAATTCAACTCACTTTCTATTTTAAATTCAAGCAAACCTCTTGTAGATAAGCTACCACTAGTCAAAGTCGCTAATGAATTTGTTGAAAAGCGTCCAAATTGCAGAAACGAATTTAGTTTGTTTACAGAGAGTGATTTAAAGACCCAATAGCTTTAACTACCGGACAGAGACCTTAAACTTTAGACTTCTATACTTTTTGTCTAAAGCAGTGTCTCCCAACCACCGTGCCGCGGCACACTAGTACACCCTAAGAGATCATCAGGTGTGCTGTGAAAAACTCCCAAATCTCGCTTCATTTAAAAAATTACTGATTCCATGCATATAATGAATCATTTTATGTTTATCTTAATGACCTGGCTGCAGTTCGTAATCAGTGATGCTTTGAGAGGCAGCAGCAGTGATAAGCGATTGATAAATATATTAGGAAATAAGGAATCAACCAGGGGCTGTACTTCACTGGCTATGTATTTTCACATATTTATTTGGTGGTATCCCGTGTGATTTTTTTATGTAGAACAGGGGCCGTATCTTAAAAATGGTTGGGAAACACTGGTCTAAACCATAATGATAATCGGTAATATATATATATATATATATATATATATATATATATATATATATATATATATATATATATATATATATATATATATATATATATATATATATACGAGCATTACAACAAAATATTACAAGATATATTTATAAGCTTACCCCCCCACTTTTGAAATCAATGTGCAACATCAAGCCCCTGATATATATATATATATATATATATATATATATATATATATATATATATATATATATATATATATATATATATATATATATATATATATATATAATATATATATATATATATATATATATATATATATATATTTATATATATAAATATCTATATATATATATATATATATATATATATACATATACATATATATATATGTATATATATATATATATATATATATTTATATATATAAATATCTATATATATATATATATATATATATATATATATATATATATATATATATATATATATACATATACATATATATATATGTATATATATATATATATATATATATATATATATATATATATATATATATATATATATATATATATATATATATATATATATATATATATATATATATACTAGAATTACAAAAATATATTACGAGATATATCTATAAGCTTGGCTCCCCCCCCCCACTTTTGAAATCAATTCGCGGCCCCTGCACCATACCACATTGGAAAATGGTGTTAAAAATACAGAACATTTGACTTGATGAGCATTATCAGCTCTCTAGTTGTTGTTGTTGTTATTGAACCTTGGACTGTGAACTCGTGTCTCCTCTTCGTGATGTGACTATGTATGACTGTGTGTATGATGGAGTTTTGGTATCCTATATGATCAGAATATTGGTTCATATTATGTTGGCTTACATGAAATAAATGTTTCCATTCGTGTTTTTCCTTCAATGCTAAACACATTTTTAATAAATGGCACCTTTGATTGGGATCTCAGGTGTGCAACAGAAAATATCTAGTTGTACAGCCTGCAAAATCCCCAAATGTGCACTTCAGGTATGCACTGCAGAATTTCATCATTGCCCACCTGCTATTGGTATCTGAGGATAAAAGTTTAAAGTTGATGTTGGTGATTGGCCCATCAATGTTCAAATTCAACTTTACTTCTCTAGTTCAATCCAGCAAACAATTATTCAAAAATTGAATTTTCAAGCTATCTGGGCACTCTGCCTTTCAAAATTTTATACTAGGGTCCAAGCATAGTGAATAATTGAAAGGAATCTAGATCCAAGTAGATGTCTATTGAAATCTTTAAATGTTGACAAGTGATAGAGCTACATTTTAAGAGCAAAGGTGCCATTTTTGGGCTAAAGCAATAGCCAAATGCTGAGCTATTTTACTACCTTAGAATATTGTTATAATTTTTCCATATTAATGGGCAACTAGATAAGCCACTTTGGATAGGAGTTTTCTGGCACATCAACATTTTCTCAAGAGCTTCTGTTCATCTCTATTCTGGTTTACAATGTACATTTATCCTGTCATGGCTATTTTCCACTATACTCTTCAATCAAACAATTGTTTGGGAGATTGCTTTTCAATCATTCTTAGATGGTAAAAATCTATACAACTATCGTGGGTTGCCCTATGTTACTATAACATGGTGCCATGGTGTTGTCCCCTTAGATGTATCATTGAGTCACTCTATAACTTATATGCTTAAATGCTATTTAGTTCATAAAGACGCTGGATTCTTAAATAAATGCACTCAGTAATGATTTGAATTAAAATTGGCCATGCCTAGATTATGCTCTTTCATATCTACACATGTCTTTTATATCAAATGTACAGAGCCAATTTCATGACAAAATCTCAGCTGAGTAGCTGTCATACTTTCCATATACCATTAGTGACCCTAAACACCATGAATAAAACCTTTATCTCTTTTACTTATCAATGAATCAAAAACTAGCTTTCCACATTTGCCACATCATCCACTGTATCTCACATCTAGACATTGCCTTTCATCATCAGGCCTTTTGATGAGACATACGCGATTGTGCACAAGTGTGCCGTCATGCACCTGGCTCAGTTCACACACTTGATATGTCACTTGTGCTAGCTTTCTCAAAGATATACCTCCAAGTAATGAGGAAAGCTCTCAAAAATTGAATGTCTTGTGAGCACAAATGATGCCATGCATGATTGGAAGCATGTGTCAAATTTACTCATTGAAAGGCCTGCATCATCCTTGTCTTCACATCACACTAAGTCATTCGCTTCCCATTACTTCTCTCTCACTACTCATTTCTCTTACTCAGCAAATCTGCTTCTTTTTACAGTTATTTATTAATTTGCATGTAATGTTTTATATTTGTAAAGTCTTGTTCAATATTTAGTCAGCAGATTAGTTCATTACCAAAATATTGAGCATCTAAAGCTCTGTGTTATCTGCACATTAACGAAGACATCAACTCAAGTCACTGCCAAAGAAAGGCTGTTCATCAACATCGAAACTACACGTGTCTACATTATGGTGAACAGCCACGTATGTGTCTAAATACCTACAGGTCACAAGAGATGTGGTGTTGTCATATTTCATTATTGAAAAAGAGACTCCGCAAAGAACCAAAATATGCAAGGACAAGGTTCTTCAGCATGCAGTTCTTCACAAAATGTGCAGTTATACCAACTCTGCGTAACAATTCTGTGTGCTGTTCTAGTAGTCAGGTCGCTGAGGTTCTCAGCACACCTGCAAAATTTGTGGGCAATGTAATTTTTTCATAAAAATGTTCTTTAGACATTAATAAACATAAATTTACCTGTTGGGCATGCTAAATTTCCTTGAGAGGCCTATCCATCAAGGTGATATCTTTCTGCATTCCTTCTTGCTCTCTGAGTACGGTCACCATTTTGAAATAGGAGGCGTTTTCGGGAAGCCGAGGCTATAGCAATATGTTGGCTGGAGTGGTGACCACGTGGGTATAAGAACGTTAGGGTTAGGGTTAGGGCTAGGGTTAGCGTTAGTTATTTCATGTCCGCCATTATGAATATCGTACCTATTGACTTATATTCATAATGGCTGACATGAAATAACTAACGCTAACCCTGACCCTTTGCCCTAACTCTAACCCTGACCCTTACCCTATGGGGTAAATGGGGTAGCATATGAATGTACAGATGAAGAGCTATCGAATGGTGTATAATTTATGGGGCTAGTCCCCTGTTATCGATGAGAGGTGCGAAAGTACATTAGCGCCAATAAAGGGTAATCCCAACAACGAATGGCAATGGGAATTAGGCCAGTGAGTCATGGTGCATAGAAGAATATGAATGAAGATCGTGTATAATATAGATTAGGGATGTAGAAAATGGAAATGTACAGTATATGAGAGAACATAGACTTTTTAAACATATTTTTACTGGGGGGGGCAAACTCTCAAAAATGGACTTTTACTGGGGGCAAATTCTCAAAAAGGGATGTGATACTAGGACAAAAAGCCTAATTTGAAATAAGGTTGATACATGTGATATATTGAAACAATGTTCGTAAATGTTAAGTTTTCATGTAAAAATGTTTAGAGATGAAATCTCTAATTTTGTAATTGTTACAATAACGTACTGTTCGTGTATTATACAGTTTCCTAATGTCGTGCAAAAATGTTATTGTGGTTCATTCTTTAGCCGATGAAACTCGAAGGGCCCCATTCATTGCAACATGATGACAGCAGTAGTTGCTTGACAACATGGCTGAGAACCTATACAAAAGGGATATTTTTCTGGGGTCAAAAACCTCTTTACTTGGGGGGTAAAGTTGAGAACTGGGGGGGGCATTTTCCCCCAGTTTGTATGTTAAGAAAGGCCCTGTGAGAGAAGCATTCTGTATGTCAATATAAGTACTATTCGTCAACTATCAACCAGAGATCAGCGTTTCGGGGGTTTAATGATAGTACGCTTTTGTGATCACAGGCCCCCCCACCATCCCATTGGGACACTATCGTACCAGACGAGGAGCAGAAGTAGTATCAGAAAATGTATAGTGCAGAGAACAACATAGAAATGAACGGTAATATAATGAACGAGTAACGAACCGCAATGTATATTCAGCATCGTAATACGGACACGGTGTCCGATAAAATAGGGTAGAGAATGAAGCCTTGAAAAGGTACAACACTATCTACAATTGAATCATATCCTGTATTTGGACTAGTGAACTTTGTGTGAACTATTAAATCTTTAATGTTTGTGTTCCTTTCAAATGCTACAATAGGTGTGGCTGATGCTATGTCGCGCAGGTCGTCGTCTTCTTGAATGATGTGCCAATGCTCATGTAGTATCTGTCCAATCGGTGCAGTATCGAGATTAAATGGAATAAATGAAAGGTAATTTGTCACAAGAAGCCCGTGAATGGGGTTGTAAGAGATCATCTCGCGATAATGAGCGCACCTTGAAAAATTGTTTAGTAATAAGGCCAATATTATAGCCCGTTTGATAAGACTGATAGATAGTTGTTGTAAATGGAAACCCAAATCGTCACCATTGGAGATAATGCTATGGTATCTCAGGGCTTGACTGTATATGATGCCTGTTTTGGAAGTAGGAGGGGGGGGGATAGAAAGAATGTGAATGTAGAAGTAAGGAACATCAGTTGTTGTCTTGTACAAAGTCGTATGAAGTTCATTATCTTGGTTGAGAATCAGAACATCTAAGAATGGCATATCGTTAACTAAGTATGATATTTCAAATTGTATATTGGGGTGGGTTCTGTACATATGTTCAAAGAAAGTCTGTAGTAAATCAACAGGATGAGTTCAAATAACAAAACTGTCGTCTATGAAACAACGAAGCATGATATGTAAAGCTTTGCTCAAGAAAAGGAAGAGTGCCAAAGCCACAACAGCTCCCGCCAACAAAAGATGAGCTATTGCACCACTGTACACGGGCATCATACGTCACTGCAATAATCAAGCGAGCCTTGGAGCTAAATGTAAAGTTTCCACCTACTCAAGGACATGGCTAGATAATCACTGGCAACGGTGACCTAGAAATAAAATCGATGGCACAAAAACCCGCCCCTGACTCAATTCTTGAGATGGTGTCATGCAGCTTCAAGAGGACGAGGTGTCAATAAGAAAGCTTTAATTGCTTTGCGCATGGATTGAAATGCACGGATATGAGTAACTGCAGCAAATGTGAGAATGAAGTTGATGATGATGACCACCAAAGTAGTGCCAGAGATTTTAGTGATGATGATGTAATGGAGATGAGGGAAAATGAGGGACTTTGGGAATAAAATTTTTTGGATAGGTTTCAGGACAAGTAAATTCCTAGAAAAGATAAGGATCCCATGTAATACTATAGAGGGGGCTTTGGGCTTCCCTAGGTTGGGGGCTTCTCCATATTTAGCCCTTGGATTTCAGTTTCATATTCAAAATCTGGATTGTCTCTTGTATTCAATATCATGCAGTTTCTACAATAGACTGAGATAAAACAACCAATTGAAGAGCTTTCTTCAAAGTACAGCTTTGGATTTTGTGATTTTGCCCCCCTGCTTTCGGGATTTTCTGTTGAATAGCCCCCTCGCCGTACTGTGGAAGCACGTACCAACATTTTCTAACTTGATTAATTCTCGATGACTTTTTGTCTCAATGAACGGCTTAGGACCAGCTTGAAGTCATTCTAACCAAATTGTATCTGCTTGCTTGCTTGGTGAGCAGGAGTCGCAATTTTCAAAATGGCGGCGGTGTTCCGAGAGCACGCAGGATCGCTTCAAGTTGACACCTTGATGGAAAGGCCTCTCAGGAAAAATTCAGAATGTCCAATAGGTAAATTTGTGTTGGTTAAGGTCTAAAGAATGTCTTCATGTAATAAATATATTGCCTGCAACTTTTGCAGGTGTGCACGCGTATTTTCCAGGTGGCGACCTGACTATAGAGAGAAATATGTGTAGACTACATTATACATCAATAAGGAAATACTTGTCAATCCTGAATATACTAGCTGCGAGAGAGATTTGCAGCTCTAAAGTTTCCTTAAATAAACTCTGTGCTAAGAGTATACTAAAGTGAACAGTTTGAATCAGTGGCACAGATCTGTGACGTACAAAAGTTCCACATTCCAAACTTGAGGCCTATGTTCATCACGAGCTAGATGTAAAGCATTTCTTACTAATTTGCTGCAGCTTGAAAGTACTCTCGAGTGCTTAATACAAGGGGGGTGTTAATAGTTGAGGCGTTGGACCTTTTTCCAAAAACTAATTAACATGGGATCTTAATAGCCGGGGGGGAATGTCTAGATGAGAAGCCTGTCTTGCGTTAACTGATAAAACACCATGCTCTACGGTCAAAGTCTTAGGCCTACTTATTTATAGCTAGCTAAAAAGACCACTCAAAATTTGAATGCAATGACATGGTATCTTTTCGAAAATACAAAACAAAAAGCGCATGTCTTGATATATAATTGATATGGACTTTTGACACCTCAGCTTACAAAAATTAATGATCGGGGGATCTTAATTAGATCCGGGGGATGGGAAAAATCTGAAAAATTTATATGCTTCCCTCCCCGTTTATTAAGCTCCCGAGAGCAGATAGAAATTATTCAAAACAAGCAAACAACTACCATGTGGCATGAAAATCAACAACAACCAACTTGCTGCCAGCGTTTCTAAGTTCTGGTTGAAACTGGGTGTCATCTGTTAAAATCTTCACGTTGCCGTGACTTCTCATCACGTTGATTCACACTCAAGTAACTCACTTTCACCAGGTCTGGTCTCCTTTAGACCCAGCAATGCTGAAATTTATTTTTATCAACACTTATATCTATTTCTACACTTTATATTATATATTATGACTAAAGTGAGAAAACTTGCTTATATTACGGCTGGAAAGATCTCCTTTACCTATTATACAGAGTGAGCGGGTATGTTCTTCGATTCTCCATTTAGAATGATAACGTCGTTTTCTTACGGCTGAATGTAAAATCATTCCGCACGATTTGTTTTTAAGAGTTATATTCATATATATAATCGACCACCGGAAAACCTGCAGTTGAACGCTATACTAGGTGAGAGTGCAACAAGCCTAGGTCCATACAGTCTAATGTGAATCCAGCAAACCGTCAAAGATGTTGATTTACAACATGAGAAATTCATATAAGTTGTCAAACAAACACTTGGTGATTTTGGTAGAATCTATGCACAACTCAGTGATGCGTACATAGCGATTTGCCTATTTTATGGCTCTGCATAAATTTTCCCACTTTCATTTGCCCATTTTACGGCGCTCTCAGAGCCGCCCTTGTTGGGGAAAAACCCAGTCACTCAACTAGTTCGCAGAGGTAAAGTAGAACCGAAGAATGAGTCAACTTAAAACACAATTTTGGTATGTATTCTCATGTCATTCATTCAATCTCCATTCCATTTTATACCCTATTCCTAGATCTGCATCCACTCGACTACAGTCCGAGACTCAACTGAACTCGTTTTAAAGAATCCACGCAAATATAATTAGATATTTTGACAATCAAACAAATTATGAGGTAAATGAACATGAATAACATGAAATCAATAGTGCTTTTAGGATAAATCCGATGCCTAGATATTGCTTTCATTTAATACGCGAAAGAGCCCCAAGTTACTCAGTTCCTTTAGCATGGAGACGTGAGCTACATACTTACGTAAGTCATGCTGTACAGAAAGAACAACACAAAAATCTCAGCAAAATTGCATCAAATAGAATCTCCAAGTAAATGAATGATTGCTTAGTCATACATAAAATAACTATTTCTATGCGCGCGCATTGGAATCCCCCACAACTCTATATAATATCGAGGAACTTTTCCCATGCCAAAGGAGTACTGACGCATGCAAAACAGTTTCTATATATAACTATATATATAAATAAAAGTTATTTATTAAAAGTTATTTAGTGTTCTTTATTTCTATATATATATATATATATATATATATATATATATATATATATATATATATATATATATATATATATATATATATATATATATATATATATATATATATATATATATATATATATATATATATATATATATATATATATACATATATAAATATCTTGAAGCACTTGTATAATGTTTCCAAAATATATGACTACTGATTTGTTCACTTATCAAAATCAGATTAAACAGCGATTGACGAGAAGTTCATCACACAACAATTTGTATGTGCCCAGATCAAAACTGAAAAGGGCTGAACAGTCAGTATCAATAAAGGGAAGTAAAGTATGCAATGAACTTCCACTTAACATTAGAAAGGCAGCATCACTGGGTATTTTCAAGAGAAAAGTGTATCAGCATTACCTCGACGTTTCAGATTCAAGTACTCGAACCTTCAGGTTGATCTGGAAAACCAAATTAAATACCAAGTTAATTTGAGTTTCAGTTCACCTCTTGTATGATGTGAGCACCCCAACAATATTCATGGCTCATATAAAGAGAGTTCATGAGGTTAGAGAATGTCTGAGAAAATGAGTCCTTTTCTCTCAAAACAGGGCAAGTGAGGGAGAGTCAGGTAAGGCAGTAGAACAGCAAAGAAACTTGCAATTGTCAGGCTGAAAGTAGAGTTTTCATGTTTCAGGTTAGGAAAGAGTTTTTTTCATCATCAAATAAGCATTTACAGCTTTGACTGTAGGTTCAATTTCTGCCCCAGTGTACTTGGCTTACAGCTTTGTCGTACTAGCAGTATTTTATTACTTATAGTTGGCTTTTTAGGAAACGTTATTCCAATGTTAAAATTTAATGTTTTGCTTGTTTCGATAACTTTGAAACACACAGAGAAAGCTAGCTGTACAGTTAGATTTTTGTGTGTTGTAAGTAATATTAAAATGAAAAAGAACTATTTTCTTATTTGTTTACTTGCAACAATATTAAGCCCCTCAGGTCAAGGGGACAAGATTGTTCTTCCAAAAGATCTTTGGAAAATATATGCTTCTGAGAGAAATTCTGGAACAGTTTGTAATGTTTGGGCAAAAGTCAATGGAAATTTCTTAAAAAGTCTGTATAAATCTTGACACAACGGCTACGAGAACTGAAGTAATTTTAGGAAATCTACGTATAGAAAGCTTTCGTACTATAAACCCTAAATATATGCAAATATTTCACTACAGCACGAAAAAGCGGTACCATGTTTTAACCATACTGAAAAGCTTTTTTTCGTCCGACACTCGTCAGAGTATGAAACGTCGGATAGCGACCGAAAGGGGAACCAAAATTTATAGCCAGATATGCGGGTACACGTGATATGATGAATAATGTGTCCAGTTAGCCGTATGATTGGCCTCTTGGCACCTATTCACCATTGTTTACTTGAAGAGTCCAAGTGAGAAAATGAACTCTGTTTGTTTACACAAGACTGGGTTTTGAGTCTTTATGTAAATTGATTCCAAAACACTTAAATGAAAGGACGATCTTGCTTGCCCAATGATCCGAAAATTATCGTCTGAATATGTTTTGGCGCCTTCTGGGTTTGTAATGAGATGTTGTCCTATGGCCGAATCACTTTTCATTTTAGAATTAGAGTTTCATTTTAGAATTAGAGTTAAAAACTCTAATTCTAAAATGAAAAGTGATTCGGCCATAGGACAACATCTCATTACAAACCCAGAATGCGCCAAAACATATTCAGACGATAATTTTCGGATCATTGGGCAAGCAAAATCGTCCTTTCATTTAAGTGTTTTGGAATCAGTTTACATAAAGACTCAAAACCCAGTCTTGTGTAAACAAAAAGAGTTCATTTTCTCACTTGGACTCTTCAAGTAAACAATGGTGAATAGGTGCCAAGAGGCCAATCATACGGCTAACTGGACACATTATTCATCATATCACGTGTACCCGCATATCTGGCTATAAATTTTGGTTCCCCTTTCGGTCGCTATCCGACGTTTCATACTCTGACGAGTGTCGGACGAAAAAAAGCTTTTCAGTATGGTTAAAACATGGTACCGCTTTTTCGTGCTGTAGTGAAGTTCTGTAGTACCAACAGACTTTTCATATACAAATATCTATAGAACTCATGAAATAACAGAGGCAGCTTCTTATATCATAATCAGGAGTTTCATAGTCGAGTGATGAAACTTGAACGAGAAAAGTTATTCGACTAAGCAATACATATATTCATTTCACTGCAAAAAGTTGATGCACTACTATATATAAGTCTTGAAACCACAAAGCAGGCATAACCAAGAGTTCCTTGCAATATGAAACATAAAGCTTGCTTATGAAAGTTATCCCTTCAAAATAAATGCCTAGCTACGGATGTAGTTGAGCCAATCAAGCCAAACGAAAGTAAATGGAATTGTCTTGGAATTGCCAATCGATGCCGCAGAATAAGTTGGCTAATTAGAATGGTCCTGGAATGAATACCAACACCATTTGTTCACGTAACTGCAGTATTCAAGTAATTGTCTTGTTTGGCTAAATCTCTGCTACATGAACAGCATGGCCCTCAGTTGTCATGACCGCATAAACATGGTTCAGGACTACTAGCAACATTCAGCTTCTTAATAACCATAATTAAGCAATACAGCCACCGAATGTTAGTTGCCTTTCGAAACGAGAATTCTTTGTACTATAGAATTTGATAATCCTACAGATTTGATTGGAATAAATCACAGAGTTGAATTGTCTGGCTTTTGATTGGCTGGTTGTCTCTCTAGCTTTTGTGTAAGGAATGCTAGATAGGAAAATATTGATAGGTTTCGTTTGCTGGACAAGACTCCAGGTGTGTCTAAGTTGAAGATATAAATTCGCCGTGATACTGTCAGCTGCTACAGATTCCTACTCTTCGTATATTAAGGTAGGTAATGCGATCTTTCATTTAAATAAATACATACAAGAGATATTTATTCTGTTATAAGTCGTTAAGAAGTTGCAAGCAGTTCTCTGTTGAATGAAGCAACAGCTCTTCACAACAGAGGGGCTTCTACAGGCTTTTAGGGCTTACTGGCATTTAGAATTAGATGGTGGCGATAGACTCTTAGCTAATCCTGATAGAAGGCAGCTTTTTTTAAAGGCTTTGAAGATATTTCATTCAAGACTGTTAATAATTATTACGGTACCACACAGTAATGCACTTACTGTGTTTGAAAGGGCGTGGTAAAGTTAGTAGTCAGTTCCTCTGTGTGGCAACCAGGTACCTAGTGGATGCTGGGTAGACAGTGAGCACACATCCCAAGTATGCCCTAAACCCTAAAGGTTAGGCTCGAACCATCTATGTTCCACTCAGCGGTCAAGCGATCTAACCACCTGGCCACTCGCCCTTGAGATACCGTGTACTGAAGGTGAGGTTCGTTTAGGGGAGGTACATGTGTTCGCATGTTTCTTGTTGAATTTCTGCTTATTTCCCTGATCCTTTGAGAGAATCCTCATGTTCCCCAGAGCTTTTTAGGCATGTCCAGACGGATGGTCAATTGTTAACTTGTCCATAATTCGGCGTTTAGCAAGCGGCAGAGGAGCACGTTGACAATAAATGGTTAAACTTTGATATACTTTCAAACGAATACTTTCAGATAACAAGATACCAATCAAGCTATTTCTAATGTTATTGCAGCTGTTACTCTTAGTACGGGGAGAGTTTAGGGTACCTATTTACAGAATTGACAACTGAGTATCATTTTCGGACATTTGTGGAATACGGGGCCTGGTTCTACAGAGGGGTTGGCAAAAATTTAGGAATACCATCAAATGGCAAGTCATCTACTGTTTCCGTAATGCAAGTGACTTTACAAAACACCATGTAAGATCATTAGAAGGAGAAAACCACTCAACATGTTGCTGTAGACACTTTTTGGGATCGCACCCATACAGTGATAGGGAGATGCTCTATAAGAGCTTATAGATGCATCCGTTGATAAAAAGCAGCCAACTGATACTTCAGTACTGATGAAGATATTTGTCGAAACGTCTATAATTTAAGTAAAGTATATTTCTGATTCGTTCTCTATATATATATATATATATATATATATATATATATATATATATATATATATATATATATATATATATATATATATATATATATATATATATATATATATATATATATATATATATATATATATATATATATATATATATATATATATATATATAAATTAAAACTACTATGTGCTCTCGACAAGCCTGTTTCATGAACGGTATTGTTCACTCATCAGGAGAATCGGTATTGTTCTCCTGATGAGTGAACAATACCGTTCATGAAACAGGCTTGTCGAGAGCACATAGTAGTTTTAATTAATATATATTCTGCTCTACTTTACGGTATCGAGCACTGCATTGGAAGGACTCATTACTTCTCATTTATATATATATATATATATATATATATATATATATATATATATATATATATATATATATATATATATATATATATATATATATATATATATATATATATATATATATATATATATATATATATATATATATTACCAAAGTTTCTCAGCAGTAATATATTAGAAATACACCTTAGAAAAACGACAATTGATTTCAATTTGTAAAACATGTTTCGATTGCTTCGACAACCATCTTGGAATATGCTTATTTTGTAACTGAAGATACCAATAGCAAAATACCAAGCTAATCAGTTTCATGATAAAAAGAGCCAATGCCAGAACCAAAATTGGCAAAAAGGGGCTTTTGCATCCAGCTTTTCTTTAACATTACTGTCCTTAAAAACTTCCGTAACTTCTGGTGTCTTCATTTTATGACAGGAAGCAATACATATGCTGGAGTTGGTAAATATTGATTCCACTTTTCTCAGTTTTGGGGAAGAAATTATCAGTATATGACTTTGTGTAGAATGTGTTTGACTTTCATTAATGATAATAAATACAAGAACTATTTGGTCAAGCTTGTATAATGCCTTTTTGCCTTTTGGGTGTGCACAGACTGTGCACATTTGTTTAATGGAATGCAATTAACACTTCATCTCTCCTGAATGGACCAGTGCATTTCCTGGAGAAATGGCAGCTCTATTGCTAGTTTCAGGATAAAGAGAATGAGCTGGCAATCCTAAGATACTTGTTAATTCCATAAGGCATGTTGAGGGGTTCCATCTTCTACATAGAGACTTTAATTCAGGCTTGATACAACCTGTATAATTTTGTAGAGACTTATGAAAATGATCACTTGCTTAGAATGTTATTGATAGGGAGAAAAATGCTTCAAGAAGGCCAGCAGTTCCTTTTTTCGCCAGATGGGTAATCAAATGTGGGTGAGAGGCATAAAAATCTGGATAAAGGTAATGGTCTGCAAAACAAAGACCTTGGAGTAGATGGTACGAATTCTCATGTCCAGTTACCATTCTAGAAACAGCATGATAAAAGCAATTTTCATTAGCAATGAACTTAGGCCTACATGTGAACCCGGATAAGAAAACAATTAAGGCACTAACATTACTAAAACTCAGCAACTTGCTCAACTTGCTGAATCCTTTTCATACTCCTGTTTCCATGTTGCATTTTGCTGGTACAAAATCCCTACAAAATGAGCAAAAATGCACAGCACAGGAAGCATTGTTTTGAATGTACACATACAACATACGCTATGGGTACTGCAATCTGACCTATTTCAGTATTTACCTGTGATGTCATCGTACTCCTAGCACAGAATAGCAACCTCAGAACAGCTGGCTTATAGGAAATAACTTTGTTAATGTCCAGAGAACTTCGGTATTTTAAGAGACTTCTTCTATGCCATTAGAATCTTCATGTTTCATCAAGGTTGATATTTGATGCAAGAATTCCAGAATGCGTTATTGAGACTTTTCCAACTTCTAGTTTTCAATAATTCAATCGACGTAAACCCGTAAACCCTCCACTCCGGCACACAGTGTGCCCAGAGGCGGGAAAAAGTAAATATTGCATATTTCTGCATCTGCAAATGCCCACTGCTTCTAAATGTACACTAAACTGAGATACAATACGCTTTTTGAATTATTAAATTATCTTTTACCGATTGCATGTGAGACTGGTTTGAATTTGCCTACTTTCGTTCTTCTTGCGAACTGGAGTGGAGAACTGATAATATGGAGAAATATTATATAATTAAGATATGCTTTGCAGGTAAGCTGTTGAAGTTAACTAAACAATTCTTTTTTGCTTTTGACTGATAGTTACAACAAATACTACTTGAAAAACGTTTCTTTGACCGGTTTATCTATTTTACTTATCGCTAGTGAATATCTATTAAAATTTAAATATTGGGCTATGATTGACTTTTTTGCTTCAGGTGCTGTTTTGAATTAGCGTTTTCTGTTGGACGGAATTTGGTACAATTTCTGCGTAAAAAATTGTGCTAAACCAGCCTTGATGCTTTAGTATGGGAATATATAACCCAACCAGATAGAGTAATAGTTGCGTAGAAAAAAGTTCTAAAAAGTCTGAAGTTTGCCAAAATATTTAAGAAAAAGGACGATCTGTCGGACGGAATAGATAGCATTGTAACTGATGGTAGAACACTTCGGTGATTAAAATTGCATTTAAAATGCTTGACTTAACAACTTCAACTCATAATATTATACAACAATAGAATACTTGCAACATCTTAAACACTTATTCCGAACGAAAAACATTGAATTTTGAATACAATCAAGCCTAAAGTCTGTAGATTAAATCTTTTGGACGGAACTTTTGGATGGAAAAATGCAAAATTCAATGTTTTTCGCTTAATGTTTTTCAATGTCAATGTCTTTTTAAACAATTTCCTTAAAATTGTTAAATGCATGCTTCACATTGATTCTAGTGGAATACTTCGATAAGTTATCGAGAGGAACTGAATACCAAGCATACATAGCATGGTTTAATTTGGATTCAAGAGAAGGATCCCGCCCAGCAGAAAAATCAAATGCCACATTTTGAACCGAATGTCTACACAAAGCAGAAAAAATGTTTCATCTGTCCATAAGTAGGTCCCATGTGGTGATTGTCGTAGCTCTAAAAATAGAAACGGTGTTTGTGTAACCTTTTTTTGCAAATGGGACACTCTATCCATTCTTCATACCTTTGAAACTTCTCATTACAGTAGCGACATGTATTTTAGTTGGAGCCATTAAAAAGATTTCCAGAAGTACACCAATAAGTACATCAAAAAGACAAAATTTACTGTGAGTTGTTGTGAAGGTATGCGTCTGACGTGTGTGGCTTTGAGAATCGCTAATTTCCCGCCAATTTTTCAAATTCTTCGGCCCCTGTGGAATCTGTTGGACGAAATGGTCACTTTTGAAATAAAAATAATAAGACTTATCATTTGCAGCACGCAACTGCAAGCACACTTCTTTCCACGCTAGTCAGTGTTATTGATAACTGAGCAATGATCTGTCTTAAAATGATCGGCTGTTTTTCTGAGAAAATAACTTTAATGGTCAAATTTCTGTTGGACGGAAAACTAATAAAATTTTAAAGAGAAATCAGTGCAATGTTCCTATTATACAATAGCAACGTACTTGGCTGTCTTTTTTGATCAAAGGGAATTCATAGTGGCTAAATAACATACAAAAGCCTGAAAAATATCAAACAGTCTTTCAGAAGTTATGAGCTTCTGTTTATTAGGCCTTTTCTATCATATAAATTTTGGAAACAAAATTGTTACTTGAATGTCTTAAAAAAACACAAAATAATAATTTTCCGAACTATGTCATCGGCATTTTTATAAAGTTTCATCTTTGTACTTTTCGGATTTTGCCTTTTTACTATTACTAAATCACCTTTTTATGCAGCTTATATGCTACCCTAATTCAAAACATCACCCACATAGCACTATAAGGTCAATACACTACCATCCTAACTGCAATATTTTCGCATACTTAGGGGTGATAAATTCTTATCCGTAGGTAATGCCCTGCATGTAGATTGGTGAAAACAAGCGAGTTTAAGCGGCTCGGCAATGCGGACTGGCGCAGCTTCATCCGTTCTGTCACTTACTGGGTAGATGTTAGACGTAAAATTAAGAGCAATCTTTAGGAAGCTATACCTTAAAGAGTCAATCCAATTGAGAGCCATGCTACATTCTTTACTGAATAAGCTTTTTGCTGTTTACTTGAAATTGTCCTGGACTGGAAATGTTTCATCAAAATTTGACAACGAAATTGATAAAGCCATTACATCTTGTTTTTATGCTGTGAAGCCCCGTGCGGTTTATAATACTAGGGTCATGCTACCATCTGCTAAAAAGGATATCGTTCCTACCACCCAAAAAAGTTGTGTAGTTTACGAATTTTCGTGCCGATGTGAAGCTCGGTACGTAGGGCGCACTACGCAGAGGCTAGCAGATAGAATAAAACAACATGTACCCACGAGCATCAGGACGAAAAACACTACAACAAGAGAACAGCCACCTCGTATGTGTAAAAACTCTAATTCTAAAATGAAAAGTGATTCGGCCATAGGACAACATCTTATTACAAATCCAGAATGCGCCAAAACATATACATACGATATTTTTCGGATCATTGGGCAAGCAAGATCGTCCTTTCATTTAGGTGTTTTGGAATCCGTATCTGGCTATATATTTCGGTTCACCTTTCGGTCGTTATCCGGCATTTCATACTCTGACGAGTGTCGGAAGAAAAAAGCTTTCAATAAACTTTAACCTGGTAATATCAGTCTTTAGACGGTTTGTTTACTACTAGTTGAAATTCCCAAGCAGAATGGTAGTAGAAAAAGTCGAAGTAGGATACGTGTCAATGGTATTTAACTTGTACTGCACTGTTATAACTGGAAAATTGTTAGGGAGAGCAATAGAGAGTCGTTATTAAATAATATCTTGACACCAACGGTACTGGGAACACCATGGTGCAGTTTCTATCGAGCTATGTGACCCAAACAGCAACAGACACTAAACTTCATTTTGTGTTCGTGTCTACACACTTTTATAAAAATATAATCCATAAGAATATTGAGACTCAACATCGCTGACAGTTAAGAATAGTTTAAGAAAAAATAATGCAACCCTCAAGCATCAAGAAGACTTAGGTTGTTTATTTATTTGAGTTTTTTGGAGAATAGAAAGGTGTCAGTGTGATGTGTGATTTTCCGGTCAGGGAGTCATTACTTTATGATACAACACTGTAATTCTAAGGAGAGTATCCGCACACTTTTTTATTATAATAGTGTAATCTATATGAATGATAGTGCCCAAAATCGATGAGAATATTAGATTACGTTAAGAATAATGTAGGCTGAAAATCGGAAAACTTAAAGAATATCAAAGCTTAGCAAAAATTCAGTATTATTATAAAAATTGTGTATAGGATTTGTCGTTCGTAGTATGCCAGCATAACATTGATGTTGCACAGCAATACTTTTCGGTTCTATATATCACCGTAAAAGCTCTCAAACTTCACATTACTAGGTATTGTCTATTTTTATCAGATGCATCTTATGGATATAGATCAAATATGTTTATTGTTACTGTATTAAGATTATTTGAGCAAATATATGTTAAATATGGTGTTTTAGGTCAAAATGATCATTTTTAGCTATGTCACCCTAAAAGCCCCAAAAGTTTACATTGTTAAGTAATTTTTATTTACATCACATGCAGCATACCAAAATGGATTAAATAAGTTCATAATCACTTTATTAAGATCATTCTGAACAAAATTATGGTAATTTCAGTTTTACCAGATGCACCATACCAGAATGGATCAAATAAGTTCATAATCACTTTATTGAGGCCATTTTGAGCAAAAGTGTGTTTGATATTGTGTTTTAGGCCAAAGGTACCATATATGGCAATATCACCCTAAAAACCCCCAAAACTCACATTTTTAGATAATTTCTATTTTTATCCGATGCATCTCACACACATGCACAAAATATAGTCATAATCATTTTATAAACATGATTTTGAGTGAGGATATAGTTAAAAATGTATTTTGGCCACATTGCCCATATTTGGTACTAAGTCCCCATCAACCCCTAAAATGAAAGATCTTCAGCTATAGTCACTTTCATCAAATTCCCTAGATAATTCTGATTCAAATGAGCCCCAACCATTATCCTGAGATGAACTAGAGTATTGTAATGGACTTTTCCCAAATTTCTGCTCTCTGATCACACTTTGCGTCATGCCAACATAGCAGCCACAGCACTAAAGCGAGGTTTTCATTCTCCCAAGTTCTTGTGGCTACCTCCATTCTCTAGCTTTGCATCATGATCTCCTTTGACGTCAGACATTTGCAAACATTCTGGGTACTTTTTACCTTTGATCTCATAAGTGCTCGCAGCTATAATTTATTAAAACAACTTTTGACATTCGCCACGAATCCTATTGGCTCCTGAAAATAGTCAAGTTGGGAGATTACCCTGGGGGGAGGGGAATGCATCGAAGTGTTAAATGAAAACGAGGTGGTTGTATGAAGCACGTATTTCGATAGATGCAATAGGAAAGATGATTAGAATTGCGAAGAATACTTCTGAGCTTTAACTAACAGTTGCAACAACCTAAAAGTTCAAAGGAGATATTAAAGATATCTAAGCATTAAAATGTTTCAATAGATCTTTTAAGAGTTTTCAGAAGGGTCTAAATTCTGACATTCGCCTGTGCGAATGTCTAGACCAGCAACCTGTTGACTGCAGAACAGTTTTTTCCTTGACAAGATTTGCAGGTAGTGCCTCAGGCTCATCTTTGGTAGAGAGATTAAAATGTTGAGGTGCAATTTGCCCATGCTCTGCTCCGCAACACGTAATTGTTTCAATCTTTTCACACATGTGGTACTTGCTGAAATGCTGCATCAAGCGAAGTTTGCAAAAAAGAAGCATACAGCTCTGTTTTACCCTGATGGAGTAAAATACACTTAGATTACACTTCAACTGAACTTTCATTTTGAATTTCGGCAAAGTATGATACAACAATTCTTGAATAATATTCCAAGAAAAGTCCCTCTCCCTGATCCCTGGAGAAGTTGATATTCCCTTGGTCCTTTTTAATTTTGGCCATGATCCCTTTTTCCCTGGAGATATCTTGTATGTTCTTCTGTTCCCTGGAACCCCTAAACGACCCTCAAGGTGTGTACTAAAGATAAGTACTCAATATGTACTCCAGCCGGACATGGTTTGAATGTACTATGGAACACTCCTTTTTAGCTTTTGAAAAAACCTACTATTACGAGATGAGATAATGATTCATATTGATTTGACAGACACCATGGAAATCAGTGACTTACTATCGCTGTTGAGATGCTGTGCACTATTGCTAGAAGTTAATTACTGCTAGTTTTGTTCCTGTTTTTCAAGTCGTGTCATGTTCAGCTAAGCAGCGTATGTTTCTCTGGCCTATCTTGTATTATAATACCTACAACAAAGGGAGTGCTATTTTACGATATATTTCATGATCAGCATATCGTATCATAAAATCGTTCATACTTATTAACGACAATTCAGTTGATCTTTCATAACAGACCAGCGGATACGTCCATCAATTTCAATGGACTTTATTTGTTTGATACATTTTCAGAGTACGTGAAAAGTCTGTTGGTACTACAGACCTTCACTACAGCACGAAAATGCATCACCATGTTTTAGGCATACTGAAAAGCTTTTCCAGAGTAGTCTGCCTAATTAATTTAGATCAAAGTAGAATGAATAGGTTGACTACACGTCACCGTAGAGTAACAGCAACTGATTTCACAGTAGTTACATTTTCAGGCTCCAAATGCAACATGGAGTTACACAAGGAGAAAGAAAACTATCTAAAAATATCCGAAATTGTGTTGGAAATAGTTCCGAAATATTTGAGGATCCTATTCAAAGAACTCTGGGATAGAAAGTATCCTGAGATGATGTGGCAAAGTAGCGAAGCAAGTGGGGAATTTCTTGGCAAAGAACTAGGAGATAAATTTTTTGAAGACAAGAAGAATAAAGACTGTGCTTCATTAATATTGAAAGGAAATGAGCAGGATTGGGATACAACAATGTTGGCAAGGGTTATGCTAGATAATAAACTCGATCTGATACAAAATGATTCCAAAGTACGTCAAAGGGTTGAGAATTTGAAAAAAATACGAAATGATTCATTTCGACGCCTATCGAAGGTATCATATCCATCTGACAGGTGTGCTGATGTTATAGGAGCGATCAAGACTGAAGTAAAGAGTCTATTTGGAGAGGATGCTGAAAAAGAGATTCATCGTGCTGAAAATTTAGAAGATGTAAATTTGAAAGGTAAAGTATTAATATGCCCAGGTTATACGGCGCATTTCAAATTTTTCAAACTCAATTACTATATTCGGTACTTGTAAATACGGCGTTTGACTTTCTTAAATATGAATGTTGTATTGCAGTCAATTTCGTGTGCTTAAACATGACAGATTATGAGTCGATCATATCTTTGTGTCAAATGTCATATTTAACATGTGTCGAATGAAATTGATGAATTGTTTTATTAATTTTCCTTGAATATAGCTATAGAGCAATGGGACCAAAACTGCGCCAATGTGTCAAACAGAACTTCACCAGCTGCTACAACAAGCTAGAATAATCTTCAAATAATATCTTCTTCCGGCAGTAGTAACTGAAATGAGTTTTCTCAAAAGCTCTTGGCCCCTATGTTTTGGTGCGAAAGCTCTTCTAAATTACAGAACTCTTCTCTTTCTCTTTCTCTCTTTCTCTTTCTCTTTCTCTTTCTCTTTCTCTTTCTCTTTCTCTTTCTCTTTCTCTTTCTCTTTCTCTTTCTCTTCTCTTCTCTTCTCTTCTCTTCTCTTGCTACTTGTTGATAGAAAACTAGAGTAGATACGCATCCCAAATGCAGAGAGGTTGAGATAGGATGGGTGGTTGCAAATGTCTTAAAAACTTAATAAGCAGTAGAGAGTTGGAGAAAGCAAGTGAGTGGAAAATCTCTCCGATTATAATGACAGCTATGGATGGGTTTTACAAGTCGTTTGAACGGTAAGCAAACAGAAGAACATGGCTGTCTGGTGTTCATCATCATCACCATCATTAATGCATTGTTCGAGTTCGAACTGTCGTGGCCCATTGAACAAAGCTCCTCCAGTTTCCTCTTTCCTGCGCTTTTCTCTCAATCTCAATCAATGAGTGTCCGCATGCCTCCTTAATATTGTCACAGAACCTGGTTCTTGGTCTTCCACGTGATCTTTTACCATATACTGATCCAATCAGTAGTATTTTCTCAAGAGAGTTGGATTTTCTCAACTGATGTCCGACAAACGATAATTTCCTTTCATCCAAGACAGTAGTAAGACGCTTCCTGCAGTTTACTCTTCTGATAACTTCCTCATTGGTCTTCTTCTCCTTCCAACTGAAATTACAGTTTCAAAAATAATAAACGAGGTGCCTGGAATAAAAACTTCCTTGGTGGAAGGTTTTTAGAAACGCAATAGGCAAGGGTGGGTACGTTGACCAAAGATGAAAAAATCCCGAGGAGCTATGAAGGTTTCCAAGGTCGCTCTATCGTCCATACGAAGAAAGAGGTAGCAGAAAAAAGGGGAGTAAGGAATTTGTAGGCAAAATAAGAAGAAGAAAAGAGGGGAAGAATGAAGAAAAAAGACACCATAGATCTTTCCATCGTAGAACATAAATTATGAGGTTCTTACTTTTAGGTAGATGTCACTTTGAATTAAAACTCAAACTTGAAAAAAGTATAAATAAGTCATATAATGAAAATATGACGAGCTTTTTGAGTCATAGTAATATGTACTTTTTGGATGTTTGATCAAATGTTTGGTCACGGAGTGCAAACATGAATAAATTTGCTGAAAACTCTTCTTATGGACTAAAAAAACAATGGGCATTGTTGTTGTTTACTTGGTTTTGAGTAGGCTGCTTTATGCCTAGTTTTTTCAGCTAACTCAGGCCTACTGTGCACTTCGCATCCACGCATGGGACTCCTACTTTAATGTTCTTTCCGGAACGGCTTAGCGGATGAGACCAAACGATGTCAGTCGTTAATCAGATGCCGTTAAGTATTGTTGAATAAAAGTCACTGTTAAGTCAAAATCATTGCCGTAGTCCTTGTCGTGGTTACCGTAGTTGTTTGCAGTTGTTGCCTGAGTTGCTTGTCATTGTCGCAAGTGGACAAGTACTTGGGCAAAAGATATAGCTTTCACTCACCCGCTAAGCCCTCCGGAAAGAACATTAAACTAGGAGTCCCATGCGTGGATGCGATGTCCCCCCCAGACCCCCATTTTTCCTCAGAAAGTCTATGATAACCACTACCTTGGCAAATACTTATGTATAACATGTAATGCTCCCCCCAAAGGGTTCTAACTTGACTTCTACATCTGTGCCCCCCCCAATCCGGTTCAGCTGTCTACGGGCCTGCTATGACTCATAAAACTCTTCATATTTTCATTATATGACTTATTTATACTTTTTCAAGTTCTAAGCCTGTAATTTCGACTTTAAGACAACGTCTGTTAGGCAATTTTCTGTGCTTCAGTACAACATTCAGTAGACAGCGCAAGGGTGTGTTCTATAATCTGTAAGTTTGTATTAGCCTCATACACAGGGGCGTCCCGAAGTAGGGGGTGTGGGGGTGTCACACTTTGTTGCAGAAGCCGTCGGTAATTTTATGCCTTGTCAGTAATTTTATGCCTTGTCAGTAATTTTATGCCTTGTCGGTAATTATTTTCCTTGTTGGTAAAAGTTTACACAACGATAATAGTGTGTAGATATTTCGGCGAAGACTTAAACTAAATCTGCCTTTTGCACATTTTGATTAACTATCTTCTATCAACTCCGTCAGTAAATTTCTCTTCCTCCCCCCCCCCCCCCCACTAAAAAACTCTTGGGCATGCCACTGCTCATACACGATATCAGAAGAGGACACCAAATTGGAAGATATTTTAAGGTTTAAAGAGTACTTCCCGCACGAGCATTTGATATGAGAACTTTCACTTTTGGACGAAAACATTTACTGTCATTTCCAATCTGAAGTTTTATCCGAAATAGCAACAGAAGGAATATAATATAGAAACGCAAAGGCAGTATTTTCGTCATGTTTTATAACGAAATTTTCTTGTTACGTATAGCATAAGATAATAATGGTCATCGCAGAGGTATAAGTCTCTAATAGCTTGTTAGTTTTTGATAAGCATTTTCTTCCGGATTTCTTAGTTATATTTTGTCCAGACTATTCAGGCAGCTCTTCACACGATATGTTGAATGAACTACAAGTTTTTACATAGCAAGATTTTTACATAGCGAGATTTTGATACTATTTTAATTGAAGCTTCCCGTGTTGACCTACGTTTAGCCATTCTGCTTGATTGACAGCAATTGGCCGCTGCGCAATACTACCTACAGAACCGCAAGTTAGCATATATCCTTTCCCCTAAACCCATCTTTCCGTATGGGCCATTGCTGAAATAGTATCAGAAGGAATATGAAACAGAAACACGATGCAGTATTTCCGTTGGTTTCACAAAGAAATCTTGTTGTTCTTACGATATACCGTAAATCCACGAATTTACTTCTCTGGAACCCCTCTGAATAAAAATCCATCCAAGATGATGAAGAAGACCTTGATAATGACTAATGCTTAAATTTAGAATGTTGTCTTAATCGTGCAGAGAAAAGAAGTTTTGGCATGAGCTATTTCTGCAGTATCCATTAAAAAACACAAACGTTTTCTTCTGTGTATGCCAATTAATTTAATAAGTCCCCCTTGAATGATAGTATAAGTCCCTACCAAAAATTATCAAAAATGAATGATCTCCCCGGGGGACGGATCGGAGGATTTACGATAGTGGTGATATTCGAAGTATGATAAACTCCCTTAACGATCTGATGGCAGATGAAATCATATCTGTGTGAGAAACTTCAATAGATCTCTTAGGGAGCGGTCATTATTTATGGCCGGGGTGGGGGCTGAAGAGAAAGTATTCTATGCCATAAAAAATGTTGCCCTACCATTTGCCCAAGTCAGACTTCTACTCCGCCAGAGGAAAACTATTAAACAAAGCTGCATGATGATGCAGTAAATATTATCTACTGAAGAAGAACTGCCCTTTTTCTTCTAATAAATATGTTTTTCTTCGTTCATTCAAAGCTGGAGAGCCAGTAATTTGCAACATGCCAGGAACTCTTCTCCATCCTGCTTACTTACATATCTTCAAACTCTGGCGCTCAGCTGTTCACTTATCTCTTAGTGAAACACATTTGCTTATATTTGACATTCTAGGCTTAATATTCATGCATAAATGCTTTTACCCTACCCCAGAATTATGATAGAGCCCATACACAACTGACTTGGTCCTATTCTCTTTGGTGAGAAAAGTTTCTCGGGAGGGTTGAGCCCTATGAAGCATTACCTACAAGGGCTCGAGCCTCCAAGCCCTACCCTCGTAGTTGGCTTCTATGTATATAAAATGGAACTGACGAGTTCACAGTATCCACAACTGACTTCATGATGGTTACTTTTTAGGTTTTGTATACAAAATGAATTTATCCAAGGAGAAGGAAAACTATATAAAAATGTCCGAGATTGTGTTGGAAATTATTCCGAAATACTTGAGGATCCTATTCAAAGAACACTGGGATAAAAAGTACCCTGAGATGAAATGGCAAAGTGACAATGCAAGTGGGAAACTTCTTGGCAGAGAACTAGGAGATAAATTTTTGAATAACCGAATGAATAAAGATTATGCTCCTAAGTTATTGGCAGGAAATGAGCAGAAATGGGATACAACAATACTGGCAAAGGTTATGCTAGAGCATAAACTCAATCTGTTCCCAGAAGAGTGCAAATTTCGTAAAGGAGTTGAAAAATTGAAAAAAAGACGAAATGAATCTTTTGGCCATCTACCAAAGGCTTCATGTCAAGATCAAGAATTTGCAAAGTTTATAGAAGAGGTCAAGGCTGAGGTAAAAGGTCTATTTGGAGAGGATGCTGTAAGTGAGATTGACCAGATTGCAAATTTAGCAAAAGTCGATCCTAAGGAACATCCAGTCAAAGTCAATCCTAATGAAGAAGTTAGTCAACAGGATGTGGAAGGTAAGGTTTATAAGTGATTTCGTAGTTTTCTTCGAATTTCCAGAGTAGCTAAAGTAGTTTTTTATTGAATATCTAAGGGTATGTGCGAATGGAAGTTGTTACTATCGAGTTTTTTATCGGTTTTATTGACTATTGGTGGGTATAAGCGAATGAAAGTTGTTGTTATCGCCCCTTTGCAAATATTGAGAGACATAATTAAGTGAGAATGGCTACAGGAATTGGATACAGGATTCATACTTATTTAGAAACAGAGGAAACTAATTGTAAAGAGACTAACGTTGTAGTAATTTACGTAACTTCCGCTGACGTTGTACCATCTGAATTTAGTCACGATATCAGAATTTAAAGCAACTTTTGGGATCATGTAAAATCACAGCTAGTTTCTAGTACTTCATCTTCTCCATCTTCCAGTATGCCAGCCTGCACTAACTTCTTTCATGATTTTTTCCCTGCAAGACATCCGTTAAAGTGTTTCAAAATCCCAAGCTGGATTCCTTTCCTTCCTCAGCCTTCAGTACCATATAATATGTCTCCACCTACGTATCAACAAATAACGAAGGTTGTGCGTAGAATGAAAGCTTCTGGTTCTCCTTGTCCTCTTAACAAGATTTCAATTATTCCTTTCAAGCGCTGTCCTTACCTCCGAACGTACTTAACAGAAGTATTTTCCTTACCTTGGAAATCTGGTGAGATTCCTGATGATTTGAAACAGGCTTGTACAGTCCTCATTCACAAGAAAGGTGATATATCACACCCATCTAACTTTAGGCCAACAACACTTGAAAGTGTTGCTCTAAAAATCTTTACTTCTTGCATCCGTGACTTTTTATTTTTTCTTTTTTTTGAGCTCTAATAATTTATTGAGCACAAAGTCCAGAAAGGTTTTCTTCCTAAACTAACAAGTACATTTGAACATACTTCTCAAATGGCAAATGTCATAAATAAAACAAGGTTGAAACAGCGATCACTTGTCATCACGTTGCTAGATCTTAAGAACGCATTTCGTGAAGTTCACCACAATCTTATGCAGGAAGTGCTATAATACCATCATATCCCCATTACATATTTAGAAAATAATTGGCAAACTTTAGTATAATTTTCGTTCATCAATTGTTACCAAATCCTTTCGAACTCCATTCATAAAGATGGGCCGGGGCATTCTTCAGGGGGACTGTCTCAGCCCATTAGCCTTTAACCTATGCTTTAATACCTTTATTGAATATATATCTAATCCCAAGTTTACATAATTTGGTTTTTCTACAAATTCTCTCTATCCACTGCTTTGGTTTCAATTTGCCGAGGATGCAGCCGTTATTACCAGCCTAGAACGTGAGAATTAACTATTGCTAAGTCACTTCTCCAGATGGTGTACTTTGGCTGACGTGATAATTCGTGTAGTCAAATGTTCCTCATTTGGAATAAGGAAATACGCATCTTCATCTGTACAGTTCTTACCTAAACTCATCAGTAATAAAGATCTTGTGCCAATCGCTAAAATTGGTGAGTCGTTTAAGTATTTTGTTCGATATTTCTCTTTCTCTATGCAGAATGTTGAACATCAAAACTATAACGTTACTGACTTATTGCCTAAAATTGATAATACTCCTTGCCATCCAAAGAATAAACTTATACTTTACCATCGCTTTGTTCTCTCTAAGATCACTTGGCATTTTACTATAGCAGACCTAAGCAAAACATGGGTAGTTGAAAACCTGGATAGCATTGTTGGAAGGTATGTGCGAAGATGGTTTGAACTACCACTTAGCGCCACTTTAAGTACTCCCATTATCAGCAAATCAAACTATGGCTTAAATCTCGTTCTTCCCTCCACAAAGTTCATTCAGTGCCAAACTATAATTCGAAACGCTTTGAAATCTTCCCCTAACGCTGATATTCAGTCTTTATGGCATGATTCAAATACCTTTGCTAACATCCAATATGATCAATATAGAAACACCAAGCAAGTTCTGAAATCTATTCAAAGCCATCACCACCATCGTATTACAAATGACTTAACATCACGGAGATTAGTTATTTCATCCATCCTTAAGTTTGCTTCTCAATCTATTACTAAACTATGGTCAACTGTTCATCAGAAAATGCCGAGAAACACCTTTAACTTCACTCTTAAATATTAAAATAACTCTCTAGCCCTTGCAAAAACCTATGCAAATGGTCCATTGTTCAATCATCAGCATGTTCTTTCTGTCTTCAGCCCGAAACCTTACAAGATATTGTATCTAGTTGCAAGATGTACCTTGAACGCGGAAGGCATACTTGGAGGCACGATTCTGTTCTAAATTTTATAGCCAAGGCCTTTTCTGTAGTACCAGATTGTTTGCTGAATGCTGATCTTACCTCTTCCCCTTCTATTATCACAGGCAATTCCTTCCGCTGTGACCTTATCTTACTCACCAACGACAATATCTCATATATTCTTGAGCTCACTATTGGCTTTTAAACTAATATCAAAACCAATAATGATCGTAAGGCTTCTAAATGTTATCATCTAAGACAAAATTTACTCTAAAAATATTATCAAATCTCATTTATTAATCTTTCTCTATGAGCCATTGGTGCCCTTAGGCTTTAATAAGAACTCACAAAAACAGATTCTATCCCAACTTATCAATATTACTATTAGATGTACTTACTACATATTCTTTTTGCGGCAATAAATCATGGACAAATCCCGACTTATTAGAAATATGAAAATCATTATTACTATTTTGTTTCTTACCTCATTATTATTAATGTTATCTACTTTATATATAGGCTACTAAATATCTCCCTCTTATTGCTGACCTCCAAAATTCTTACTCTACTGTCAAATTTATAAACCTCTCCATGAGTGCTCTCGAAATACTTGGAACGTCTTCTGAGTTCTTTCCATCAATGCTCACAGACTTAAACTTTGATGATACTACTAAACATAAAATCCTGTTGAAAACAAGAAATTTTGCAGTACGATGTACTTATTATATCTTTTGTAGAAGAAATAAACCTTGGACTAGCCCAAATTTACTGAACTATAAGGCTATAACTTTACTACCATAGTATTACAGTTATTATTGTTACTATTTAAATCTGAGGTTGATGTATTTTTTGTTTTGTTTTTTCTTGTTATGTGCAGAACTCAATTTGCAGACTTGCCAATTACGCACTGCCTTATTATAGTGAGGTGTATGATTGTATTATTATCATGAGGTTTCAAAATTGTATGTAATCTATATTTGTTTACTAAACCTGACAACCAGTTGTACGTTGTACGACGTAGGATTGAGTATTTAGTTGATATGTTTTAAAGATTCGAAGTTTAAAAAAAATTAAATAAACGATAAAATTAAGCTTTGCTTATCAGATAATTGGAATGCTGCTTAGAAGTATCCCAATTGAAGGCACAATAAATTTAAATGCTAAATAACCAGAATGGACCTCATTCCCGCTGTTTGTAAGGTTTAAAATACGTTGTGATAATTTAATTACATTCAGGTGTGTCCGAGGCCAGAGAGAATTTTGTGAAGATGGCTTACATTGTCGTGGAGATGATTCCGAATCACTTTAGAACGTTATTCACAAAGCAATGGAATAAAACTTATCCGGATAAGGTATGGCAAAGTAACGCAAAAAGTGGACTAATTCTGAATGATCATTTAGGATATGATTTCAAGAAAGATATGAAAAAAAATAAAAATTTCATTGACAAGATAAAGACCGGAAATGAAAAGGAATGGGATACAACAACATTAGCGAAAGTTTTGCTGCATTCTGATCTCAACCTGATCCAAGAGGATAATACGCGAAAGGGGATCAGTCAATTAGTTGATATAAGGTATAATGATTTTGCCCATCTATCGAGTGCATCAATACCAGCAGATAAATTTGAAGAAATGATAGAAATAGTCAAGACTTCAGTAAGGAATCTACTTGGAGAAGGTGCTGAAGATGAAATTGATCAGGTTGTACGCCTGCAGCAAGCCCAAGACGGGGCTAATATTGAACTGCGAACGGCCACAAATCGAGAGTCTAAAACAGAAGGTAGTCAAGCCCTGCAGAAAGGTAAGCGCAAATTGGTGATTTATTTCATAGAATTCTTTGTAATCCCTGCAATATACTGGTCTTTTTATGCTCAATTCTGCAAATATTGCATTTTATAAGAATGGACTATAGGTGCTTTCCTACCTATACTTAATTCGTTATGTTATTCTAGATCCATTGTTCATAGTTTATATATGTATTGTCTTCTAAATATAAATTCAAATATATCGCTGACAACAAGAATCTCTTGCCTCTGACTACTGCACAAGGGCGAGTTTTGTCGCCAAGGACTGCGGATTTGTCTTCTAGCATTTCAGGCTTTGTTCCTAATGACAGAAATCGTCCCGAGTACAACAGGCTTAAAGGTCACTAGGGGTATCCAATTGTTACATCACGTGTGGGAGACCTTTAATATTTCGAAGGAAGAAGCGGATATGAATCGATCTTATTTCAGTGTAGAAGCAATTTTGTTTTATGCAACCATCTATGTTTTATGACTATCAAACAAGTGCATAGGATAACTGGCCTTATTATTGTTTTCGGCAAGCATTTTTTCATCATATTTGATAATAAAAATTTTTATGGGATTTTAATCTTTGGAATAGTGCCTTCATTTCATCATTTTGCTAAATATTCATTTTCACTAGTTTGCTACCATTTTTATATATTTACTCATTGTTCGTTGGCAAGGATTGCCACTCCAATTGATTTGTGTACTCTATCTTGTGATTTATAAAGGTAATTTACTATTTAAGATCTGTTGCGGAAAAAGTATAGACAACAGATGTATGAAAAGCATAGTATTAACAGTATTGGTGCCAGCAATAGCATAGAATTCAAAGAGGTAAAGATTGAGGAGTTTGCTGTTATGATAACGATCTCCCCGTATTCAAGAGCTTTTGATGAGCCTAATGATGAAAGTAGCCGGCAAGTGCATTATCTGAGAGATGTCACAGATGGCTCTATTAAAATGGACCAGTTGATCGATAAAAAAAATCGCGTATCATTTGTCTGCGGCGCTGCAGGTATGGGAAAGTCCGTTCTTGCGAAACGATTAGCTTGTGGATGGGCGAATGGTGACATGTATCAAGAATTCAAATTTTGTATCATGTTCGAATGCAGGGAATTGAATTACTTCAAGATACTAAAAGATGTACAAGGAACTCATCTTACAAGGGACAAATTGGTATGTAATTTTCTAGAAGAGACATTTTGCTGCCACTTGGGAGATGGAGAGGGAATTTTGTTTATCGTCGATGGTCTCAGTGACCTCTACGACATTAACGATGATTCCATCATCGGGCAGCTACTTGACCTCGACCGCACTGCGTATAAGAAATCGGAAATTATATTACTAGGAAGACCCCATATTGACAGCGTGCTGCAGAGGTATGAGCGCATAGGGGGCTTGCGACAGCTGGAGATTGTTGGGCTAGATGATGATCAAATCAAGTTATTCATCAACGCATATCCTTTTAAAAACAGTTTGTCAGTTATGGATAAAGTAAAAGACTCACTAGACAAATATCGTTCAATCCTACGTGTCCCTCAGTTTTTGAACACGTTTTGTTGTGTTGCTATTTTAACAAATGGAGAGGTAATTCAGAATCCAGTCGAGTTGTATTGTTGGACCTTATACCTGTTACTAACTGAACATACCGTCAGCACAGATGATCTCGAGTTGACCCCAAACGTTTTCCGGAGATATTCTGATTCATTGTTAGCCCTGAGTAGTATCTGCTACGAATTACTGACAAAAAACACAACCATTTTCGAAGGAAATATTCTAGAAAGGTTTCGCAACATTACGGTGGGTAGGCACTTTGCTTTAAGCCTATTTATTGTCTCCGATTGCTCCACTGAGAGATATCAGTTTGCCCATTCGTCCAATTAAATCATTGGACGATTTCCATTTTTATCCAATGATTAATCTGGGATATGCCCAAGTCAGCATGCTGTTTTTGCATGATGAGATTGGTCATACCGGATTAATCGTGGAATAGCCAGAGGAAACAGCTGTCTGAGCCTGCAGAGATAGGCCAATAAGGATTGATCGTGAACTAGGATACTGAGAAGGTAGGAAGAGAGTCTTGGTACAATGGCTGCGCGAAAGTTTTCCGAGGCACAAGTGGACTTGATGGAGAAAGAGTATAACGCCGGTTTAAACTCTGTCTCAGTAAAAAAGGTTGGGGATCAAATAAAGCGGTTAGCTGAAAGAACAGGCCTAGAAGAAGCCACTGTTAAAACGTGGATCAACAACAGGAAGCGAGGCCCACCTCCATCGTGCTTCCCTTCTACGTCTGATAGTAATAATGAAAGTAAAGCCAAGAAAGCGTTGAGGGTGCCCTCCATTTCTCGTCAGCCCTCAGGATACAATATGTTTGCTGGAAATTTATTTTCAAACGGTGATTTTGTAAATTTTTCCGTGTTCTTTCGTATGTTGTCAGGGATCGTTGTATTGACAACGTGTCCTATCACTAGTCAGTTAATTGTTATTTTTTAAGTAGGAAAGACAATATAGACTTACATGAGGAAGGTAATTGCAACCTCTATAGAGTCCGACTACTTTGAATAAATACGATTGTGTTGATGACCTTCAATGTGAATGTCATTGTGTGTTATTTTCCCCAATTGGCATCACCGGTCGTGCACTGTGATCTGGATTGTTCAAAAGCACTATGAAAATGCGCGGGAACTCTAAGGACTTTTGTCTTGAAACATTTAGGTAAGTCAAGCGGCAAAAAGCAGGCCTTTTGTCGGTTTCGAAGGGATACAATGTATATTTGATGATATCTTCATTATAAGTGATAATGAATTGAGGTGTAACTACGGAATATTTTATTTGTAAGTTAGTTTCACATATTTTCAATAAACTTTGAGATATGTACCGCAGCCTGCTGTGATATGTAAGGGTTAATTTTGAAGGAAAAGCCAACTACTGTATTTGTGAAATGGCGGAAGTTATTGTTGCATTTCTATTTATTTTTGCTATTGATATATGAATGTGTTCTACATTTGCATTCAGTTAGGACAGATAACAAACTGAAATATCTGGTCTATGAATGGAGAACAGGAATGCTACTATATGGGAATGAGCCTACTCAGCTCTAGAGAGGGAGGCTGTCAGCAGAAAGCAGAAATGCATTATGCTGTTGGTTTTCAAAAGGTTTTTGTAAAAGCCACTAGACAGGCCATGTTAGCTGGCTGACTTAGTAACCACACATGATACTAATAGGATACATAACCAGTTAGGCATTCCATTTCACTACTGTTGATTAAATTTTGTCTTTGCTGAATAATTGTTTTGTAGAACACTGACAGCCTATTTTGTGTTTTGCTGCCTGTCTACTCATCTGCAATATTGCTAACATAAAATCTTTATACTTATGGCAAATTGAGTTTGTGTTTCATACCCATGTTGACTAGAATAATAATAATGTTAATGATAATAATTGTAAATGATATACAAGTTAATTTGAGAGGCAACACAGCCATGTTAGTAAGCTATTTTGGTATCAGTTACTCAAGTAAAGACCATGGAGTTTTTCCATAATGCAGAATTACGTGGGTGCCCCATTTCTGAAAGGAATACTGTTGCAAGTAGAAGGTGGCGAGAATTGAATAATGAAGAAAAGCAGCAGTGGATTGAAAAGGCGAATAAAAGGGAGAAACCAGCTTTGGAGGATCTGACAGAAAATCAAAAGAAGAAACTGGTTGATGCAGCCCTTCATCGAATAGATGTAGAGGTACATGATTCTGCCAATAGATGTGCCATAGAGTACAGAGGCCTAATTTTTAAGTTTCATTAGAAAGAAAGTTATAGACATCCCTTGCATGGTTGCTTCAGTTATAGGAAGCATTGGAACAGTCCTTCACTAATTAAGTTTGATCATTTATTGAAAAAAGTTTTTAATAGTAGATCAGATAAACAGGAAAACTATTAGACTTGCACTAGAACTAATGATGGGACATAGAATGTAAATGGTTGAAAGTACTGTCCTCTTTATAATGTCTGAGGATGAAATTTGCAGTGATCATTGAAACTTAGAGGTATGTTAAAATCTTACTTTATATTGTTTGAAAGCCAATGAAAATATGACTACTTTGCTACATGGTTTTTCATGTTATGCTCCTTATATGCTGGTGGAATCCTTCTAGCATAGATAATGAATAGTAAATGTGGCTTTCAAACCAGCATGTTACTATCTATATGTGTAATAGCTTACCTCAAGTATGAATAGCCTGTATTAAATATAACTGCAATGTTCTTTACCATGCAGATGCAAAATTTATCCCATTATGGGGGAAGGGGTATAGCAATTGTGTTGCGACCATATGATGATAAATTGGTCATGTCTTCAACTGCTGGTGATGAAGAGTTTCTGCTAAAGAACACCAGCATACTGAAAGAGTTCTCATTATTTACATGTAAGATATATGTCATGTAATGAAATGTTTGAAAGTTATTGTTAGAGACAATGTAACAGGAAACATAGTATGAAAGGGAATGAACTATTATTTGAATGCTTTTGCTTTGGAAGCTATATGTTTTCCCTTTAGATATTGGCAAGTTTTTGAGTTATTGTAAAGTTGAATGCAAGAAATGCATCTATTTGGATTGGTTTTGTAGTGTCAGTCAAGGACTAAGAAGAAGAGAAGAATGAATTCAGATGGGTGCTGCCTACTTAGCTTATATCATATATAGTTTTGTTTTGGATGAAAGCTGAAACAAAAAAGATAACTAGATGCTGGTGTGAAAATATAGTAATGGATTCTATGAAATTGGAGAACTTTGCACTATATAACTGTACATGCCATGAAGTGAATGATAAGAAACACAATCCTATCACTTCCTCTCCTGTCTCATTATATGATGAATTAGGTAATGGTTTGTGTCGAGTAGGCATGATTGGACTGTCGCATTGTCAAGATAGACAGTTTTGCAAGCATTTTAGCTTATTAGTATACTCCTTTTTCCTTACCATGGCACTACAGTGCTATAATGAGACAGTAGAATTAGCCCCATAAAAACTCCATAAAACCATGACTAGTTATACAAACATGCACTGACCTTATATGCAACCTGCGAATGCCAAATTTCCATTCTTCTTTTCATCAATAGCATATTGCAGAAGACAATTTACTTCTTAAAGTGAATTGCGTTGTTGTGGATATGACTTATTTTGACTGTAACCTTTCTTGTAGCCAAGAAGGACCCATGTGATACTGAGGTGACAGTTAAAAGTGTCCAAAATTTGCTAAATAAGAAATATAGTGAGTGAGAATTTAGTTCATTTTATCTGCTTTTTTCTTTAGAGCAAGATAGCTTTGTTTCACATAATTAAAGGATTTTTGATGTAAATGTGGTAAAAGTTAATGCTATTGCTATATCTTTAAAAGTTATCGCTATAACATTAGTTAATTTGGAATAGACTTATATTTCACTTTTATTTTTCTCCCACATAATGCTGCAAATGCTCACTTAGATTATTGTTTTTTATGTGCTTATTTGAAGGAGAATGTTTTGACAGAGTGAATGTGGAATACTCCAAGAAAGGCATAAAATTCAATGTGGAGGGTTGGCCTGAAGATGTTCCGTTTAGACAGCCAAGCAGATTAGGTGGTGTTCAATTGAGAAGAATATGGGAGAAGAGAGAAGAAATATCGTTTTCGCATAATATCGTAACTGTGATCACACAACGAGAATGTCAGTCATTGGTACCCGAAAGCAAGTATGACGAGCAAGAGCACTCTGACCATGAGGACGAAACAGAGATTGAAGAGGTAGTTAGCTTCAGTGAAGAAACCGGAGCAACAATGAAGAAAGCAAAGTCAAAATCATTGGTCAGGAAAGGAGATGTTATTCCATTATTAGCTCCAGGTGTCCTTGACTGTAGATTTTGGCTTTTCCTATGTGGAAGTAAATGCAAACGGGATGGTTCCATCAATGGCAAATGGTTGGACAGAATAGGGGAAACTTTGGAATATAGGGTCTTGCCATGCCGGGATACAACTAGAGAGAATTGTATTCTGTGGAACGCCAGAAAGAATTGCAGGGAAGTTCTTTCGAGTGATAGTTTCGACAGGTTGGATCTTGCGAAAGGAATCTTTGTCTTGTCAGTTGCAGCTCACAACTATTTAAATGATCTTGCTGATTTGCAACTGCAATCTGTAGCAGACGATAAGGATTAGAGAAGTAGTCCGCAATGTCCATCTATCATGAGTAGATCTTTACTAATTTAGATCCTGTCATGCAATTCTCATACTTTTGGGTGGCTTCTGCAGTACAATAGAAGGGGGTTGGAGTAAAGGAGGGGTTGGATTTTGACCTGAATTATAATAGAATGGGGGTTTGGGAAAAGTTCCGAAAAGGAAGTCACTTAATAAAACAATATTAAGTAATACAACATATCTCATCAGCTGACTTTCTTTATGCTAGTTTATGTTCACACTGGAGAGTACCTCCAGAAATTGTCTTGGGTGGGAGCTAATTTGACAATTAATAGGCGGGGCAGAAATAAGAATTTTGTTATAACCTAGGCCCTCAGGTTAACAGGGAACTGTCCCTTAGAGTAGATTCACACAGAAAACCAGAATACATCTAACACAATGGGCTTGATCTATGTAAATGCAACATTTCCGACGATTGCAGATTTTAGCCTAGCCATGAATAAAAAGCACGAGGAAGATGCAACCACAACAACATTACAAAGTTCAAGATGGTGGCTTAGAACATAAACAATAATAAAGTTCAGGATACAAGAAATGCCCTGGCTGGAAAGTGTTAGAAAAATGATTATCGAGGGGGATGTTTATTAGGCACCAGAGAGTACTTGAGAAAGGCAGTGCTCTCAATTTACTACTTCGATAAAACATTGATATTTGTTGATCGTTGGGCCTACTGCACCGTATTTTGTATCGCATCGTACGGTCTTGTTTCCCTGTGATCATATCTTTTTAATAAGAAACTACTCTCCAGTCCGGAATAGAAGGGGGGTGGCAATAAGCGGGGGGGAGGGGGTTGGAAAAAAGTCTCAAAGCAAATAAGCGGGGGGGGTTGCAATAAGCGGGGGGGGGTGGAACAAGCTCCTAGGTGAATGTCTATGGGGTTGGCTGTTATAAATGGATGTGGAGAGAAGACCAACATATGCATTAGATGAAACTTAAAACTTTTTGAAAAAAAAATTTAATACGTTTATTACATATTTCCAGCATGCTAGAAATGTGTCTATCATCGGCGTTCAGAATGTCATCATCATTGGCACAACTAACTGCACCGTTTTCAGTGCTTCTTGCAGCAATTACGCATTTCACGCTAGCATTTTTTCAGCGCAACAAACATTCACAAGGAGTTACTTTCGCCGGACAATTCTTGGTCTGGTTGGGAAAATTTCCTCTTGGCTCAAAATTAATAAGCGGGGGGGTTGCAATAAGAATGTCCTGGTGTGCATTTTTTGAAAAAATAAATAGTCGGGGGGGACGTCTATTCCGGACTGGAGAGTATGTAAGAAACAAGGATATAAGAAAGACGAGGCTCAGAACAGCAAAAAGTAAGAAACGAGTAAGAAACACAGACAGGCTGAGTTTCAACAGAAAACTTAAAAACATGTTTTTCCGAGAAATGTTCCATTGAATTGGAAACAGAACACAAACAGCATCCGTCTCTCTCAATGTGTTTAACTAAAATTCAATTGCTCCTCTCATACTGGCTCTGTTACTATAGGAAATTGCAAAAATTTAAGAAAACACCTCAGAAACATTGCAGGCTATATTACACAAAATGTTAAGAACATCAAGTCTGAAGCGAGAAACTTTGTTTCTTATATAACAAAGCGTGTAGTATGACTTGCACTTGTGCAATGTGATTAAGGTAGGAAAATTAGGTAACTCTTCCGTTACTCACTCTGAAAAATATATGAACATTTGCATGTAAATGGACTGTTTTTGAGACATAAACTATTGTTCGAATTTTCCCAATACAAACAATTGAAAAATTTTCACGAAGCGCGATATTGATCATTAAGAAAAGGGGCGACTTGTCCCCTACATCTCCCATTGCATGTTAATTTTACAAGACAATGACATTTCCCCACCATTATTGATACACCACTGGTATGTCATGGTACGTCAGTCTGGGAAGTCATTTTGTCTGCACCCCCCTCCCCAAACATTAGATTGCAACACTGTCAATTGCAATCACGCAGTAAAAGTAAAGGACTCCATTGGTATCTTAACACCATGTACCACATAAGTAACAAAATGTAAATAAGACAAAACTGTTTGCTGCAGTCAGGCAACTAGGAATTTTCGAGGGCAGGGGTCCAGTCCACATAAAAAGGCACACCAAAAATTCAGCTTGGGATATTATTCAGGCTTAGAAGAGGCCGTAGCTAAGGGGGATTTTTAGGAGAGAGGGGGCACATGGCGACTACTAATCTACTAAGTGAAACCCACCATGGTTGGGTCCGACGCGACAGAAAATGTTTCAAATTTCACCCCTCTGGACTGGCCCAGAAAGGCATCTGCCGGGCTAAAATTTTGCTGATTAGTATAGTGCTCAATGGTCCAATGTATCCACGAAAAAATTAAAAGAAAAGCAAACTTGAGACTAAGAAGTTTCATGAAAAATGTTCTCAGTTGAAGTCTTCCATACTCCAAAGGTGCAATGCCTGATGGATGAAAAACAAAGCAAGACCCCCAGGACCCCCCCCCCCGTAGTTGCGCGCCTGGCAGTTGTGAATTGATTTTATAAGAAAAATGAGCAGCCTGCAAATATATCATTCGAGGTTAAATGAGCCGGGTAACTTTCGACAGATCAGGAGAAATGCTGGTGGGCATTATGAATGTCAGATTGTTCGTACACGAAGAATGCGCATATTTCAGTGTTTCTACTAAATCTCTTTCAGTTTTTTATCTCATGTTTATATTCAGTGGTGTAGATAGGGAAATACTATGGAAAGTAATACCCGGGGGTTCTAAGAAATGGGGAGGGAATTTGAAAATAGAGCACATGGATATTGCGAAGAACAACTTACCAGAATTGACTAATGATGCATTGTCAATTACAAGCAGGTTCAAGGAAATCATACTTGTAATGTCAGGGATTATTTCGTAAATTTCTTGTTGGTGTCTGAGTAATTGACAAAAGTCCCTGGGAAAGATACTATTTAACAAAAAAATCTTCCAACTTAATAAATGGAGAAGGATTGCACTCAGTGCGGGAGGTGGGAAAATATTTCCAAAGTTGAAAATTTGGGGGATTATTGGGTACTCAAGAGTATATGAGGGTTTTACACGACTGCGAACAATGTTTTAGCCCTGTTTTTCCTTTTCCACTTGGGTCTCAATATCCTTGAAGGTTTTCTTCTTTGAATTGAAGGTGATAGTATGTAATTCTCATTCAGTAGAAAGATATATCTCTTCGGTGATGCAGTAGAAAGGTATATCTCTTCAGTGCTGTCGTGTTAAGTAGCCGAAGAAGGGGGCGGTCTAAGTTGTGCGCTATTAAATCGACTGCACACATGTTCACACCAAGGATGAATGTATAAATATTGAAATTGAAAGATGTAGGAGGATTTACACGACTTACATAGAGTTTACAGTAAAATGCACGTCTTTCTATAGGAAAGCTTTTAGAAACCCTGCAATGTATCGTTCACAATCCATGTATGATTTGAGTTGAAGCACTGTATGAAGAAAGTGTTACCTATTCCTTCCACTGATGGGCATAATTTTGGTTTGGGAGAAAACTCAGGGGATAAAAGGGGGTCTGTGCTGCTAATCTTTGCAAAGGTCAGGCCCAAGAACTTATTATACACCACAGTGATACACAAACAGAGAGACAGTGCAGAAACAACAGTACAATACATAGCCTATAACTCTAAAATATCTTTTCATTAAAGCAGTAGCCATTATTGTCACGAATACTAACCTTCTCCAAGTATATGATTTATGATCTTTGCAGGTATCTAAACTCCAGTTTACAGCAGGACACAGGAAGTAGCAAGCTATCATTTGAAGGAGGACTGAGCTACCACCCAAAAAAATTATCCCTCTTCTAGGGCTGGGCAGGGGCCCAAGTCCATTTCCGGTCCACCAATGCTTTCAAGCCAAACTTGATATGTGTTAGGAGGCTTGTGAACGTGCTTAATGTAGCCTTCTTTATTATACTGGCTGAAAATCACTCAGCGTTAAGTGTTGTTATTAGGGCAATATTTTTTAGAATAGTTTTGAAATGAATTGGTCATGTGGAATGCTACATAGACCCAATACTCACTGGAGAAAGCAAATTATGGACACCATGGATAATAAAGCGATAATCAGGGGTGTAGTATCTACGAAATAGTTACTAATTACAATTTATTTTTAAGAATAACAATTTTTAGTTATCTCCTTTCAATGATAGATAATTTTATGGATATGAAATGTTTACGAATATTGAAAAATAGGGAATTGACATCCTGTCTTAAACAATAGCTTCCTTTCAAAACCGTAGCTATCACGTGGGTGCTATGAGAAACGGCAATCAACGCGTGTACATAGAAATTGTGCAGTTAATTGTGTGTTGATGCAAAGCTAACTGTGCTAATTGTTCACTACACGGTTTTTACTTCAATGGCTTCACTACTGATGAATTATTTCAAAATGAAGAACGTTATTTTCTGCTCAGAGAGAGATGCGAGGAGGTTTGACCAAAATAATAGCAAGCAAACTGTATTTATCACCTGTATGCATGAATGTCTAGCATTTGCCAGTAATTAATTAATAGTCGAATAGATCATTGTCAAGCAAATTTTCCTCCCATACTTCTTGTTCTGTATCTATATTTTCATCAATGTTCTCATCCATTTCCCCTTGATAGTTGCCAATGTCCAGCTGCATCATAGGTATATTCAAGACTACAGCTTGGCGCTCATGTATTTCCCGCTTGATATCATCAAAGTTAAGCGGTGACCCTTCACATAAGTAATTGGTCTCTTCAAACAAAGAAATAGCCTTCGCAGCAAAAAATGTCAATCTTGATAGCTCTTCATACAATAGAGCTTTAGAACCAATGGTGTACCTACTCGTCCCACCTAGGTTGCTTATAGCTGATTGTAATAATTGCCGTTCATGTACTATGAAGGCAATTACATTGTGAGCATCATTTCGAAGCAACTGAATTTCCTCTAGGGATCTCTCCCACGTCAAATAGAAGTTGACCGCCTTAACTTTAAGACATGTTGGAACCCGTGGATCATCATTCATGATATCCAATTGTGAGTAAATTTCACTGTCAATGTCGAAAGCTGTCCTCTTCTCAATTACTTTATCTCTCATACCAGGGATGAAGCTGTTGAGGTATACAACTTTCTTGTTGAACGGCCGCAACAACTTGTCAATGCTGAGAACCTTTTTGTTGATGGAATTTGAGAGTGACTTGGCAAGCTTCTGTCCATCTGCATGGAATATGCGAAAGCAATATAAGAATACAGGCATCAGTAAGAAGTAGACGCTTAAAAGCTATATAGATTTCTAAATACATTGAAGTTTAGAAAAAGGGCAACTTTAGAAAATTTTGCAAACTACTTTTCCCCACACCTGCAAACTTTCTTTTCAGGCTGAGTAAGAAAGATCTTTCAAAGGCCATAACTCGCAGGTTTCTTAACAGTTCAACTCGTTCATTGTCAATAACATCAACGACCAACTGTTTCACACCATCTGCACTTAGATCCCAACGGCGCTGTACTTTGTATAGCTTTTCGAATTCCTTGAGGTCTCTCTCAGAGCTGAAAAGTAAAATGAAGCTTAGAAGTGCTACCTGCTAAAAGGTATAGCAAAACGTATAGCATGCATCATACTCCCTATTTTCCAGTATGGTTTTTTTATGATTTTATGACCTGCTTTGTTGATGGAAGATTTTGCTAGTTATGTATAACAGTCAAGGCAAATGTCACTTCACGCTTTAAATTCGAGCTGCATATTTCATTGATAATACCTCCTCAATAACGAAACATTCAGGGCGACTGTCTCCTCATTTTCATTTTCCATCATAAGACTTTGCCTAAAAAAAAGGCTCGGAACATAGACTTTGGATAACAGAAAGAATTGTACACAGTCAATCAAACCAATAGTATATATAGAAGCTGTCTGCAAAATCAAGCTTCAAATACCTCAGCTGTCTATTGGATAGAATCTTCTGGATGTACTGTCTTTGCCAAGAACTGGGATCATCAGATGAAGACTCTAAGAGTAACATAACGCGACATCAAATTTACGTTTACAAATTGCATGAAAGGTAGAAGCTGACATTATCTCCCATCGTGAGTTAATAGCAGTAGAAGAGGAGCGAGAAATGGCTACGTAGTAAAATGTAAAATATCAGGCCTTGTCTTCACAAGGAAGGAAATAGACGGTATCTAACAGTAAATTAAAAAGGCACTTAGGTATCTAACAGTAATTGTGATATTTCACAAATATCCTTGCTGCAGAGAAATTGAAATATAATATGAGACCTCATTTATTACTGCAGATAACTGAATATATATTCGCTACTTTACAGGAGGAAGACATTTTAAGTCATTCAACAAGAGGTGAGAAGATTGCAAACCACTCGTTGGAAGAAACCTTCTTCGCTGTTCTTCAACCCAAATAGAAACATCATCAAATGATGCTGCAAGGTATAATTGAATATAAGGTAAAATCAGCTTAAGAAAAGAAGACATAAAAATACATAACATTCTTTCGTAAATTGCATTGTTAAGTATGATATATCAATATACAATATATGACATAGAAACCAATTATCTAACAGACTACACCTACCAGGGATAGGAAGAGAATGAAGTAATTGTTTTAATTGTTCCTCTGATTCAACTACCAGTTTCTGTGCTTTTACAAGCCTCTTACATAACAGCATAGCTAAAGAGAGGGAAATTCTAAACATGAATCATAATCTTCATAAAACAAGGTACACTGTTGCAAAATAATGTACCAATGTGCCAGCGATTCATAGATCAGAAGTTGAAACTCCTTCATAAATCATAACGTACATAATCAGCTATACAGATAAATGGAATTAAATCCTTACGAAGTTTTTCCATCTTTTTATTAGCATAGTATAGCAAAGCATCTGTCAGAAGGTCACTTCTGTTTGCAGCTGACATCTCTTTAGTAATGGAGCTGAAACATCGCAAATAGGACCAAAGGCGTTCACATTGCTCTCCATCTGTGAGACCTATTTGTTTACAATACTTTGCTCCAAGGGCTATCTGCAAGCGACATGAATAAACATATAACGATGATACTCATTACCACAAACGATCCTACCGAATGCAGTTTATTATATTGGGAATATGTCTGAAAGAAAACATTACCGATAGGGATACGCCTGATAGGTGGCTAGAAATTTCAATGAAATTATGCGACTCATTAATAACAGGCAGTGTATCATAAAGGTCCAAAATTTACCTGACATGATGGTCGATGCGCATAAGTATGGAATGCTGGCAATGCCAAGTGAAACTTTTGCAGCAGTGATTCTTGATTTGAACTCTACAGTTGATGAATAAATGGAATTTACCCTTAAAATACCAACTACTGATAACAGTGCTCTTCAGTAGACCTAATGACAGAACTAACTTGCTAATGATATGTCACATATTGATTATCTGATTACTCCATTCCTTGAATCACTGTCATTCTCGATACTATTCTAGATGTACTTGAATTTGACAGGGCAACTCGCTCTTTCATGAATGGTATACATGTGTTCATGGTGATTTTTATTCAACACCAAACAGAATGCAAGTATACAGTATGGAAGAGTAAGCTCACCACAAGGTGTCTCTTCAAAATACATGCTATATCATAGCTGATGTGTAATTCAAGGTTAGGCTTCAACAGGAGGCTTTCCAAGTGCTCCTTTATCAATAACACAGGGTAGGCAATTCTGAAAAAGAAGGAGGAATCAAGATAATATTAAAGTCAGCATAGAACTCACCCTTCTGGTAAAAGCTATATTCAAGCTACTATGTCACATAATCATTTCATAGAGTGAATATTACGCAACAACTAAACAAATTGGACACAAATTTAGGCAATTTGATATAACATGATAAATGCCACTTCTAACTATCTTCAAGGAAATCAAGTTAATCTCATAATGAGACAATACACATATGTGGAGAAACAAATTGATACCTATCACATCTAGGAATGCATTAACTCTGCACATGATTAAATACCTTTCACCATGCTTCAAATTAAAAAACTTTTGAGGAAACTCATGACGGCAAACTGAACCAAATACTGCCTTTATATCAAACAATTTGTTCCTGTTAAGATTCTCAGCCACTGCGGATCCTGCATTAAAGCTGCTGCAATCCTAAATGAAATGTATACACCAATTCAAATCTCATTTAAAGACACAACTAATAATCAATGCAAATAACATCATTCTATAAAATATCAAAGACAGCCAAAAATGCCCATATAAAAAGCATGGTATAACCTTTCTCAAAACTTTTGTATGTTTGTATGAATGCACAAAGTGATCCACATTGTCCTGGTCTATAAAGAAGAGATCTCCATGACGACTGGGTAGAACATGCTTAGAAGCTGATTTCTTCCTAACCAGCCCAAAGCAAGCATCCATTGTTAAGTACACAGAACCATATTCCTAGCATTCAAAAAAGTACTGACATTATATCATGGCTTTCAATTCTATTTATTGCATTTCAAACAATTATCTAGTAGGTGCAATAGTGATAGAAACAGCAAGTTAGTGTACACTTCTCATTTTATAGCCCAGTAGGTGAGGACTTGCTAACACCAGTTACCCACTTAACTCCTAAAAATCAAGTTGCTAGCTAGCCATGGAGGGACTAATCCCCTTGCATATTATATGAAAACAGTGGTCTTGTGTAATACCACTTCAACCCTAACAGAAATATCATCATGTGCAGGATGATGTATGGAAGTTACTGATGGTTTATGTAATTATTGTTCTATTTCATAGCAACTGTGATCTGTGATGATGTTCTACAGAATATATTTAACAAATGATGGTTAGTTTTCAGATGTTTCAGTAAACACATTAATGTTGTCTAAAATTAACACTCCATCTAAATCACATTGCATGATACTGCACTGTCTTTTACCACTGTATGCAACAATCAAACAATGCAAATTTCTTGCTCATTTTGCAACCTTACCTTTGGGCATGCAGGACATGTATTTCCCTGACTCCTTCCAGGACAAATCACTCCTAGGCTTCTCACATTATGTCTAAAAAACCTACAAGAAATAGTGGAATGCAATTACAATGTAAGATCCTTTGTATATTTAACACTAACCATTTACTCTACCAAATTTGTGCATGCTAACATAAAAACAAAGGCAATAGAGATATTTATCACTGCAAATAAACTTAATCCATTCATATCCCATTAGTATAGATGAATATGCTGAAATTACCTATATTCTGCAAATGTATGTCCTTTAAGAGCTCTATAAATATCCTTTCCCTGAAAATCAAGAAGTGAATTCAAATAATCTGCATTTTAGGTATGGTCATCAATAACTCCAAAAATCCAAGAACGACAGCATTATGACAATACACTCCAATATTGCATAGGAGTCAAATGATCAAAATCATATATTGCATCCAGAAAATAAATTGACATATTGCCTATAAGGAAAAGGATCAAAATCACACATTGTGCTTGATCAATTTTGGTAATGCTTCCTTAATCCCATCACAAAACCCCTTCAATGATGTCTGATTTTCAAGCAGCAGACTCTCTATTCTATCAAGGAACTGAAACTGAAAGCAGAATTGAGGCTTGCATGGAGAAGCTGGCCAAAGGCCCTGTAGAATGAAATAAATTGCATCATTTCGACAGGAACATAGCTCGATATTTGCAAGGTGCTGCCTCCCTAAAACAAAAAAGAAGCCATAGTCCCTTAGAAATAATAAATGTATGAAAAGGGTAGAATTAATAGGCATCCAATGAGATACTATGATACATCTATAAAGAGCTGTAGATAGTGCTCTCAGTTGTCTAAATATATATACATACATACATACATACATACATACATACATACATACACACACACATACATACATACATACATACATACATACATACATACATACATACATACATACATACATACATACATACATACATACATACATACATACATACATACCAGTACACCATGATACTGACTAGCATCATTTGTCATTCAAAAATATTCATTGTGAAATTTCTCAAGTTTACAAAATTATTTATGTCAAAATATATACCATAAATGTCAACAACTATCACCATCCGAACTGATCTTGTACAACCATCTTTATGCCACATTGTGGGACAAGTCAGGTGTGGTATTGGTTGCTCCATAAATGGACAGAACTCTTGTCCATTCTATGATTGAAGAGATGTAATGTGCCAACTATTAACATGCTACTTATCTCTACTTATCTTCATTTTGTGAAAAATCTATCCACAAATCATTATGAATACAACAAACATTGCAAAGGTATAACAAATGAGTATAACAGAAACTATTGAAAGCTATTAGATGGAGACACTTACACTGAAGCTTAACTGCCCATTATTACATTATCTCAATTTCCTGATATTTTGTTAAGTTTTGTTTGCCATAAGAACAGCTATTCTATATTATACATAACACAAGATTCATAATTTAGCATTTAGTGTTAGACACGTGCAGAGAAAGCCCAAAACGTGCCCCTAAATCACTTAATTTTTTGACCATGAGTTACAGACATAAGGGGATTAGTCAGCACATGATATATGATATAGCTGTCGCAATTTATGATGAAATCTAACTAGTACTTCCTGAAAAGCCTAGATAGAAAGGATCCTTACAATTACAAGAGTAATGTGCACATACATACCAACCAGTGTTCCATGTAATGAAAGTGATTTCTAAACTGGTGCAACTTTATTCCACAGCTTTTGCAAAAAAACTGACCAGGGCCACAGTCACGACATCGTAGGCAAGCAGGTTCAATTTCGCAAACCATGCACAATTGATCATATGGCATACCTTCACTTTCAATGGCCGCAGTAATCAGTTTCTCTCTCAGCGCAGTCCATTGATCATTTAGATTTTGCTGATGAGCACGATAGGTCGTATTACTTTCCACACAGTCTGATTTATTCCTGTATAATAGATATTTATGTACTGTATGGAAATGACGTGCCCTCTTAAGTAAAGAAACTTAATATTGACAAATGTATAACTCGCGCTGTACTGGCCGAAGCAACCAGAAACAACTCGCGAGCTTTATACCGCACAAAGTTCAATCAGTTTCCATACTAATACAAGCTACGTTTTGCAAATAAATACCTTACTGGTTTACACTACCTGAATGGTTGACCTGCATCATCACAGGGTATTTCACTTTCGTCTAGGGTGAAGTATCCACCAGTTGCTACCCTTGATCCTGCATTGTCACACTCACTTTCCTTCCCAATATCCCTCGAGCTGTTTCCAGCATCTTGAGTGCCAATCACTTCTCTTGGTGAAAATTTAAGAACTGTTGCGTTTGTTCTCGCTGAGATGACCTCTATATGATCGTCAAACACCATTAATTTTCTTTTTTTCCCCTTTGGCTTTTGCCTACCCGCCATTTTTTACATAACCTCCTTCACAATTCATATAGATTACAGTAATGATAGCATTGCTTTGTGCAAACCATGTATCTTAGCATGCGCAGGCATCTGTTTCTCTCGGGCAATTCCCGGATTAATCAATTGATTATTTTGGATGATGCCCACAGATTTCTACAGACATGCCTGGGTGCTGATGGAATTTCTCTCTGCACTTTACATATGCAAATCCGAAACGCCATTGGAACTTTTGAAGGAGAGGTTCAAAGATGAATTAGCTGAAGATATCTTACATGCATGCCGTTTAATGGCAGGATTTTCCACTTCGAAAATCATTAACCTCCTTCTTAGTAATTTCATGGTATCAAATGAAGGACATGGGGTGCACTTTTTATTACAAATGTTGCATGCGGTGAGTGAATTCAATTCAGCGAAAGACAGACAATTCAGCTATTCGATTCAAATTCTTCTTTGCTTGTTGAATACGAATTTGACAAGAAAGGAGGATCTTCATTCAGTCATTACCAAGTTTGAGTGCAGAAACTTTGCATCAAATGTAACAGATACAAATACTCTTATGTATATTTGTAGAAAGTTATTAGAAGAGTACAGATACTCTGAGGATGAAGTTATGAAGGATTTTGAATGCGTAAGCTTTGAAAGTTTCAATGTAAATAATACCAACAACTTTCATTACATAAGCCTATTCAAGCTTAGTGGTGGAGTAAAGTTGTATGACATGCAGTTGAATTCTAGCGCTGTTCAAGAATTGAGGGAAGAAGTTTTAGGTCATTGTAAGTGGGTAGAGATTGCAGACTGCAAATTCAAAGATGAGAGTTATGATCAGTGTACTTCCATGGCAGCATTGAAAAAGCTAGCGATCAGTAAATGCATATTGAATATAAACGCTTTTACACTACTTTGCGGTTGGGGATTGTCTAGTGAAGCTTTTCACCTATGGGATAATACAATGGAAAATGAATGTTGGAATGAGTTGGTGTCCGGTATGGAGGAAATGAAAAATAAAGATGAATTGCAATTGAAGGTATTGGATGTAAAGCAGCAGTCTAACCAGATTGCCACAGATGCACAGAGGAGGGTAAGAGGAAATGCTAGTTATTTATTTGCTCTGCTAGTTAGTATCCACTGGTTATAACGTCACAGGAATTTATAGTCCACTAATTATTACATAAAAAACGAGAAATCTGCAGAAGTCTGTAGATTTTAACGTTTGCACTTCAAATATTGGATACAAGAGCAAGGGGACATCAGTGTTATGGTTGGTCAGAGTCATTCATACGAAATCCCGTAATTTTTGAAAAGTTCCCATGTGACCCATTTCAGATTTTCCTCAAATTCTCATTATAAACTACTCCCACGGAGAAAAGAACATCCTGAAAATCATAGCTTAATAGAGCAATCCTATGAAAAGTTATAGGCAATTGAAATTTAGCTGATTTTGCATGCAAAAGATTTAAGATACTCTTTTTCAGTTTCAATGACCCATATCTTCATAGATACTTGTAGAAATGAGTTAAAATTTTGCACATATGCAATGTTTTACCCACAAAAGCAGTTTTTAGGCATTATATTTCGCCAAAGATAAACATCTTCCAAAATAAATAGTGCCAAAAATGCTAAAGATTGCCAGTTAAAGGAGGTCGTCTTACATTTCAAGAAGCTCTACTAATAATACACAAAGCACAACAGAGTGTATGCTTGATTTTCCGATTCCTTGGTCTAGTTACAGCAAATGTATTTTTAAAATGAATATTATAAAGCAGCATAAAATTGTAAGATCAAAACATGTATTTGTCTGGCTTCTACTTTTTCGGAAAACTTCGAAAAATACCAACAATTGTTAGGTCCAGAAAGTTGCGTAATCAGGTAGAATAGAGTATGAGACTTTGCAGGCTGAAGGATCTTCTTATAATCTGTCATTATTGATAATTAGAAGACTAGTACTGTCCTTATATAGCAAGGGCAGGCAAGGTTTTAACTGAGATACATTATTTGACGTTTTTCGGTTGTACAGAACAACCCTTCAATGCCAATTACATATCATTTTGAGATCTGTGATGACAACAGAGGCCAATAATAGCTTGACGTACATTGAAACTTCATTGAAGAAGTCGGATAAAATATTGTTGGTCATAGGACAGAGTGTATTATAGGTACTAAGATCATAGGGTTTGTACAAAAATAAAGTATTACGAGATTTTGCCGACTCTTCATATGGTGAAGAACCAAATTCTTCAATGAAGTTTCAATGTGCGTCAAGCTATTATTGGCCTCTGTTGTCATCACAGATCTCAAAATGATATGTAATTGGCATTGAAGGGTTGTTCTGTACAACCGAAAAACGTCAAATAATGTATCTCAGTTAAAACCTTGCCTGCCCTTGCTATATAAGGACAGTACTAGTCTTCTAATTATCAATAATGACAGATTATAAGAAGATCCTTCAGCCTGCAAAGTCTCATACTCTATTCTACCTGATTACGCAACTTTCTGGACCTAACAATTGTTGGTATTTTTCGAAGTTTTCCGAAAAAGTAGAAGCCAGACAAATACATGTTTTGATCTTACAATTTTATGCTGCTTTATAATATTCATTTTAAAAATACATTTGCTGTAACTAGACCAAGGAATCAGAAAATCAAGCATACACTCTGTTGTGCTTTGTGTATTATTAGTAGAGCTTCTTGAAATGTAAGACGACCTCCTTTAACTGGCAATCTTTAGCATTTTTGGCACTATTTATTTTGGAAGATGTTTATCTTTGGCGAAATATAATGCCTAAAAACTGCTTTTGTGGGTAAAACATTGCATATGTGCAAAATTTTAACTCATTTCTACAAGTATCTATGAAGATATGGGCCATTGAAACTGAAAAAGAGTATCTTAAATCTTTTGCATGCAAAATCAGCTAAATTTCAATTGCCTATAACTTTTCATAGGATTGCTCTATTAAGCTATGATTTTCAGGATGTTCTTTTCTCCGTGGGAGTAGTTTATACTGAGAATTTGAGGAAAATCTGAGATGGGTCATATGGGACCATTAGGTGACTTAACATGGAAAAGCACACATCAGTAACTGTCAATTTCTCATTTATGTGAAAAGTTCTTTACATACAAGACAATTGTATGTAGTTACCCAAAAACATACAATTTTACTCACTTTTATAGATTGTAGATTGTGGTGTAACGTTGAAGATTGATGGGCAAGATGTGGTGAGTTGTTTAGAGTCATTTTTTAGCGAGATTGTCGACAATTAAAACTCTTCTATATCTAGCCAGCTTGCTATCTGGATTATGTGATTTGTCTGGGAAATCATATAGAATTCAGAGGGACCGTAATAGTACTAAATCTTGAGGATTGGCAGCTACGTATGCCGTTAGATTATTAATGCTTTTTCAGATTGAGGGGAGTAAATGCACTCATCCAGCTGATGTCATATGTATGGATCACCAAATCATCATGCTTCATCTCTGTCCACGGAACTTAAAAATACTTCAGTATTCTTACTTGTCATCTATTGAGCCGATTTGCATCCACAGCGTAATATCGCGATTCTACTTCTTCCGAAGCACCTTGACATAGTTTTGTTACTTCATCGAGATATCATTACACTGCAACCACCTTTAGTAATTAGCCAGATTTGCATTGATATGATGCGCAATCATTAGTCTCACCCCCATATTATTTGTCATTCTAGATTAGGCTTACTAATTTAGGTAACAGGTCCACATCAGCTCTCTTGCTGCCATAACTTGACCTTCGTAAAATAAAATATGTATGTACAATACTCGCCAAAAGTCCTTGGGACACTTAGAAAAAACCGATGAAAGCCACTTTCCTCTACAAATTGTCATTTGCTACATACTTGTAACCCCCCCTTCCCCCTAGAACAAGGTTGGTTCGTTTGTGGGACGACATTTTCACATGTACTTGTCCAAAAAAACCAACATTGTTTCAGGGGGGAGGGGGGGTGAAAGTTTGTTGCAGAATACAAAAATTTCAAAGTGTCCTAGGGCTATTAGCGACTATTGCATGTATGGTATCTGTAGAGGGGAATAAGGTTTGTGACTTAGTTGCATATATGATAAAAGAAACTTCTGATCTACTACAAGAAGAAACTTCCAGTTCCTCCACAATACCTCCTTACTCATCAATCATATTATATATAATTGCACCATTTTGCAATTCATCTTCATATGATGCTTATTGCTTCCTTTCTATATTGCCACTGATAGGGAATGAGGTATGTGTAAAATATGATTGCCAAAAAATCAACATCATTTTCTGCTTATTATAGGTTGCCAAAGGTAGTGAAGACATGAAAGCATCTGCTGATAGCGATAGAACTGCTGTGTTCAAAGTACAATGCCTGCCAAAAGTAGTTGGAACACCACACAATTGTATAGATTTCCGACTCCTGCCGCTTCTCCTTGACACCACTTAAAATGTAGACCCCCTCCCCCCCTGAAACAATGTTGATTCGATAGCGGAGACCAGTAGCTTTAAAAACAGGCATCACTTTTGGCCTTCGAGTTGCCCATATTTGCTTCATACAACATTGTTTAACGGGGGAGGGGATGCTATAGCTCATCTATAGCGTAAATCATAGCAAGTGTTCCAAGACTTTTGGCAGGCATTGTCTGAATTTTATATTCGAACCTATACGATACAGCCGTACAACCTGTCCCAAACATGGGGTAATTGAGGGCGCTGATTTCATTTCCGCTGACGAAATCTCAATTAGGTAACACCTTACCGAGATACTGGCAGGGGGCTTGACAAATCCCCTAAATTCAATGATGATTATGATGTCATGTTTCTTTGCTAATGAATTGTAAATGAAGGAAGTAAATTCACAAATGAAACAGATAGTCAACCTCTCTACCAGCATATGAAAAGAAGATATCGACTTGATTACACCTTTTCTTTGTGTATTTCGATAATAGAGTTGCGGAGTCGTTTACCTATAATTGATCTTACAGTAGCAACAATGCATCATTGTCTAAGCAATAGGTAAGCTTTAGGGCTTCAATCAAGTATTGACTGGCGCATTGCATCTGTTTTCTGTTTTATTTGATTTTTAACTCAAGCTGATCAGCTAGATCTGCCATGGGGATTTAAAGCATAGCCATGTATAGATAAATATACATATAAAAATATAAGTATAAATAAATATATAGAAATATAGGCAAATACCTTTATATATAAATATACATTTATACAAATATATATAAATATGTATGAATAAATATATATATTTATATATATGTTGATACCTATATTAATATCTATATGTTCATATACACGATATATATATAATGAAGGGGGTGCGTTCCTCTGCTTTTCCTTGTGCGAATGTGCCTACTTTAGAAGGAGCCCGATCCACGAATGTTACAGGTATAGAACCCCTCTTCTTAGTATCGAGGCTACTGACTTGCATAATGACTGACGTCATGGCCGACTATCTCAACGGTCTACACAACGGTCTACAAACTTTGGAAAATGAAAATAAATGTTATGGTAGAGATTTCGACATTGAGAACTATGCACAAGATAGCTTTTCTAACGAGTATTTCACCTGCAATAGATTGCGTACAGTTATTGTACCATTGCCGAGGAAAAGATGAAAACGTCAACGGTCTACACTTTTTGTGAAATAGTTTAATACTAGGTCAAATTTATTTTCAAAAAAGTGTAGACCGTTGAGATATTTGCTAATTTTGCTGAAAATGCTCATTATTCGGCAGAGACTACACAACATGCACAAACTAGCACATAAAGCACAACGTTTGGGAACCATTTTTGGGGTAATACTTCTCACTGGAAGGGACAGTGGGAGTTATAGAAAGTGTAGACCGTTGTAGACCGTTGCTCGTAGCCATTGTGTACAAAGATGAACTCATGCGAAGCGTGCAAACTGCGAAGGACAATTACGTGTCTATGGAGTTGATGACATAGTTATTGTAGTAGTAATGTTGCGCAACAATATTCACAGGATATAGCTGCTTTCTGGCTTTGAATATCAACATCGTGCTTGAAATCGGAAAGTTGTCCAGGAACAGTGATGATTTCTAATGATTTCTATTTCCCGATCGTCAATAACTGAGCGATATTCGGGCGTTTGGTGGGGTAAGATGGAAGTATCTTTGTGTCCTCTCTAATAGCAAAGCATATAAAAAAGGTAACTGCCAGTTTTATGCTGCTTCATACACTGCACTGATTGAATATAACTCCTGATGCTGTAACAGACTGAAAGGATTGGAATATTGCAGGGGAGAACTTGTTTCTGCCTACTACCTCAGTGCCAGCGTTACTGTAGGCAATTAAATAAGCTTTGTTCACACTATTCCTGCATAGTTATAAGGACATTGCAGTGTCATGAGAGTCTGAAATAGTCTTCTACGCTTACTATTAAAGTTTTCTTAACTGGTACAATATGGAAATGCGGTAAAATATAAATATTCAGCTTTGTAACGGCTCAGCTTTTATCCCCCATCTCATGAGAGGACAGATTTCGCTTCCAGTTCATGTAGCTCAGGTTGTTATTTAAAAGGCAATTCTTTGAGCGCAAAAGTTGCAGGCTCGAAACTTCCTACATAATTTTAATGATATATAAAGAATAAGGTTTACTTATTATCAGTTACACTTACCTCACTTGTACTAGTAATGTACTGCAATGTATACATTTTTAGATACCCCAATGACATAAAAACGTATAACTTGTTTATTTATTTTCTCTGCTGTTTATCTAAGAATTCTACCCATATGTCCGATATATGCTAATAATATGAAGAGGAGATGATCGCAGTGCATTTCAATTATTTTTGACAGCATTTGTACTATAGTTGAAATTTCTAGACATTTTGCTGAATTTTCGTCAATAAACTGCATATAAAGACATCACATTAGCACGAAAGCTAATGATCCCGTGGAGATATGGCTCTGATTTCGCTAAAAATGAAATCAGCACCCTCGAAAACCTATTAGTATGATCCATCGTTGGAACTCTACCTGTCCTCCTTAAATATGAGATTCAGACAATGCCTGCCAAAAGTAGTTGGAACACCACACAATTGTATAGATTTCCGACTCCTGCCGCTTCTCCTTGACACCACTTAAAATGTAGACCCCCTCCCCCCCTGAAACAATGTTGATTCGATAGCGGAGACCAGTAGCTTTAAAAACAGGCATCACTTTTGGCCTTCGAGTTGCCCATATTTGCTTCATACAACATTGTTTAACGGGGGAGGGGATGCTATAGCTCATCTATAGCGTAAATCATAGCAAGTGTTCCAAGACTTTTGGCAGGCATTGTCTGAATTTTATATTCGAACCTATACGATACAGCCGTACAACCTGTCCCAAACATGGGGTAATTGAGGGCGCTGATTTCATTTCCGCTGACGAAATCTCAATTAGGTAACACCTTACCGAGATACTGGCAGGGGGCTTGACAAATCCCCTAAATTCAATGATGATTATGATGTCATGTTTCTTTGCTAATGAATTGTAAATGAAGGAAGTAAATTCACAAATGAAACAGATAGTCAACCTCTCTACCAGCATATGAAAAGAAGATATCGACTTGATTACACCTTTTCTTTGTGTATTTCGATAATAGAGTTGCGGAGTCGTTTACCTATAATTGATCTTACAGTAGCAACAATGCATCATTGTCTAAGCAATAGGTAAGCTTTAGGGCTTCAATCAAGTATTGACTGGCGCATTGCATCTGTTTTCTGTTTTATTTGATTTTTAACTCAAGCTGATCAGCTAGATCTGCCATGGGGATTTAAAGCATAGCCATGTATAGATAAATATACATATAAAAATATAAGTATAAATAAATATATAGAAATATAGGCAAATACCTTTATATATAAATATACATTTATACAAATATATATAAATATGTATGAATAAATATATATATTTATATATATGTTGATACCTATATTAATATCTATATGTTCATATACACGATATATATATAATGAAGGGGGTGCGTTCCTCTGCTTTTCCTTGTGCGAATGTGCCTACTTTAGAAGGAGCCCGATCCACGAATGTTACAGGTATAGAACCCCTCTTCTTAGTATCGAGGCTACTGACTTGCATAATGACTGACGTCATGGCCGACTATCTCAACGGTCTACACAACGGTCTACAAACTTTGGAAAATGAAAATAAATGTTATGGTAGAGATTTCGACATTGAGAACTATGCACAAGATAGCTTTTCTAACGAGTATTTCACCTGCAATAGATTGCGTACAGTTATTGTACCATTGCCGAGGAAAAGATGAAAACGTCAACGGTCTACACTTTTTGTGAAATAGTTTAATACTAGGTCAAATTTATTTTCAAAAAAGTGTAGACCGTTGAGATATTTGCTAATTTTGCTGAAAATGCTCATTATTCGGCAGAGACTACACAACATGCACAAACTAGCACATAAAGCACAACGTTTGGGAACCATTTTTGGGGTAATACTTCTCACTGGAAGGGACAGTGGGAGTTATAGAAAGTGTAGACCGTTGTAGACCGTTGCTCGTAGCCATTGTGTACAAAGATGAACTCATGCGAAGCGTGCAAACTGCGAAGGACAATTACGTGTCTATGGAGTTGATGACATAGTTATTGTAGTAGTAATGTTGCGCAACAATATTCACAGGATATAGCTGCTTTCTGGCTTTGAATATCAACATCGTGCTTGAAATCGGAAAGTTGTCCAGGAACAGTGATGATTTCTAATGATTTCTATTTCCCGATCGTCAATAACTGAGCGATATTCGGGCGTTTGGTGGGGTAAGATGGAAGTATCTTTGTGTCCTCTCTAATAGCAAAGCATATAAAAAAGGTAACTGCCAGTTTTATGCTGCTTCATACACTGCACTGATTGAATATAACTCCTGATGCTGTAACAGACTGAAAGGATTGGAATATTGCAGGGGAGAACTTGTTTCTGCCTACTACCTCAGTGCCAGCGTTACTGTAGGCAATTAAATAAGCTTTGTTCACACTATTCCTGCATAGTTATAAGGACATTGCAGTGTCATGAGAGTCTGAAATAGTCTTCTACGCTTACTATTAAAGTTTTCTTAACTGGTACAATATGGAAATGCGGTAAAATATAAATATTCAGCTTTGTAACGGCTCAGCTTTTATCCCCCATCTCATGAGAGGACAGATTTCGCTTCCAGTTCATGTAGCTCAGGTTGTTATTTAAAAGGCAATTCTTTGAGCGCAAAAGTTGCAGGCTCGAAACTTCCTACATAATTTTAATGATATATAAAGAATAAGGTTTACTTATTATCAGTTACACTTACCTCACTTGTACTAGTAATGTACTGCAATGTATACATTTTTAGATACCCCAATGACATAAAAACGTATAACTTGTTTATTTATTTTCTCTGCTGTTTATCTAAGAATTCTACCCATATGTCCGATATATGCTAATAATATGAAGAGGAGATGATCGCAGTGCATTTCAATTATTTTTGACAGCATTTGTACTATAGTTGAAATTTCTAGACATTTTGCTGAATTTTCGTCAATAAACTGCATATAAAGACATCACATTAGCACGAAAGCTAATGATCCCGTGGAGATATGGCTCTGATTTCGCTAAAAATGAAATCAGCACCCTCGAAAACCTATTAGTATGATCCATCGTTGGAACTCTACCTGTCCTCCTTAAATATGAGATTCAGACAATGCCTGCCAAAAGTAGTTGGAACACCACACAATTGTATAGATTTCCGACTCCTGCCGCTTCTCCTTGACACCACTTAAAATGTAGACCCCCTCCCCCCCTGAAACAATGTTGATTCGATAGCGGAGACCAGTAGCTGTAAAAACAGGCATCACTTTTGGCCTTCGAGTTGCCCATATTTGCTTCATACAACATTGTTTAACGGGGGAGGGGATGCTATAGCTCATCTATAGCGTAAATCATAGCAAGTGTTCCAAGACTTTTGGCAGGCATTGTCTGAATTTTATATTCGAACCTATACGATACAGCCGTACAACCTGTCCCAAACATGGGGTAATTGAGGGCGCTGATTTCATTTCCGCTGACGAAATCTCAATTAGGTAACACCTTACCGAGATACTGGCAGGGGGCTTGACAAATCCCCTAAATTCAATGATGATTATGATGTCATGTTTCTTTGCTAATGAATTGTAAATGAAGGAAGTAAATTCACAAATGAAACAGATAGTCAACCTCTCTACCAGCATATGAAAAGAAGATATCGACTTGATTACACCTTTTCTTTGTGTATTTCGATAATAGAGTTGCGGAGTCGTTTACCTATAATTGATCTTACAGTAGCAACAATGCATCATTGTCTAAGCAATAGGTAAGCTTTAGGGCTTCAATCAAGTATTGACTGGCGCATTGCATCTGTTTTCTGTTTTATTTGATTTTTAACTCAAGCTGATCAGCTAGATCTGCCATGGGGATTTAAAGCATAGCCATGTATAGATAAATATACATATAAAAATATAAGTATAAATAAATATATAGAAATATAGGCAAATACCTTTATATATAAATATACATTTATACAAATATATATAAATATGTATGAATAAATATATATATTTATATATATGTTGATACCTATATTAATATCTATATGTTCATATACACGATATATATATAATGAAGGGGGTGCGTTCCTCTGCTTTTCCTTGTGCGAATGTGCCTACTTTAGAAGGAGCCCGATCCACGAATGTTACAGGTATAGAACCCCTCTTCTTAGTATCGAGGCTACTGACTTGCATAATGACTGACGTCATGGCCGACTATCTCAACGGTCTACACAACGGTCTACAAACTTTGGAAAATGAAAATAAATGTTATGGTAGAGATTTCGACATTGAGAACTATGCACAAGATAGCTTTTCTAACGAGTATTTCACCTGCAATAGATTGCGTACAGTTATTGTACCATTGCCGAGGAAAAGATGAAAACGTCAACGGTCTACACTTTTTGTGAAATAGTTTAATACTAGGTCAAATTTATTTTCAAAAAAGTGTAGACCGTTGAGATATTTGCTAATTTTGCTGAAAATGCTCATTATTCGGCAGAGACTACACAACATGCACAAACTAGCACATAAAGCACAACGTTTGGGAACCATTTTTGGGGTAATACTTCTCACTGGAAGGGACAGTGGGAGTTATAGAAAGTGTAGACCGTTGTAGACCGTTGCTCGTAGCCATTGTGTACAAAGATGAACTCATGCGAAGCGTGCAAACTGCGAAGGACAATTACGTGTCTATGGAGTTGATGACATAGTTATTGTAGTAGTAATGTTGCGCAACAATATTCACAGGATATAGCTGCTTTCTGGCTTTGAATATCAACATCGTGCTTGAAATCGGAAAGTTGTCCAGGAACAGTGATGATTTCTAATGATTTCTATTTCCCGATCGTCAATAACTGAGCGATATTCGGGCGTTTGGTGGGGTAAGATGGAAGTATCTTTGTGTCCTCTCTAATAGCAAAGCATATAAAAAAGGTAACTGCCAGTTTTATGCTGCTTCATACACTGCACTGATTGAATATAACTCCTGATGCTGTAACAGACTGAAAGGATTGGAATATTGCAGGGGAGAACTTGTTTCTGCCTACTACCTCAGTGCCAGCGTTACTGTAGGCAATTAAATAAGCTTTGTTCACACTATTCCTGCATAGTTATAAGGACATTGCAGTGTCATGAGAGTCTGAAATAGTCTTCTACGCTTACTATTAAAGTTTTCTTAACTGGTACAATATGGAAATGCGGTAAAATATAAATATTCAGCTTTGTAACGGCTCAGCTTTTATCCCCCATCTCATGAGAGGACAGATTTCGCTTCCAGTTCATGTAGCTCAGGTTGTTATTTAAAAGGCAATTCTTTGAGCGCAAAAGTTGCAGGCTCGAAACTTCCTACATAATTTTAATGATATATAAAGAATAAGGTTTACTTATTATCAGTTACACTTACCTCACTTGTACTAGTAATGTACTGCAATGTATACATTTTTAGATACCCCAATGACATAAAAACGTATAACTTGTTTATTTATTTTCTCTGCTGTTTATCTAAGAATTCTACCCATATGTCCGATATATGCTAATAATATGAAGAGGAGATGATCGCAGTGCATTTCAATTATTTTTGACAGCATTTGTACTATAGTTGAAATTTCTAGACATTTTGCTGAATTTTCGTCAATAAACTGCATATAAAGACATCACATTAGCACGAAAGCTAATGATCCCGTGGAGATATGGCTCTGATTTCGCTAAAAATGAAATCAGCACCCTCGAAAACCTATTAGTATGATCCATCGTTGGAACTCTACCTGTCCTCCTTAAATATGAGATTCAGACAATGCCTGCCAAAAGTAGTTGGAACACCACACAATTGTATAGATTTCCGACTCCTGCCGCTTCTCCTTGACACCACTTAAAATGTAGACCCCCTCCCCCCCTGAAACAATGTTGATTCGATAGCGGAGACCAGTAGCTTTAAAAACAGGCATCACTTTTGGCCTTCGAGTTGCCCATATTTGCTTCATACAACATTGTTTAACGGGGGAGGGGATGCTATAGCTCATCTATAGCGTAAATCATAGCAAGTGTTCCAAGACTTTTGGCAGGCATTGTCTGAATTTTATATTCGAACCTATACGATACAGCCGTACAACCTGTCCCAAACATGGGGTAATTGAGGGCGCTGATTTCATTTCCGCTGACGAAATCTCAATTAGGTAACACCTTACCGAGATACTGGCAGGGGGCTTGACAAATCCCCTAAATTCAATGATGATTATGATGTCATGTTTCTTTGCTAATGAATTGTAAATGAAGGAAGTAAATTCACAAATGAAACAGATAGTCAACCTCTCTACCAGCATATGAAAAGAAGATATCGACTTGATTACACCTTTTCTTTGTGTATTTCGATAATAGAGTTGCGGAGTCGTTTACCTATAATTGATCTTACAGTAGCAACAATGCATCATTGTCTAAGCAATAGGTAAGCTTTAGGGCTTCAATCAAGTATTGACTGGCGCATTGCATCTGTTTTCTGTTTTATTTGATTTTTAACTCAAGCTGATCAGCTAGATCTGCCATGGGGATTTAAAGCATAGCCATGTATAGATAAATATACATATAAAAATATAAGTATAAATAAATATATAGAAATATAGGCAAATACCTTTATATATAAATATACATTTATACAAATATATATAAATATGTATGAATAAATATATATATTTATATATATGTTGATACCTATATTAATATCTATATGTTCATATACACGATATATATATAATGAAGGGGGTGCGTTCCTCTGCTTTTCCTTGTGCGAATGTGCCTACTTTAGAAGGAGCCCGATCCACGAATGTTACAGGTATAGAACCCCTCTTCTTAGTATCGAGGCTACTGACTTGCATAATGACTGACGTCATGGCCGACTATCTCAACGGTCTACACAACGGTCTACAAACTTTGGAAAATGAAAATAAATGTTATGGTAGAGATTTCGACATTGAGAACTATGCACAAGATAGCTTTTCTAACGAGTATTTCACCTGCAATAGATTGCGTACAGTTATTGTACCATTGCCGAGGAAAAGATGAAAACGTCAACGGTCTACACTTTTTGTGAAATAGTTTAATACTAGGTCAAATTTATTTTCAAAAAAGTGTAGACCGTTGAGATATTTGCTAATTTTGCTGAAAATGCTCATTATTCGGCAGAGACTACACAACATGCACAAACTAGCACATAAAGCACAACGTTTGGGAACCATTTTTGGGGTAATACTTCTCACTGGAAGGGACAGTGGGAGTTATAGAAAGTGTAGACCGTTGTAGACCGTTGCTCGTAGCCATTGTGTACAAAGATGAACTCATGCGAAGCGTGCAAACTGCGAAGGACAATTACGTGTCTATGGAGTTGATGACATAGTTATTGTAGTAGTAATGTTGCGCAACAATATTCACAGGATATAGCTGCTTTCTGGCTTTGAATATCAACATCGTGCTTGAAATCGGAAAGTTGTCCAGGAACAGTGATGATTTCTAATGATTTCTATTTCCCGATCGTCAATAACTGAGCGATATTCGGGCGTTTGGTGGGGTAAGATGGAAGTATCTTTGTGTCCTCTCTAATAGCAAAGCATATAAAAAAGGTAACTGCCAGTTTTATGCTGCTTCATACACTGCACTGATTGAATATAACTCCTGATGCTGTAACAGACTGAAAGGATTGGAATATTGCAGGGGAGAACTTGTTTCTGCCTACTACCTCAGTGCCAGCGTTACTGTAGGCAATTAAATAAGCTTTGTTCACACTATTCCTGCATAGTTATAAGGACATTGCAGTGTCATGAGAGTCTGAAATAGTCTTCTACGCTTACTATTAAAGTTTTCTTAACTGGTACAATATGGAAATGCGGTAAAATATAAATATTCAGCTTTGTAACGGCTCAGCTTTTATCCCCCATCTCATGAGAGGACAGATTTCGCTTCCAGTTCATGTAGCTCAGGTTGTTATTTAAAAGGCAATTCTTTGAGCGCAAAAGTTGCAGGCTCGAAACTTCCTACATAATTTTAATGATATATAAAGAATAAGGTTTACTTATTATCAGTTACACTTACCTCACTTGTACTAGTAATGTACTGCAATGTATACATTTTTAGATACCCCAATGACATAAAAACGTATAACTTGTTTATTTATTTTCTCTGCTGTTTATCTAAGAATTCTACCCATATGTCCGATATATGCTAATAATATGAAGAGGAGATGATCGCAGTGCATTTCAATTATTTTTGACAGCATTTGTACTATAGTTGAAATTTCTAGACATTTTGCTGAATTTTCGTCAATAAACTGCATATAAAGACATCACATTAGCACGAAAGCTAATGATCCCGTGGAGATATGGCTCTGATTTCGCTAAAAATGAAATCAGCACCCTCGAAAACCTATTAGTATGATCCATCGTTGGAACTCTACCTGTCCTCCTTAAATATGAGATTCAGACAATGCCTGCCAAAAGTAGTTGGAACACCACACAATTGTATAGATTTCCGACTCCTGCCGCTTCTCCTTGACACCACTTAAAATGTAGACCCCCTCCCCCCCTGAAACAATGTTGATTCGATAGCGGAGACCAGTAGCTTTAAAAACAGGCATCACTTTTGGCCTTCGAGTTGCCCATATTTGCTTCATACAACATTGTTTAACGGGGGAGGGGATGCTATAGCTCATCTATAGCGTAAATCATAGCAAGTGTTCCAAGACTTTTGGCAGGCATTGTCTGAATTTTATATTCGAACCTATACGATACAGCCGTACAACCTGTCCCAAACATGGGGTAATTGAGGGCGCTGATTTCATTTCCGCTGACGAAATCTCAATTAGGTAACACCTTACCGAGATACTGGCAGGGGGCTTGACAAATCCCCTAAATTCAATGATGATTATGATGTCATGTTTCTTTGCTAATGAATTGTAAATGAAGGAAGTAAATTCACAAATGAAACAGATAGTCAACCTCTCTACCAGCATATGAAAAGAAGATATCGACTTGATTACACCTTTTCTTTGTGTATTTCGATAATAGAGTTGCGGAGTCGTTTACCTATAATTGATCTTACAGTAGCAACAATGCATCATTGTCTAAGCAATAGGTAAGCTTTAGGGCTTCAATCAAGTATTGACTGGCGCATTGCATCTGTTTTCTGTTTTATTTGATTTTTAACTCAAGCTGATCAGCTAGATCTGCCATGGGGATTTAAAGCATAGCCATGTATAGATAAATATACATATAAAAATATAAGTATAAATAAATATATAGAAATATAGGCAAATACCTTTATATATAAATATACATTTATACAAATATATATAAATATGTATGAATAAATATATATATTTATATATATGTTGATACCTATATTAATATCTATATGTTCATATACACGATATATATATAATGAAGGGGGTGCGTTCCTCTGCTTTTCCTTGTGCGAATGTGCCTACTTTAGAAGGAGCCCGATCCACGAATGTTACAGGTATAGAACCCCTCTTCTTAGTATCGAGGCTACTGACTTGCATAATGACTGACGTCATGGCCGACTATCTCAACGGTCTACACAACGGTCTACAAACTTTGGAAAATGAAAATAAATGTTATGGTAGAGATTTCGACATTGAGAACTATGCACAAGATAGCTTTTCTAACGAGTATTTCACCTGCAATAGATTGCGTACAGTTATTGTACCATTGCCGAGGAAAAGATGAAAACGTCAACGGTCTACACTTTTTGTGAAATAGTTTAATACTAGGTCAAATTTATTTTCAAAAAAGTGTAGACCGTTGAGATATTTGCTAATTTTGCTGAAAATGCTCATTATTCGGCAGAGACTACACAACATGCACAAACTAGCACATAAAGCACAACGTTTGGGAACCATTTTTGGGGTAATACTTCTCACTGGAAGGGACAGTGGGAGTTATAGAAAGTGTAGACCGTTGTAGACCGTTGCTCGTAGCCATTGTGTACAAAGATGAACTCATGCGAAGCGTGCAAACTGCGAAGGACAATTACGTGTCTATGGAGTTGATGACATAGTTATTGTAGTAGTAATGTTGCGCAACAATATTCACAGGATATAGCTGCTTTCTGGCTTTGAATATCAACATCGTGCTTGAAATCGGAAAGTTGTCCAGGAACAGTGATGATTTCTAATGATTTCTATTTCCCGATCGTCAATAACTGAGCGATATTCGGGCGTTTGGTGGGGTAAGATGGAAGTATCTTTGTGTCCTCTCTAATAGCAAAGCATATAAAAAAGGTAACTGCCAGTTTTATGCTGCTTCATACACTGCACTGATTGAATATAACTCCTGATGCTGTAACAGACTGAAAGGATTGGAATATTGCAGGGGAGAACTTGTTTCTGCCTACTACCTCAGTGCCAGCGTTACTGTAGGCAATTAAATAAGCTTTGTTCACACTATTCCTGCATAGTTATAAGGACATTGCAGTGTCATGAGAGTCTGAAATAGTCTTCTACGCTTACTATTAAAGTTTTCTTAACTGGTACAATATGGAAATGCGGTAAAATATAAATATTCAGCTTTGTAACGGCTCAGCTTTTATCCCCCATCTCATGAGAGGACAGATTTCGCTTCCAGTTCATGTAGCTCAGGTTGTTATTTAAAAGGCAATTCTTTGAGCGCAAAAGTTGCAGGCTCGAAACTTCCTACATAATTTTAATGATATATAAAGAATAAGGTTTACTTATTATCAGTTACACTTACCTCACTTGTACTAGTAATGTACTGCAATGTATACATTTTTAGATACCCCAATGACATAAAAACGTATAACTTGTTTATTTATTTTCTCTGCTGTTTATCTAAGAATTCTACCCATATGTCCGATATATGCTAATAATATGAAGAGGAGATGATCGCAGTGCATTTCAATTATTTTTGACAGCATTTGTACTATAGTTGAAATTTCTAGACATTTTGCTGAATTTTCGTCAATAAACTGCATATAAAGACATCACATTAGCACGAAAGCTAATGATCCCGTGGAGATATGGCTCTGATTTCGCTAAAAATGAAATCAGCACCCTCGAAAACCTATTAGTATGATCCATCGTTGGAACTCTACCTGTCCTCCTTAAATATGAGATTCAGACAATGCCTGCCAAAAGTAGTTGGAACACCACACAATTGTATAGATTTCCGACTCCTGCCGCTTCTCCTTGACACCACTTAAAATGTAGACCCCCTCCCCCCCTGAAACAATGTTGATTCGATAGCGGAGACCAGTAGCTTTAAAAACAGGCATCACTTTTGGCCTTCGAGTTGCCCATATTTGCTTCATACAACATTGTTTAACGGGGGAGGGGATGCTATAGCTCATCTATAGCGTAAATCATAGCAAGTGTTCCAAGACTTTTGGCAGGCATTGTCTGAATTTTATATTCGAACCTATACGATACAGCCGTACAACCTGTCCCAAACATGGGGTAATTGAGGGCGCTGATTTCATTTCCGCTGACGAAATCTCAATTAGGTAACACCTTACCGAGATACTGGCAGGGGGCTTGACAAATCCCCTAAATTCAATGATGATTATGATGTCATGTTTCTTTGCTAATGAATTGTAAATGAAGGAAGTAAATTCACAAATGAAACAGATAGTCAACCTCTCTACCAGCATATGAAAAGAAGATATCGACTTGATTACACCTTTTCTTTGTGTATTTCGATAATAGAGTTGCGGAGTCGTTTACCTATAATTGATCTTACAGTAGCAACAATGCATCATTGTCTAAGCAATAGGTAAGCTTTAGGGCTTCAATCAAGTATTGACTGGCGCATTGCATCTGTTTTCTGTTTTATTTGATTTTTAACTCAAGCTGATCAGCTAGATCTGCCATGGGGATTTAAAGCATAGCCATGTATAGATAAATATACATATAAAAATATAAGTATAAATAAATATATAGAAATATAGGCAAATACCTTTATATATAAATATACATTTATACAAATATATATAAATATGTATGAATAAATATATATATTTATATATATGTTGATACCTATATTAATATCTATATGTTCATATACACGATATATATATAATGAAGGGGGTGCGTTCCTCTGCTTTTCCTTGTGCGAATGTGCCTACTTTAGAAGGAGCCCGATCCACGAATGTTACAGGTATAGAACCCCTCTTCTTAGTATCGAGGCTACTGACTTGCATAATGACTGACGTCATGGCCGACTATCTCAACGGTCTACACAACGGTCTACAAACTTTGGAAAATGAAAATAAATGTTATGGTAGAGATTTCGACATTGAGAACTATGCACAAGATAGCTTTTCTAACGAGTATTTCACCTGCAATAGATTGCGTACAGTTATTGTACCATTGCCGAGGAAAAGATGAAAACGTCAACGGTCTACACTTTTTGTGAAATAGTTTAATACTAGGTCAAATTTATTTTCAAAAAAGTGTAGACCGTTGAGATATTTGCTAATTTTGCTGAAAATGCTCATTATTCGGCAGAGACTACACAACATGCACAAACTAGCACATAAAGCACAACGTTTGGGAACCATTTTTGGGGTAATACTTCTCACTGGAAGGGACAGTGGGAGTTATAGAAAGTGTAGACCGTTGTAGACCGTTGCTCGTAGCCATTGTGTACAAAGATGAACTCATGCGAAGCGTGCAAACTGCGAAGGACAATTACGTGTCTATGGAGTTGATGACATAGTTATTGTAGTAGTAATGTTGCGCAACAATATTCACAGGATATAGCTGCTTTCTGGCTTTGAATATCAACATCGTGCTTGAAATCGGAAAGTTGTCCAGGAACAGTGATGATTTCTAATGATTTCTATTTCCCGATCGTCAATAACTGAGCGATATTCGGGCGTTTGGTGGGGTAAGATGGAAGTATCTTTGTGTCCTCTCTAATAGCAAAGCATATAAAAAAGGTAACTGCCAGTTTTATGCTGCTTCATACACTGCACTGATTGAATATAACTCCTGATGCTGTAACAGACTGAAAGGATTGGAATATTGCAGGGGAGAACTTGTTTCTGCCTACTACCTCAGTGCCAGCGTTACTGTAGGCAATTAAATAAGCTTTGTTCACACTATTCCTGCATAGTTATAAGGACATTGCAGTGTCATGAGAGTCTGAAATAGTCTTCTACGCTTACTATTAAAGTTTTCTTAACTGGTACAATATGGAAATGCGGTAAAATATAAATATTCAGCTTTGTAACGGCTCAGCTTTTATCCCCCATCTCATGAGAGGACAGATTTCGCTTCCAGTTCATGTAGCTCAGGTTGTTATTTAAAAGGCAATTCTTTGAGCGCAAAAGTTGCAGGCTCGAAACTTCCTACATAATTTTAATGATATATAAAGAATAAGGTTTACTTATTATCAGTTACACTTACCTCACTTGTACTAGTAATGTACTGCAATGTATACATTTTTAGATACCCCAATGACATAAAAACGTATAACTTGTTTATTTATTTTCTCTGCTGTTTATCTAAGAATTCTACCCATATGTCCGATATATGCTAATAATATGAAGAGGAGATGATCGCAGTGCATTTCAATTATTTTTGACAGCATTTGTACTATAGTTGAAATTTCTAGACATTTTGCTGAATTTTCGTCAATAAACTGCATATAAAGACATCACATTAGCACGAAAGCTAATGATCCCGTGGAGATATGGCTCTGATTTCGCTAAAAATGAAATCAGCACCCTCGAAAACCTATTAGTATGATCCATCGTTGGAACTCTACCTGTCCTCCTTAAATATGAGATTCAGACAATGCCTGCCAAAAGTAGTTGGAACACCACACAATTGTATAGATTTCCGACTCCTGCCGCTTCTCCTTGACACCACTTAAAATGTAGACCCCCTCCCCCCCTGAAACAATGTTGATTCGATAGCGGAGACCAGTAGCTTTAAAAACAGGCATCACTTTTGGCCTTCGAGTTGCCCATATTTGCTTCATACAACATTGTTTAACGGGGGAGGGGATGCTATAGCTCATCTATAGCGTAAATCATAGCAAGTGTTCCAAGACTTTTGGCAGGCATTGTCTGAATTTTATATTCGAACCTATACGATACAGCCGTACAACCTGTCCCAAACATGGGGTAATTGAGGGCGCTGATTTCATTTCCGCTGACGAAATCTCAATTAGGTAACACCTTACCGAGATACTGGCAGGGGGCTTGACAAATCCCCTAAATTCAATGATGATTATGATGTCATGTTTCTTTGCTAATGAATTGTAAATGAAGGAAGTAAATTCACAAATGAAACAGATAGTCAACCTCTCTACCAGCATATGAAAAGAAGATATCGACTTGATTACACCTTTTCTTTGTGTATTTCGATAATAGAGTTGCGGAGTCGTTTACCTATAATTGATCTTACAGTAGCAACAATGCATCATTGTCTAAGCAATAGGTAAGCTTTAGGGCTTCAATCAAGTATTGACTGGCGCATTGCATCTGTTTTCTGTTTTATTTGATTTTTAACTCAAGCTGATCAGCTAGATCTGCCATGGGGATTTAAAGCATAGCCATGTATAGATAAATATACATATAAAAATATAAGTATAAATAAATATATAGAAATATAGGCAAATACCTTTATATATAAATATACATTTATACAAATATATATAAATATGTATGAATAAATATATATATTTATATATATGTTGATACCTATATTAATATCTATATGTTCATATACACGATATATATATAATGAAGGGGGTGCGTTCCTCTGCTTTTCCTTGTGCGAATGTGCCTACTTTAGAAGGAGCCCGATCCACGAATGTTACAGGTATAGAACCCCTCTTCTTAGTATCGAGGCTACTGACTTGCATAATGACTGACGTCATGGCCGACTATCTCAACGGTCTACACAACGGTCTACAAACTTTGGAAAATGAAAATAAATGTTATGGTAGAGATTTCGACATTGAGAACTATGCACAAGATAGCTTTTCTAACGAGTATTTCACCTGCAATAGATTGCGTACAGTTATTGTACCATTGCCGAGGAAAAGATGAAAACGTCAACGGTCTACACTTTTTGTGAAATAGTTTAATACTAGGTCAAATTTATTTTCAAAAAAGTGTAGACCGTTGAGATATTTGCTAATTTTGCTGAAAATGCTCATTATTCGGCAGAGACTACACAACATGCACAAACTAGCACATAAAGCACAACGTTTGGGAACCATTTTTGGGGTAATACTTCTCACTGGAAGGGACAGTGGGAGTTATAGAAAGTGTAGACCGTTGTAGACCGTTGCTCGTAGCCATTGTGTACAAAGATGAACTCATGCGAAGCGTGCAAACTGCGAAGGACAATTACGTGTCTATGGAGTTGATGACATAGTTATTGTAGTAGTAATGTTGCGCAACAATATTCACAGGATATAGCTGCTTTCTGGCTTTGAATATCAACATCGTGCTTGAAATCGGAAAGTTGTCCAGGAACAGTGATGATTTCTAATGATTTCTATTTCCCGATCGTCAATAACTGAGCGATATTCGGGCGTTTGGTGGGGTAAGATGGAAGTATCTTTGTGTCCTCTCTAATAGCAAAGCATATAAAAAAGGTAACTGCCAGTTTTATGCTGCTTCATACACTGCACTGATTGAATATAACTCCTGATGCTGTAACAGACTGAAAGGATTGGAATATTGCAGGGGAGAACTTGTTTCTGCCTACTACCTCAGTGCCAGCGTTACTGTAGGCAATTAAATAAGCTTTGTTCACACTATTCCTGCATAGTTATAAGGACATTGCAGTGTCATGAGAGTCTGAAATAGTCTTCTACGCTTACTATTAAAGTTTTCTTAACTGGTACAATATGGAAATGCGGTAAAATATAAATATTCAGCTTTGTAACGGCTCAGCTTTTATCCCCCATCTCATGAGAGGACAGATTTCGCTTCCAGTTCATGTAGCTCAGGTTGTTATTTAAAAGGCAATTCTTTGAGCGCAAAAGTTGCAGGCTCGAAACTTCCTACATAATTTTAATGATATATAAAGAATAAGGTTTACTTATTATCAGTTACACTTACCTCACTTGTACTAGTAATGTACTGCAATGTATACATTTTTAGATACCCCAATGACATAAAAACGTATAACTTGTTTATTTATTTTCTCTGCTGTTTATCTAAGAATTCTACCCATATGTCCGATATATGCTAATAATATGAAGAGGAGATGATCGCAGTGCATTTCAATTATTTTTGACAGCATTTGTACTATAGTTGAAATTTCTAGACATTTTGCTGAATTTTCGTCAATAAACTGCATATAAAGACATCACATTAGCACGAAAGCTAATGATCCCGTGGAGATATGGCTCTGATTTCGCTAAAAATGAAATCAGCACCCTCGAAAACCTATTAGTATGATCCATCGTTGGAACTCTACCTGTCCTCCTTAAATATGAGATTCAGACAATGCCTGCCAAAAGTAGTTGGAACACCACACAATTGTATAGATTTCCGACTCCTGCCGCTTCTCCTTGACACCACTTAAAATGTAGACCCCCTCCCCCCCTGAAACAATGTTGATTCGATAGCGGAGACCAGTAGCTTTAAAAACAGGCATCACTTTTGGCCTTCGAGTTGCCCATATTTGCTTCATACAACATTGTTTAACGGGGGAGGGGATGCTATAGCTCATCTATAGCGTAAATCATAGCAAGTGTTCCAAGACTTTTGGCAGGCATTGTCTGAATTTTATATTCGAACCTATACGATACAGCCGTACAACCTGTCCCAAACATGGGGTAATTGAGGGCGCTGATTTCATTTCCGCTGACGAAATCTCAATTAGGTAACACCTTACCGAGATACTGGCAGGGGGCTTGACAAATCCCCTAAATTCAATGATGATTATGATGTCATGTTTCTTTGCTAATGAATTGTAAATGAAGGAAGTAAATTCACAAATGAAACAGATAGTCAACCTCTCTACCAGCATATGAAAAGAAGATATCGACTTGATTACACCTTTTCTTTGTGTATTTCGATAATAGAGTTGCGGAGTCGTTTACCTATAATTGATCTTACAGTAGCAACAATGCATCATTGTCTAAGCAATAGGTAAGCTTTAGGGCTTCAATCAAGTATTGACTGGCGCATTGCATCTGTTTTCTGTTTTATTTGATTTTTAACTCAAGCTGATCAGCTAGATCTGCCATGGGGATTTAAAGCATAGCCATGTATAGATAAATATACATATAAAAATATAAGTATAAATAAATATATAGAAATATAGGCAAATACCTTTATATATAAATATACATTTATACAAATATATATAAATATGTATGAATAAATATATATATTTATATATATGTTGATACCTATATTAATATCTATATGTTCATATACACGATATATATATAATGAAGGGGGTGCGTTCCTCTGCTTTTCCTTGTGCGAATGTGCCTACTTTAGAAGGAGCCCGATCCACGAATGTTACAGGTATAGAACCCCTCTTCTTAGTATCGAGGCTACTGACTTGCATAATGACTGACGTCATGGCCGACTATCTCAACGGTCTACACAACGGTCTACAAACTTTGGAAAATGAAAATAAATGTTATGGTAGAGATTTCGACATTGAGAACTATGCACAAGATAGCTTTTCTAACGAGTATTTCACCTGCAATAGATTGCGTACAGTTATTGTACCATTGCCGAGGAAAAGATGAAAACGTCAACGGTCTACACTTTTTGTGAAATAGTTTAATACTAGGTCAAATTTATTTTCAAAAAAGTGTAGACCGTTGAGATATTTGCTAATTTTGCTGAAAATGCTCATTATTCGGCAGAGACTACACAACATGCACAAACTAGCACATAAAGCACAACGTTTGGGAACCATTTTTGGGGTAATACTTCTCACTGGAAGGGACAGTGGGAGTTATAGAAAGTGTAGACCGTTGTAGACCGTTGCTCGTAGCCATTGTGTACAAAGATGAACTCATGCGAAGCGTGCAAACTGCGAAGGACAATTACGTGTCTATGGAGTTGATGACATAGTTATTGTAGTAGTAATGTTGCGCAACAATATTCACAGGATATAGCTGCTTTCTGGCTTTGAATATCAACATCGTGCTTGAAATCGGAAAGTTGTCCAGGAACAGTGATGATTTCTAATGATTTCTATTTCCCGATCGTCAATAACTGAGCGATATTCGGGCGTTTGGTGGGGTAAGATGGAAGTATCTTTGTGTCCTCTCTAATAGCAAAGCATATAAAAAAGGTAACTGCCAGTTTTATGCTGCTTCATACACTGCACTGATTGAATATAACTCCTGATGCTGTAACAGACTGAAAGGATTGGAATATTGCAGGGGAGAACTTGTTTCTGCCTACTACCTCAGTGCCAGCGTTACTGTAGGCAATTAAATAAGCTTTGTTCACACTATTCCTGCATAGTTATAAGGACATTGCAGTGTCATGAGAGTCTGAAATAGTCTTCTACGCTTACTATTAAAGTTTTCTTAACTGGTACAATATGGAAATGCGGTAAAATATAAATATTCAGCTTTGTAACGGCTCAGCTTTTATCCCCCATCTCATGAGAGGACAGATTTCGCTTCCAGTTCATGTAGCTCAGGTTGTTATTTAAAAGGCAATTCTTTGAGCGCAAAAGTTGCAGGCTCGAAACTTCCTACATAATTTTAATGATATATAAAGAATAAGGTTTACTTATTATCAGTTACACTTACCTCACTTGTACTAGTAATGTACTGCAATGTATACATTTTTAGATACCCCAATGACATAAAAACGTATAACTTGTTTATTTATTTTCTCTGCTGTTTATCTAAGAATTCTACCCATATGTCCGATATATGCTAATAATATGAAGAGGAGATGATCGCAGTGCATTTCAATTATTTTTGACAGCATTTGTACTATAGTTGAAATTTCTAGACATTTTGCTGAATTTTCGTCAATAAACTGCATATAAAGACATCACATTAGCACGAAAGCTAATGATCCCGTGGAGATATGGCTCTGATTTCGCTAAAAATGAAATCAGCACCCTCGAAAACCTATTAGTATGATCCATCGTTGGAACTCTACCTGTCCTCCTTAAATATGAGATTCAGACAATGCCTGCCAAAAGTAGTTGGAACACCACACAATTGTATAGATTTCCGACTCCTGCCGCTTCTCCTTGACACCACTTAAAATGTAGACCCCCTCCCCCCCTGAAACAATGTTGATTCGATAGCGGAGACCAGTAGCTTTAAAAACAGGCATCACTTTTGGCCTTCGAGTTGCCCATATTTGCTTCATACAACATTGTTTAACGGGGGAGGGGATGCTATAGCTCATCTATAGCGTAAATCATAGCAAGTGTTCCAAGACTTTTGGCAGGCATTGTCTGAATTTTATATTCGAACCTATACGATACAGCCGTACAACCTGTCCCAAACATGGGGTAATTGAGGGCGCTGATTTCATTTCCGCTGACGAAATCTCAATTAGGTAACACCTTACCGAGATACTGGCAGGGGGCTTGACAAATCCCCTAAATTCAATGATGATTATGATGTCATGTTTCTTTGCTAATGAATTGTAAATGAAGGAAGTAAATTCACAAATGAAACAGATAGTCAACCTCTCTACCAGCATATGAAAAGAAGATATCGACTTGATTACACCTTTTCTTTGTGTATTTCGATAATAGAGTTGCGGAGTCGTTTACCTATAATTGATCTTACAGTAGCAACAATGCATCATTGTCTAAGCAATAGGTAAGCTTTAGGGCTTCAATCAAGTATTGACTGGCGCATTGCATCTGTTTTCTGTTTTATTTGATTTTTAACTCAAGCTGATCAGCTAGATCTGCCATGGGGATTTAAAGCATAGCCATGTATAGATAAATATACATATAAAAATATAAGTATAAATAAATATATAGAAATATAGGCAAATACCTTTATATATAAATATACATTTATACAAATATATATAAATATGTATGAATAAATATATATATTTATATATATGTTGATACCTATATTAATATCTATATGTTCATATACACGATATATATATAATGAAGGGGGTGCGTTCCTCTGCTTTTCCTTGTGCGAATGTGCCTACTTTAGAAGGAGCCCGATCCACGAATGTTACAGGTATAGAACCCCTCTTCTTAGTATCGAGGCTACTGACTTGCATAATGACTGACGTCATGGCCGACTATCTCAACGGTCTACACAACGGTCTACAAACTTTGGAAAATGAAAATAAATGTTATGGTAGAGATTTCGACATTGAGAACTATGCACAAGATAGCTTTTCTAACGAGTATTTCACCTGCAATAGATTGCGTACAGTTATTGTACCATTGCCGAGGAAAAGATGAAAACGTCAACGGTCTACACTTTTTGTGAAATAGTTTAATACTAGGTCAAATTTATTTTCAAAAAAGTGTAGACCGTTGAGATATTTGCTAATTTTGCTGAAAATGCTCATTATTCGGCAGAGACTACACAACATGCACAAACTAGCACATAAAGCACAACGTTTGGGAACCATTTTTGGGGTAATACTTCTCACTGGAAGGGACAGTGGGAGTTATAGAAAGTGTAGACCGTTGTAGACCGTTGCTCGTAGCCATTGTGTACAAAGATGAACTCATGCGAAGCGTGCAAACTGCGAAGGACAATTACGTGTCTATGGAGTTGATGACATAGTTATTGTAGTAGTAATGTTGCGCAACAATATTCACAGGATATAGCTGCTTTCTGGCTTTGAATATCAACATCGTGCTTGAAATCGGAAAGTTGTCCAGGAACAGTGATGATTTCTAATGATTTCTATTTCCCGATCGTCAATAACTGAGCGATATTCGGGCGTTTGGTGGGGTAAGATGGAAGTATCTTTGTGTCCTCTCTAATAGCAAAGCATATAAAAAAGGTAACTGCCAGTTTTATGCTGCTTCATACACTGCACTGATTGAATATAACTCCTGATGCTGTAACAGACTGAAAGGATTGGAATATTGCAGGGGAGAACTTGTTTCTGCCTACTACCTCAGTGCCAGCGTTACTGTAGGCAATTAAATAAGCTTTGTTCACACTATTCCTGCATAGTTATAAGGACATTGCAGTGTCATGAGAGTCTGAAATAGTCTTCTACGCTTACTATTAAAGTTTTCTTAACTGGTACAATATGGAAATGCGGTAAAATATAAATATTCAGCTTTGTAACGGCTCAGCTTTTATCCCCCATCTCATGAGAGGACAGATTTCGCTTCCAGTTCATGTAGCTCAGGTTGTTATTTAAAAGGCAATTCTTTGAGCGCAAAAGTTGCAGGCTCGAAACTTCCTACATAATTTTAATGATATATAAAGAATAAGGTTTACTTATTATCAGTTACACTTACCTCACTTGTACTAGTAATGTACTGCAATGTATACATTTTTAGATACCCCAATGACATAAAAACGTATAACTTGTTTATTTATTTTCTCTGCTGTTTATCTAAGAATTCTACCCATATGTCCGATATATGCTAATAATATGAAGAGGAGATGATCGCAGTGCATTTCAATTATTTTTGACAGCATTTGTACTATAGTTGAAATTTCTAGACATTTTGCTGAATTTTCGTCAATAAACTGCATATAAAGACATCACATTAGCACGAAAGCTAATGATCCCGTGGAGATATGGCTCTGATTTCGCTAAAAATGAAATCAGCACCCTCGAAAACCTATTAGTATGATCCATCGTTGGAACTCTACCTGTCCTCCTTAAATATGAGATTCAGACAATGCCTGCCAAAAGTAGTTGGAACACCACACAATTGTATAGATTTCCGACTCCTGCCGCTTCTCCTTGACACCACTTAAAATGTAGACCCCCTCCCCCCCTGAAACAATGTTGATTCGATAGCGGAGACCAGTAGCTTTAAAAACAGGCATCACTTTTGGCCTTCGAGTTGCCCATATTTGCTTCATACAACATTGTTTAACGGGGGAGGGGATGCTATAGCTCATCTATAGCGTAAATCATAGCAAGTGTT